>OX596278.1:28978004-29578004 GCA_951394225.1 Harpalus rufipes | reverse complement strand
GCATGTAAATTTAATTGTAAATATATGATTGTCTAAAACAGGCTTTATAAACAGATACAACTTAAAATCAATCTATTTTGTTGTTCCAGTTCATGTTAGTTTGCAGTATTGCTTAAGTCCATATTTTGAACATACGTTTCTATTTATGCATTCTTTATTTTTATATATTTAACAGTAAAGGTATTTGCGTTCTCTAAATCTAGTGGGTAAACATCTCGGAATGAGTCATACAAACACCTAGGGGATGTGCTGGACGCGTCTATGCCAGGTGCGTTCTTTAGGTCAGTGATCTGGTGGGTGACTCCAATATAATAATAATACTCCGATATGTGCTAAGGAGAACACGTGCAAACCCGCATATTACATGTGCATTTCTTAGGTCCGAGCATTATGGGTGAACACCTGCGGGTGATGAGACATATGAATACTAGGAGAAGCATCACACATACATACTATGGCGTTGAACTTTATTTTATTATCATCGTTTCTTACCAAATAAAATAGCTTTATAAACAGGATACAACTTAAAATTAATCTGTTCTGATGATGCAACCCATATCAAATTTATAAATGAAAATAATTTAATACCCTAATATTGATAAACATGGATAAATGAGGATGTTAAAAGCTCGGGATGCTTATCAGATTTACAACATTTGATTGATATTGATTATGATATCCATTATTAGAGTACAATCATATTCTTTTATTTTTAAAAGGTCATATTTGAACATATGTCTTAATTTATACACTCCTCATTTTATGTAATTAACATTATTTTTATAATCATTAGCTTTATAGGTAGTAATTGTAGATAGCTTATTAAATGAAAAAAAAAAAATACGGTGGTTTAAAATCATATACATTTTTTTGGAAAATGGAAAGATAGTATGTTTTAGTAGACCCACTCACCCATGCAATCTTACAAGAGAGCATTTAACGAAGAGGGTGGATGATAGTAAAAAGAGAGAAAGAGATATATTTATTTATATACAGTATATCAGATAGAGTGAAAAAGGAATAAAACCTACTTTTAACAGATTATTGATACAAAGAATTTATAATTACAACTATTCTTGTTAAAACAGAAGTTCGAATTAACGGAGATACTCCCCCCCCTCCCCCCCCCTACTCTTACAAACAGGTCTGTTAAAACAGATCAGCTTAAACAGATAAAAAAACAGGTCTGTTCTCCAAATAACAGCTTGATAAACAGATAAAAACAGGTTTCGGCGAAAAGCTGTTATTTGGGGAACAGACCTGTTTTTATCTGTTGATGTTTACCCACTAGATTTAGAGAACGCAAATACCTTTACTGTTAAATATATAAAAATAAAGAATGCATAAATAGAAACGTATGTTCAAAATATGGACTTAAGCAATACTGCAAACTAACATGAACTGGAACAACAAAATAGATTGATTTTAAGTTGTATCTGTTTATAAAGCCTGTTTTAGACAATCATATATTTACAATTAAATTTACATGCAAAATATTTTCATTTTTACATAATAAATTTTGATCAAAATCTTTTCGTTTTACACGGCCAAATATTTGTGACATGTTTGATTGTTGCCAACTTAAGTACATTTTTATATGTTGGTAAGTTTACTACTACGGTTTACTAACTTCTCAAATGTTTACAGCTGATTTTTTCATCTGTGTGTTGCGCTCGTTTCTGTAAACTAAGTTGTGGCGTAACTGTTGTACAAAAATATATTTTTTATATTTCAGTGTCTTCGTGCAACAATTCATTTTGTACTAAATTTAGTACACTTCTATTTTGTCGCCTTTGAATCCACGGCTTGTCCCAAATTCGTTTACGCTTCAAAATATTATTTCGTGCATTAACAACTGCGACAATTACAAATATATTTTAAATTTTTCTATTCATTGTTCTTCATTTGAACTTGACGTTTGGTTTTGTGAAAAGTTCATAGAACAGAGTAGCCAATTACGTGCAACTACACATGAAATGTAAACTTTTGTTTAATGAAAACCCTAAATATCACCAAAATGTGAAGCGAATGACCTTCAAAATTAGAACATGCCCTATTTGACAATTTTTTACAACATCGTATGGTACCATAAGAAGTTGTAAATTTATTACCGTGTAATCATTGAAATTTTGTGATCAAATACGAAGTTGTAAAAATGCATGTAAATTTATGATAATGTAAAACAGGCTTAAATCTGTAGGATCAGATGGGGTTAATTAATTAAAGTTCAATTGTATGTACTTATATATACTTTATTTTTTTCATTTTTACGTAATACATTTTTTCTACATTATAATCCTATTCTACAATATTATTTTTTTCTATGCTTATTAATTATGATTGGAATTTGTTTGGAGTCAGGAGATGTCTCAAGAAGTATTCTTAAACGATCAACTGCTTGATTAGGATCGTAATCGTTGTCCTTCTTATGTGTTAGAATATGACCTTTGAAATTATCTTTTCTTGAGAATATTTTCGAACATCTTCCACATCGAAGTTTTTGATTTCCGTGGATAGAAGCTCGATGCCTGCTGAGACCACTTTTCCAGCTAAATACTGTGAGGCAATCAGAACATGTGAACATATTGACAGTTTATTATTTACTAACTAATACCACACAGTTTCCTAATACTTATACCCTCAGTCATCTATTAAATAATGGCCCCAAGCTAATGTGCTAATACCATCAGAACATATAAATCTTTTATCATCATTGCAGGTGAGTGCTCTCTTACTTTGTTCTATTGTATATATAATATGTTTGTAATTTCGAAATGTATATTGTTTTTGATAAATAATGTCATTGTGAAACAAACATTGTTTATAATGTACACCGGTTAAATTATGGTTAACAACACATTTTTTGACGCCCTTGGCCTTCTTCTTCCAATCTTCATGATCTTCTGCTGTACAATAGGCGTACATTTTCGGTCGTAAAGCTATAAATTCATACATTAAATTCCCTCCTAGCTCATCTTTCATAAGACCCAAAAATGCTTTATTTTTCAAAGGAATTTTGAATTGGTTGTCAGCACTAAAGTTGTTTGTATCAAATTTTTCTATATTCTCTTTTATATCTTGGTAAATGTCATCTGTTTTGAATAGTAATATAAAACTATCAGTGTCATAGTAACATAACGAAACACGGTCACCGTATTTTGGCTTCAGAAAATCATAAAAGAACTCATACATTAATAATTTTGAAACTTCTAAAACAGAAAATCCTATGTAAATAGGTTTATTGTATACAACTTTTAATTTCTCAAATTGTATGGCAACTAAATTCTCTGAAAACACTGATACACTCTTCATATTTGGTTTAGCGAGCAGACTTTGAGCTCCTAATCTGCGACCAATGTCATCCCAATGATTAACTAATTTTACATCAACCCTTTTATCAACATTTTCCATTGTTTTACCGAAAACCGCATTATTCATCAATTTGTAAAAGTCCTTTTCAAAATCATTTTTAGCTACTTGACGCTTAGAAGTATTTAAATCTATGTACTTTTTCAACCAGGTCGATTGTTCAAATTGTATAACTCTATGAATTTTTTTAATTTTTAAACCATGATTTAATGTTTGTTTTAAGTTGCGATAGTGAATAATATACTTAGTTTTATCATATAAGTTTGGAATAAGTTTATTAATCTTAAATTTGGACTTTGGTGGCACTATATTTTCAGGTAAAAAAGGTAAGTCATTATGTAAGTTGTGTAACAATTTTGGATATTCAATATCAACCTCTATAAAGTAACCAATGGGTGAATTATCATCAATTTTTAAAAAATCTAATTTTGAAATTTCATCACTACTTAGCCATTTAAACCCTCCGTATGGCATTAATTGTGAAAGAGCCCAACCATATAAATTATTTGCATCCCAATATGTTATGTAAGTACTTGGTAAATTTTTATTGTAGTCTGAAATATATTTATTGTTAGCTTTCGCATATCTATGTGCAGCTTGGCAAATACCGCCTCGAATACCTTTCTGCATAAAGTGATACATGTCTACATCAGTAAGTAGTTCTAATTCGATTCCCGTAATTCGCAACATGGCGTCCCAGCTAAGACCCGCTATCGTAAAATAATGGGCAGGATCAAGTTGATAGGCTGTTATACAAACATTGCGAAATTGTTCAAATATATCTGTAAGTAGTAGAACGTCTGTTTTTAAGTATAAATCAGAGTATTCTTTTAAATTTTGACAGTGAAACGTATTCCATACATTTTTCGCGTGCCTATATTCTTCTTGAGTTATAAAATTATTATTTAATGTATCATTGAATTGTTCTTTACGTGGAAGTGAAGCCTCCTTTAACCTATCGAATGAATCCATATATTTATATGAAAATACACCTTTTCTTCGTAATAACTTAAATTGATTCTCAATAGGAAATTTTTTTCTAACTTCAACACATTGCTCGTCTTGTAAATTGTTGGCAAGTTTTTCTAAAGAACTAGTCATAAATCTAAATGAATCCACAAATCTTAATTTCATGTAAATTTTATTTTGAATACCTTTCGTATTTTCATATTGACCTACACATATATTTTTTGTGAAAGCTATGTACTTTTCTTTATTTTCAGGTATAATATCAATTTTTTCTTCATCACAACCCAACTCTTTTATAAAAAGATGTGAATCATAGTTTGATAAATTATGGAAGAAAACTGGAATCATTTTTGGTATTTTATAATTTAAATTACATACTGAGTGAGCGGCAGCTATAAATTTTGATGTTAAATGATCGTGGTCTGCAACTTTATCTATTTCATTTAAAGGTTTTTCACATATATGACATAAAGTAGCTGTATTAAATATGAACTGTTCATTGTCGGTTAGTTTTAACATTGGTTGTACTTTTCCTAAATAATCATTATAAATTCTAACAACATCAGCACTAAGCTGTTCCACAAATACTGTTGAACAATCTTTTCCTGTATAAGTATAAAATTTGCTTAAAGAATCATCGTATGAACATTTTATATTATAAGCAAAACTATATGGGGCATGAATGTGAGTTTTATTTGTATAACTAGCATCAGGGTTAGATGAGCATGTATTAAAAGGTTTTTGTAAAGATTCAAAGTCCGCGTATACTGTGAATGGAACACGCATTTTTCGCTCATAATTTTGAAATTTTAGGATATTACCCGGAGTCATATTACCATTTTTATCTAAAACTAATTCATTCGTTGTCATAATGGTACAAATTTTATTACAATCATTTAGGGTATGTTGTTTTAGTGCCGATTCTGTTGAAAAAAATATTAAGCAACCGTTACAAATATATTTTTATTACAATGTTTTGATATTTGACTGCGTACTAATCTAGATAAATCTTTGATCCATACGTAATGACTCTTATCATCATCCTCAAGGAATAATAAATTAATATGCGTTTCTTGTACCTTCATAGTATGATAAATTGGACCAACTATAACATACTTTTTGAATTCATATTTATATTCCAAAGTATAAACATTTATAGATAAATTATTCATATTTTCAAATTTTGCAATATCATTTACTTTCATTGGGAGCTCTAATCCCTCATACTTTAAAATTTTCGAAAAATGTGGATATGATGATACTCGATCTGAATGTTTATTAGCAGGATACAGTGCGGAAACTATAGCCCACAAAAAGCAATAATCGTCATTATTTTCAACGTTAACGCAAGCACGTTTGTCTTTAATTTGTTTTGGAAGATCGACAAATGAAGAGCCTCGTATAGGCTTGTATTGATTAATATTAACTTCTAAATGCGAAATTTCTTTTAATGCCCAACCTGAATCGCGTTCCTGAAATTCTTTAAATTTATATCCAATTATAGCACACATCTCATCATAAATATCTGAAAAATAACTTTCCGATTGGGTTAAAACTTGAAACTTAGTATTAAACGATTTTAATTCACCGATGATCTTATCATTTATGAAATACGCAAAAAATTCAATATTAAATTTAATTCCGGAATTATAAGACTGCATAATTATTTTAATTAAATTGTAAACTATATCTTTAGCATCTTTTAAGAATTTGTTAAAATCAATTCCCGAACCATTTATACGGTAACTGGCTACCCGCTTCTTAAAACCAGAACAAATTTCAAATAGGTTATTTTTAAAAGGTTTAATCATTGTGTTAATATGTTTTTGAGATCTTAAGTGTCCGATATACTTATTACGAGTTGGAAAGAATATATTACATTTTTTACACCTTAATAAACCCCGGAAGTTTTGCTGCTGCTTTTTACATAAATCTTCATTTTTCGATAGTTTTATTTTTTTTGACAGTGGTGCTTCATTATCCGTATTAAGTTTATGCTTTATATATTGTTCACCGTTGGTAAATTGCAATCCGCAGGTTTCACACAGCTGAACGTTGGAATGATATTTTCTAACGTGACTCGAAAGATTATCACTGCGTGTAAATTTTGAACTACATATTTTACATTCGTATTGTTCACCGATTTTATTACAAATATTTACGTGACGTTTTAAATGATCTTTACTTGAAAACACTTTATCGCAATTTTCACATGAAATCATATTTGATCTGCACAGTACAAGCGCTAGCAGCAAACTAACACAAAAATTAATGCGGGCAAACTTAAGTATCAATAATATTATAAGAATATTTGGTATAGAGTGGGGGTGGGGAGTGACAGGTGTTATAATGCGGGTAGTGACTCATCACAACCCTACACGTGTTCATGCGAACAAGTTTGAACTTGCATTTTATTATATCTCAATTTATCTCTCTCTCTATCTTAAGCTACCACCCGTCCACGCTGCTAAGCGTAGTAGGGAAACATTGGCAGGGTGGTAGGGTGGGTTAGAACATACCATATATCCCTACTATTGCTATTATGTCTATATCATCATAGATTTGTTTCAATGCTACATTCATAGATTTTAATTCTTTTTCTATCAATTCATTATTTTTATTCATCAATTGAATTTGGGTATTAAACTGTTTTGTGAAATTTTGATTAATTTTTATTTGTTCATTCATACTATTTATTATGTTTCCTTGATTACTTCTTATGGTATTTAATATTTTGTCGTAGTTTTCTTTATCCTCTTGGTCTAAATTGCCAGTAGGCAGCGGTCACACTGGACAAGTGGGATCGACTAACGCCGATTGATTGCGATCGATTAAAAATTAAACTAACACTAGCTTATGGGAATGGTCACACTGCATGCATCCACTATGGTCGAACGATGTCGAACGTCGACGAGCGGTTTGATATATCAAACATGTTTGATATTCTAGTCGGTCGACAGCGATTGATGTGCTTATGCATGCTCAGTGTTGTCATATTTTTCATACCAACTTAACTGTTTTGATATTTGTGTACAGGTTAAAAAGAATATTGTTAGAATATTACAGCCATATTACTAGTATTATGAAGGAAATGTGGAGAGTTAATGAAATAGACCATAGTTTAAAAACTGTGTAAGAAATAATGTACAATTTTATGATCAAAGCACACCAGGAAACAGTAATAATTGTAAGACAATGGAAAAATTATGGATGCAAATTTCTCTAATTTTAAAAAAACTCATAAGGTTTGTCATTTATTTAAATATTCCTGAAAACATATGCGATTCAGTGCAAAAAAAATTTTTTTTCTTTAAATTTAAGTTGGTATCATTTTTGTGGAAATATTTACGTCGATTCATGCAGTGTGACATATCTCCTAAAATTTCGGTCGGTCGCTATTGATCTACCACAGTTGATCTTGCTTGATCGATTGCATTCTACTCAATGTGACCACTGCCTTATACTTTTTATTACGGTACCGAGTCCGTTAAGTATTCCTCGTTTAGCTCTGTTAGATTTTTGAATAACGTGAATTTTCATTTCAATATTATTAATCGCATTTTCTAGTAGGGTATTATCATTCTCAAAATATTTCGCTGTCAGATTATTCATTTGATTATGCAAGTCATTTTTATAGGAAATTAAATTATTATAATTATTATAAATATTATTAAAAGGTACATTAACGTAAATATAATTATAATTATTAATAATATAAGCTTTACCTAAGTTAACTATGTTAATTCCGGCATTTTCGGTTGCGTTGAGCAAGTGCTCTCCCCTTGACCCTTCGATATTAAGATATCTGAAATTATACGAGGTCTCTTTAGTTGATCTATTTTAGTTTTTATATCTTTTGTTGTTAGTATCTGTCCGCGTTCCGGGATCACCTTCTTTAAAGTATGTTTCTTATATTTAGGTTTCTCTACTTTTCCGCTATTTCTCTTATGTTGTTTAATATAGACAGTTTGGGGAATGTCCACATTTACATTAGCAGGTTCACTGTATTTTTCCTTTTTTGTGATAACATGTTGTTTAACTTGTTTAAATAATTCGTTCATTATGCGTGAGTGTTTGATATTATATTCTTCCGTCACGATTTCTTCAGGCTGAACGATCTGATTGTTATTCATGTGTCCTAATAGTATTTGAAAGGGTGAATTTTTTGTAGTAGAATGTATACTATTGTTGTATGCGATTAAACTATAAATTACTTTCTCTTTCATAGGTAAAGATTTAAAATGTTGTTCATTATTTAAGATGCGAATAGTTTCGATTAGACTACTATGAAATCTTTCTATATTTCCGTTTGCCTTTGGATTATTGGTACTAGTGATGTGCAGTTTTACATTTCTATTGGGAAGAAACTCTGTTAATAGTTTATTATTAAATTCTGTACCTTTATCGGTTATTATTTTTTCGGGTAAGCCAAAATGAGAGAAGAATTTTATTAATTTCGATATGATAGTGATTGAATTTTGGTCTTTAACTTTGTAAGCTTGGGCAAATTTTGAAAAGCTGTCAATAATTGTCAAAAACTTTTGTTTCTCTAAGGACAGAATATCTAAATGAATTATTTGTAATGGTTTATCTGCTGTGGGGGTTAAAATATTAGGTATTTGAATCGGCCTTCTTTCGTATTTATTCATTAGACATGTTTCGCATTTATTTATAAAATTTTGAATTTCCTTTGCCATGTTAGAGAAGTAATAGTGTAATTTTAATTTGGCATGAGTTTCTGAAATTCCTTTATGAATAGATTTACCTTCATGGTAATTCCGTATTAGCATAATTTGCTCATCTGTGTCTTGGACATCAACCAGTAAATTTTTACACTGTATAAATTTATAATATCCAGCTTTAAAATAAGTTTGTAGGACCGCATTGAAATTTAATTTAAAATTTTCAGGAATTAGGCAATGATAGTTTACATGTGGTTGGCAATAATCTTTTACAAATTTAAGAATAGTTTGCATGGAATTAACTTTATTCAAATAAAAATATATTCGTTTTTTTGTGTCAAATAATTTTTCTACATTTACTGAATTTCGATCTGATTCTTTTACAATAATTTGGCTATGTCCGTAATTTACAGGGCCATCTAAATAAGTAAGACCATTGATTGGGCTTTCGTCATCTGAATGAATCGTAACTGAATCCGTCTCTGAGTATTCAACTCGCAGTGATTCGTTATCATTTTCATTATTCATCACTTCTTGAGTGTTAACTATTTCGTAAATATTAATTTTAATAGGTGAATCTTGAAATACCTCTTTTATTAAGTTTTCCATTGCTAACCCATTTTTCTTGTCATATCCGGAACAAATTTTTGGCATTTTAATTTCATAGATATCGTTTTGAATCAAATATTGTAATAATTTATTTAAACATACTTTTATATTTGTTAAGGATGGTTTATCAGAATATTTATTTTTTGTTAATAAATGAATTATAATTTGATCTTTATGATTTTGAATAGCTAGTTTATTATCGATAATTTTGATTTTATCCTGCATTTGTTTTGTATTATATAATTTATTCACTTGCTCAGCAAAACCTTTTCCCATACAGAAGTCTTTTGAAATGCAATGTATCAAAGGTAACTCGTTTTCGAAAATATTTTCATTTTTGTAAATTATTTCAAAATTAGATCTTATTCTAGAAAGTGCATCAGCAACATAATTTTGTTTTCCCTGTTTATATTCTATATAAAAATCATATTCCTTTAATTTTATCTTCCAACGTATTAATTTTTGGTTAGGTTCTTTGAGTGAATTTATCCAAATCAGGGGTCTATGGTCAGTTATAATTTTGAATTTTCGGCCGTATAAATAAGTTCTGAAATTTTTTGTAGCCCAAACTATAGCCAATAATTCCTTTTCAATCGTGGAATAATTTTGTTCATGATTATTTAAAGTCCGAGAAGCGTATGCAATGGGGAGATCTTTTCCGTTTATTTTTTGTGACAACACGGCACCAAGGGCGTAGTTGCTAGCATCAGTAGTTAGTATAAATTCGTGATTAAAATTTGGATGTTGAAGAATTGGGCCATTAGTTAATAATAATTTACATTTTTCAAAACATTGCTGATATTCTTTAGTTTCATAATTAATTTTGGAATTTTTCTTCAAACAGTTTGTGAAAGGCTTTGTTATTTTTGAAAAATCCTGAATGAATCGCCTATAATAGCCTAACAAACCCAAAAATGATTTTATCTCTTTGCTGGTTTTTGGCAAGGGAAAATTTTGGATAGTTTTTATTTTTTCGGGGTTAGGTCTGATGCCATCAGTTGTTATTATATGCCCTAAATAGGCTACCTCTTTCCGCAAAAATTCACATTTGTGTAATTGGATTTTTAAATTGGCCTCTCGTAATTTATCAAATACAGCTTTTATATTTTGTATGTGTTCTTCGAGGGAGGTACCGAGAATAATTATGTCGTCAAGATAGACAAAGCATACTTTATTAATTAAATCCTTAAGGACATAGTTCATTAGCCTTTGGAACGTCGCAGGGGCGTTTTTTAACCCAAAAGGCATACGTTTATATTCGAAATGTCCTTTTTCTGCAGAGAACGCTGTTTTCTCCGTGTCTTTAGGGTCCATTTCTATTTGATGGAACCCGCTAGTGAGGTCTAGGGTCGTGAAATAATTTGATGTTCCGAGTTTGCTTAAAATTTCCGTTATATCGGGTATCGGGAATCGGTCGTCTACAGTTTTTTCATTTAATTTCCTGAAGTCATTTACTACGCGAATTTTCTTTATACCGGAGGCGTCTTGTTTTTTTTCGACCACCCAAATAGGACTATTCCATGGTGAATAACTGGGTTGTATGATTCCATCGTTTAATAATTTATCAATTTCTGTATCTACTTGTGTTTTATAAATTTCGGGGAATTTATAGTTTTTTGTATATATCGGGATATCATCGGTTGTTACTATTTTGTGTTTTATTTTGGATGTGAATGTAAGTTTTTCGTTATCTGTAATTGTTAGGTCTTTATATTGATTTAAAAGTTTTATCAATTTGTTTAATTCATCTTCGTTTAAATGTTCGTATCTTATATTTAAAGTTTTTAATATTTCTGCATTAAAAACGGGTTTCGATTCTTCGTTAAAATAATTAAATTTATGTTTATTGTTTAATAGTTTTATTTCTTCCTTTTTAATATTAATTTGAGCTTGCAATAATTTTAACGCGTTGAAACCTAATAAAATATGAAATGATTTATGAAAATTATACAAGTAGCATTTAATATGTTTTGTTTTATATTTAATAAAAGTGTATTCTGAACCTTTCGACTCTCCGTTCATTGTTTGAATTTCGAATGATTCTTTAAAGATTTTAAAATTTCTCTATTTCTATACACGTAATTTTTATTAATGAAATTTTGAGACGATCCTGTATCGATAAGAATAAATAAGTCTTGTAATTTAATATATGGCAATTTCGATATCATATTTATGGCTAGGGATTCAAATTGACACACTGGTCTATGGGAAAATTTTCATTCTCGTTTACTTCATTACACTCTCTGTGATTTTCATTATCGCAGTATTCTGTTTTATCTTGAGTCTCGTCTTGGATTTCAGGGTCAAACTCCTGATATTCTTCTACGTTATGCAGTTCTTCAGAAATAAAATTTGGTTTTCCCGTAGGTTTAAAATAATTTTGATTTGGTCTGTAGGAACGAGTTGAAATTGACATTGGTGTAGGCTGTGGCTGACGTTGCAACCTTATGGATTGTGAGGGAAATTTAGAAGAACCGGGTTGGGGTTGATATGTCATTTGTGATTGCATTGGTTTACTTTGGGGATATTTCATCATAGGGGATATATGCTGTCTAGATTGGAGATTGGTCGTGTTTGAATTGTGCTGGTTAGTATTTATTTTATAGTGCTGGAAATCATTTGTAAGTAAAGTATTAATTTCATCTAGAGAGGATGAATTCCTTGCAGCTAATTGTGATTTAAACGGTTCTTTGCAATTTCTTATGAAACATTGAGTGGCAAATTTGTGTCCAAAATTTTTAAAGTCTTTTATAGCGGCAGGACTGTAATTATTTTCGATATTATTAATATACAAAAGAAATAAATCATTATATTTTCTTAAAAATTCGAAAATTGTTTCTTTTGTTTGTTGCAATTGACACAATTCTATCATTAAAGTACATTCGTTCCGTTTATCCTGATATTGTGATATTAAAAAGTCTTTTAATTCCTTCCATTTCTTTATTGTCGGGCAAGTCATTAAATATTCGCTGGCTTTACCCCTAATTTTCCTTTTGATAATAATTAAAGTTAATGATTTAGTAATTTCAGAGGGGTTACTCAGATTAATAATATCTAGAATTTCATCGATGGATTTTATAAAATGTGATAGTGATTTTTTATCACCGTTATATTCGGGAATTAATTCTAAAATTCTTAAAACATTAGTGTCAAGGTTTGACAAAGCGCCAGAACTACTCTCACTCCTAATCATTGTATTATTAATATTTAAAATATTCAGTGAATTGATTAGATCGTCAATTTTGACTAGGTATAATAATTTTATAAATTATACAATATCAGACTTCACTTACAATATTAGTGAAAGTAAGATCTTCATGGGGCTACTTTTTGTTGATCGGTTGTCGATTTTCGCTCGACGATGACGGGGCTGACCGCGATGAATACCGGACCAGGAGGGTGCACGTACAGACCGACAGATGATCACCTTCGACGAGTTGTACCTCTGGAGGTCCTCGGATGATCGCCAATCTGCTTGTATCTACTTGGTTGACTCGTAGGTCGACTCCTCGGGATTGCGGATTTCGCACTTGCCGTCGGGTCTTTGAAATGTTAAGTAGATGGTTGAAACCAACGATTTGTACACTTCAACGAATTGATTCTTTTCAGAATTTCGGTGTAGCAAACCTCTTAACCATCCTACCGACTGCGCCAGTTGAGTATTTTAAGTCAACAAAATCCTTTTTAAAAACTTTATTTAAGATGTAATTGTAGATACAACTGGTTTGTACAATAGCTAGATGCACACTAACACTAAAAACTACGTATTACTTCTACTTCCTCTAAGGCGAACTGATAAAGCTGTTCTCACAGTTTTCTTGTGAGTTAAGCGAAATTAGATTCCATAATGTGGTATGATTCTTAGCTACTCATTACATAACTTATATATATATATATATATATATATATATATATATATATATATATACAGGGTGTTAATAAAAAAAGTTTACACACTTTAGCAGGTGATAGTAGAGATGAAAACAAGAAAAAAAATTCTAATACACTTAGGTCCAATACTCATTGGTTTTTAGAAAATTTATGTATGGAATTTGTACATAATACACAGGATTGACGGAAGGTATTGTGCTGGCCACATCAGATTTAACAACTAAGGACTCTAGGTGTTTACGATCAAGTGCGTGAGTCTCTTCGACGACGGCTGCAACTTTGTTTACAATTGATCGTAAACACCTAGAATCCTTAGTTGTTAAATCTGATGTGGCCAGCACAATACCTTCCGTCAATCCTGTGTATTATGTACAAATTCCATACATAAATTTTCTAAAAACCAATGAGTATTGGACCTAAGTGTATTAGAATTTTTTTCTTGTTTTCATCTCTACTATCACCTGCTAAAGTGTGTAAAGTTTTTTTATTAACACCCTGTATATATATAAATCCCACTATCATTTTGGCACCCATACATTGAAAAATTACGGATAATTTGGAACCCACTGTAATCTGGCACCCGTATACCGGGTGTCAAATTGCTCATGTAGTATTTCACATAGCTTTCACCCTCTGGATGTTAGTGACAAAATTTCAGGGGGGTCTAAAATTGTATGCGAAGTGAAAATATATGAATATTGCTAGTTTCAACAATTACCAGTTGGTGCGCTACGATCGCTAGTGTATATAGGAATTGTATATTTTTCGTACATATAATAGCTAAAAAGACACCCGGGCATATGGCAACATTGCACGTCGCAGCAGTTTTCATTTTACTTGTGTTTTGCCATAGATACGAATCTGTATTGTTTATTACAATTTTAATAATGACAAGAAATTTGTGTAAATAATTAGTAACTTGTAATAACGAAAAGTGTTTTATGTTCCATTACAGTACTTATTGTTAAATTTTAGAACTTTGAAAACTGTCGATCAGATTTTGAATTTTCTTACGAACTTACATACCTTGAAAGGTGCGTAAGTCACTTACTTGGCGAAACTGTGTTAAATAGGGGAGTTATGTTTTTTTTTGTGTGAATCCCACATGTTTCTGTCGAAAACTGCGCAGTTTTGGTTGAGAGTTAATTTTTAAACACGATTTACTCTATAACTTTACCGGCAGATATCGAGCATGTAAGGATAAAGTTCCGATAAATCACATGAAAATAGAGTAACATAAAAAAGTAATGCAGCACATTACAAGCGAATTTTTTTTTTCTTTTTTTAAATGAAATCATAAGACCTATGAACATATTAAGGAATATGCCTAGTAATTGTTTTCTGTAAATATTTTTCTCATTTCTCAAGATATCGTTAATTTAAAACATATACCACCCTGATGACCGGCACTCCTAAACATAGGACTTTAACATGTAAAATCATATTTTCGTAATTTCTGGATTCTCTAATTATTTTAGGTAAAATTGCTTCAAATAAAAGTTGTATAGCTTAAAACTTTGCACCTATACGAATAATTATTTTTGTATGCTTTGTAACGATAAAAGTACATATAAAAATATTGAAAATCACCCCAACCATAGCGATAGCCATAGAGTTGAAACAATTAAATTAAGAAATGTTTAGTGGTTTATCTATGAAGTTAGCTTAATTTTTATTATTATTAGTTATTTCTGTTAAAGTGAACAATTACTAATGCAAATAAATACTACTAAACTACTAAAGTATACAAAATTAATTTTATGCTCACAACTTTTATTTGTAGCTTTTTACTTACAGTATTTGCGGAACCAGGAAATTACGAATGAATGATTTTACATGTTCGGCAGTTCTGATCATCACCTCTATAAAGAGTACCTATTGATATTAAGTATAGGATATTAGAAATAAATAGAAATCCTGTTAAACGTAAGAGAATACTTGTGCCATAGACAGTTAATCAGAAGCGTGTTGTAGAAGAATATTTTAAAAACTACATTAAAAATAAAAAGACACGAAAGTGAGCAATTAATGGGAGAACATAAAGAATTGTTGAATAATAAAGCATGGTTAAAAATACATATCTAGAACAAGTATTCAAAAAAATAATAAACACTAATTTGGAGTTTCTTTATTCGTATACAGGATAAACTAGAGAAACCGTGGCATAGGCGTTTAACATAGGAAAACAGTTTTTTTCGAATAATATTATATGTCCCGTAAAACATTATGTAAAGATAAAGATTTAGAGAATAAAATTCTGAATTTTTGGATATCAAAAATCTCAAATTTGCGTTTTTGATGCCCGAGTAAACCTAATTTAAAGACGTGGTAAAATTGAATTTTGTTTGTAGTATTTTAAAAAATGAACGTCATGTATAACTTGTCAGACCAAGTAACATGTAAAAAATCTGATGTGACCAACACAGTACCTCCCGCCATTTACCTATGTATATAATTTTTATATTACTTTCTAAATTTATCCATACCATATATAGAAAAGTATTAAAGCAAACTTGTAGAAAATGGAATAATCTTTAATTTTTATTATAACAAATTGAAAAAAAATTACATTTAAAGGTATTTTTTTATGTATACATACATACATACATACATACACACAGACATCATCGTGAAAATGATAAAAATGGATTCTAGGGACCTTAAAACGTGGTCATTTACCAAAATCCCGGTATGCGATTTTTAGCACGATCCCTATACCTTCCTTACCAATGGTAGCGGGATGTAAAAATAGGTATTTGGCAGTTTATGGACGTTTATTTATTGAAATAACGTATATTAAATATGTTTTTATCACCTCTTTAAATTACTTTACTCCGCTACCAAAAATGTAAATTTAAATAACATCCATAAATTTAGAATTTTATTCTCTACATCTTTATCTATAAAGCACTATATAATGTTTTACGGAACAGATAATATTTGTTTTCCAATGTTAAACGCCTATGCCACGGTTTCTTGTGTTCATCTGTATGTATATCTTAAATTATAATACATACGAGTACATATGTATTTGTACTTTTATTTCTTACGCATCTTTACCTGTTTTGAAACATGCATTTTTTTATGTATTGACAAACTTTACTTATAAGAATGTATTTATTTTAAGATAAATAAAGTACATAATTATTAAATTTTACATTTTTATAATATTGAAGCCTTTAAATATCAGGATGTATTTTGTATCTTGTTAGGATAATTTTAAGATTTTAACATTCTGTTTAAATTGTTCACCAATAACTGTAGCAAACAAATATTTAAATGGCAGGTAATACATTTGTTTATTTTGATTCCAAATTTTAACTGGCTGATAAAATTAACATGATGTGATACAGAATACTGTCAACCTTCATATTATTATAACTTCCGGATGAAATGGCAAATGTCGTAAAGGGGTCCGTGAAGTTAGCGACCACTTTTAAGCACAAACAATGAAACATATACCAAAGGTTTGTTATTCGTTTGTGCCTGTTTGTGATCTACAAATAAAACCAGCGACCCCTATGATTAAAAAGTTATAAACAAATTAAAAGTGGTCGCTGACTTCACGCCCAGCGACCACATGTGAAGCACAAATGTCGATTTATGTGTCAAACGTTTGTGCTTCGTTTGTGCTTTCAGAATATATGATTGAAAATACAGCGACCCCAATAATACAAAAAATATGAACAAATTAAAAGTGGTCGCTGACTTCACGCCCAGCGACCACATATGAAGCACAAACGTCGTTTTATATGTCAAACGTTTGTGCTTCGTTTGTGCTTTCTGAATATATTATCAAAAATACAGCGACCCCAATAATACAAAAAATATGAACAAATTAAAAGTGGTCGCTGACTTCACGCCCAGCGACCACATATTATGAAGCACAAACGTCGATTTATATGTCAAACGTTTGTGCTTCGTTTGTGCTTTCAGAATATATGATTGAAAATACAGCGACCCCAATAATACAAAAAATATGAACAAATTAGAAGTGGTCGCTGACTCCAATTATACAAATAAAAAATAACAAAGGCCCCCACCACACATTTAGAAAGTAATAAATTGCTAATATAAATTAAAATGTGAGTCATCGCAATCGCAATACAACAAATAATATTAAAAGTTTAAGTAAAATCTAAAAGACTGTAGAATGAAATTCAAATATAAAAATGAGCGCAAAAGAATACCACGGTTATAGATTTTGAGCTCATTTTCAGGAAACATGTTAAATATATTATTTTACTTATGTAAAATA
Source organism: Harpalus rufipes (assembly GCA_951394225.1). NCBI lineage: Eukaryota > Metazoa > Arthropoda > Insecta > Coleoptera > Carabidae > Harpalus > Harpalus rufipes. The sequence goes on along the minus strand of OX596278.1, from coordinate 29,560,226 downwards.
TTAAAATTTAAATAAAACATTATTTACAATATATTTTAAATTTTTAAAAGTTTCGTTAAAACATCTGTTTCAACCACCCACTAATTGGGGGAAAGGGGGACAACTTTAAAATTTTGAATAGAAACCATCTTTTATTACATATTTTACAGTCGAAAATCCGAAATTTTACTTCAAATATTTTTTTGTATACAATATATATTGTAATTTTTAAAAGTTATAAACCTTTAACTTCGGCGACAATTTCAAATGGAAACTCTTTATTGCAAATTGAAATATAATGCTCGTAAGTATATTATAATGTTCGTCGTAAAGTATGGATACGTTACAGATTAAGTTCAGTCGAAAAATGTTTATGCCTGTCTGGTTCCCTAGTTCACATGTCCAGTTTTTCGTGTTTGGAGATTATATTGGAATGTCATTATAATTGTGAAGATTTAAAATGTTTACTCCTTGTATAAACATTGTTGTAGTTACGCCTTCTACTGGAATTTTTTCATATGTAGCAATTACACAGACCGTTTCAAAACAATACAAACTTTAATTGTAATTAAAATTTATTAGAAACATAATTTTCAATACAGAATTCATTTTTTGTTACTTGTGCTCTTGTGGCATCCAATTTTCAATTAATATTGTAAAATTTGATTTATGTGAAATACCCTATTACCTATACAATAAGTTAATGTTTATTATTGCAAACAAAATAACTGAAATACGTTATATAGTTTTTGATAGCTATATTTATAAATTATTTTTCATATGTAATACTTAATGAAATGAATTTACGAATTAGGTATGCAATATTAGACTTATTTTGTCACTTTGAAAAAGTCATCTTCAACAAAATGAAGAAAACAAACATGTAAGGATTAATTTTCTCCTTAATTTCTAACTTATTAATCCAGAGTTTTCTTCTACTTGTAAACTCATATTCTCCGAGTTGATTTTTACCTTCCATCACCTTTAGGTAAGGAAGATATTGTATTTGGTCAAAAAAATCAATGATAAGTTTTTAGAGAATAAGCACGTTTTAGGGTCCATATAATATGATTTTACCATTATTACGATGTCTGTATGAACTAAGGAACCAGACAGGCATAAACATGTTTCGACTGAACTTAAATCTGTAACGTATCCATACTTTTCGACGAACATAAATATACTTACGAAAAAAAAAGTTTCAGTTATAAGTTACTTATTTTCGACCGTTATATCTCAATTTGCAATAAAAATGAGAGTTTCCATTTGAAATTGTCACCGTATACAGGGTGTTTATTAAACACACGGCAAAAATTCAAGAGGTTATTCCCTGGACTAGTCTAAGAATTTGTCCTTTGATGATTTTTGAAAAGCCGCTTTGTTTCGAAGATACAGGGCGAAAAAAAAAAATTCGACAAAACCAATTTTGATATTTTTCAAATTATTAATCCAGTAACAGCAGGCAAGTTATGTGTCAAATTTGTTGAGACTTTTTGGAACATACTCTACCTCAGTTTCTGGAGGATGTACCATTGGCAACAAGAAATGCAATGTGGTTTATGCAGGATTGTGCACCAGCGCATTTTAGTGTGGTTGCTCATGATTTTTTAACAGTAACATACGGAGATCGCTGGATTGGTCGAGGTGGACCTCAGTTATGACCTGCTCGATCCCCGGACTTAAACCACCTGGATTTTTTCCTATGGGGCCATCTAAAGTCATTAGTTTATTCTACTCCATTGACGAATTTGGAAGATTTAAGACATCGGATAATTGCTGGGTGTAACTCCATAAGAAACGACCCTGGTGTTTTTGAAAGAGTTCGGCAATCAATGAGAAGAAGATTGGATTCTTGCATCGTAGCTGGAGGTAGTCATTTTCAACAGTTCTTGTAGATTAAGAAACTTTACATATAATTTTTGGTATTAAATGTTGTTATTGTCGAAAAATTTTTTCGCCCTGTATCTTCGAAATAAAGCGGCTTTCAAAAATCATCAAAGGACAAAATATTCTTAGAACAGTTCAGGGAATAACCCCTTGAATTTTTGCCGTATGTTTAATAAACACCCTGTATTATGGATTTTTTTACGGAATTAAATAGAATTATAGAGAATATTTCATTTTATTTAAATACTTATTTTGCGAGATAATGGTCGACTAACGGTTTCGAAGAACTGTCGATGTTAAAGGTTTATAACTTATAAAAATTGCAATATATATTGTATACAAAAAAATATTTGAAGTAAAATTTCGGATTTTCGACTGTAAAATATGTAATAAAAGATGGTTCCTATTCAAAATTTTAAAGTTGTCCCCCTTTCCCCCAATTAGTGGGTGGTTGAAACAGATATTTTAACAAAACTTTTAAAAATTTAAAATATATTGTTAATAATGTTTTATTTAAATTTTTAATATTTTACATAAGTAAAATAATATATTTAACATGTTTCCTGAAAATGAGCTCAAAATCTATAACCGTGGTATTCTTTTGCGCTCATTTTTATATTTGAATTTCATTCTACAGTCTTTTAGATTTTACTTAAACTTTTAATATTATTTGTTGTATTGCGATTGCGATGACTCACATTTTAATTTATATTAGCAATTTATTACTTTCTAAATGTGTGGTGGGGGCCTTTGTTATTTTTTATTTGTATAATTGGAATCAGCGACCACTTCTAATTTGTTCATATTTTTTGTATTATTGGGGTCGCTGTATTTTCAATCATATATTCTGAAAGCACAAACGAAGCACAAACGTTTGACATATAAATCGACGTTTGTGCTTCATAATATGTGGTCGCTGGGCGTGAAGTCAGCGACCACTTTTAATTTGTTCATATTTTTTGTATTATTGGGGTCGCTGTATTTTTAATAATATATTCAGAAAGCACAAACGAAGCACAAACGTTTGACATATAAAACGACGTTTGTGCTTCATATGTGGTCGCTGGGCGTGAAGTCAGCGACCACTTTTAATTTGTTCATATTTTTTGTATTATTGGGGTCGCTGTATTTTCAATCATATATTCTGAAAGCACAAACGAAGCACAAACGTTTGACACATAAATCGACATTTGTGCTTCACATGTGGTCGCTGGGCGTGAAGTCAGCGACCACTTTTAATTTGTTTATAACTTTTTAATCATAGGGGTCGCTGGTTTTATTTGTAGATCACAAACAGGCACAAACGAATCACAAACCTTTGGTATATGTTTCATTGTTTGTGCTTAAAAGTGGTCGCTAATTTCACGGACCCGTCGTAAAGATATAAATACTTCGTTATGTAGAAATAAACTGATATAAAATACAAAATAAATAATGCTAAAAGACAAGATTGATTTCATGTTACGTGGATTAGCTACTAAAAATATTATTTTTTTATTTCTTATTGCTTCCCTCAATCATTAAATTTTCTTAAAACAAATGAAACGGTAGGTATGAAAGAAAAATGGCAACAATGGCAGGTTTCATATGAACCATTCAATGAATACTTATATACAGGTAGGATGCAAAATTATCTACTTAATGAATGAAAATATTCATCGGGTACCAGTTGCATGGAAAATGAAACGATGCCATATAAGTGTTTTATGAAAAAAAAAGCTAAAATGCCTCTTTCTCAAAATAAATGAATTTTGTGATGGTTTTTGTATTAAGCAGTGAAATATAAGATATATTCACAAAATAAATCCTGTCTAGACCCTGCATGTATTATGCATGGGAGCTAAATTACTGGTTCCTTGTATGGGTGCCATAAAGATAGTGAGATTTATATACCTATATATATATAGAACAGTAGGAAATTGGATAAAACAAAAATCCCATTTTAAATCTCTGTGTGCACCTCTACTTAACCGCCACCTGTATATATATATAGCAAACACCAAACGTGACGGCGAGAAGAAGATATGCGCAGAAGATCAAACTGCGACCTTACTCCTCCTCCAGATGGCTAAGCACAAAATTAGTTTCGAGTTACTGGCGTAGCATTGTTAAGTATTTTTTGTTTTTTTGACTGTGATACTCGTATTTTATTTTATGTATATTTGTTTTTTAATGTGCTATTATTATTTACTATTTTGACTGATATTTTAGAAATATGCCCACCATTGTTTAATTCAAGACTCGAAACTTCAAAGAGAGACAAGAGACAAATAGTAGGTGTGATCGCTGCACGTTGACTATACGTTTAAACTTATTCTTCGTCATCTTCAAGTTTATTGAAAGAATCTTCCGAATCTGAAAGCGATGATAGCAGAAAATTTATTTATACTGTGCTTATAGTATAGTAGCAATCCCAAGCAATCCGATCAGTTGGATCGCTGTAAGACAGCGATTCAGGAGGGCAAGAGGATAACTGATTGCAATCCAAAATTCGGTAGTGGGAGAACTTGATCCTAGGGCAAAAGAACATGTATGATCTGATTGGGATCGCTTAAATCGGATTTCAGTGACCGAAAGAAGAAAGCCACTGTCGTCATAGGGGAATTCCATATCACGACCGTGCATTAGGAAAAATGGAGTTTCGTTTGTATTGCTGTGTACACTTCTTCTGTATGCCAATAACACATATGGTAGCCACTTGTACTTTTTATAGTACTTCTTTGTGTGATTGCGGCTGATTTCAATATATATAAATATAGGAACAATAACTGCAATCACACGGTGTAAAAAATTAAATTTTAAATTGTAAAAAACTAAAAAACTAAATCGAGAAAATTTTGATATTTAATATATTTTTTTATTTACAAACAACTGAACTTTTCTTTTATTCTATCGTCATGGTTCTGGTTTTTTTATGTGTCGAAAATATTATCATAGTCGCCACATTGCTCTCCCCCCAAAAAAATATATGACAATAAAATACAAGAAGAAGGTATAACAATGTCATAAATAAAAATGATAACAATATAAGGATGAAATTGGCAAGTTACCTGGTCGCTATGCGATTGATGACACTGGCAGCTGTCAAAAATTATTGTATTATGTATGCTGGTTTTAACCTATCTATTGAAATCACTTCCGGTTTTGAGTTAATGTCTAATGTGAAATGTTTTTTGTTTCTTTGAATTATTCTAAAAGGGCCGTCGTAGGGGGATTGTAGAGATTCTTTTTGAGAATCTTTGCGTATGAATGCATGTGTATTTTTAAAAAGATCTTTACTCAGGAATATTTTTGGGTTATTTAATGTTGTAAAAGATGGTTTTAGGTTCGCCATGAATGTTTTTAATTTTGTAATATAAGTTTGTAATGTTTCGTTGTTGGGAGTAATGGTTTTGTCAAAAAATTCAGCTGGTAATCGTAAAGGTTTTCCATAAACCATTTCTGCTGCTGAACAGTTAATTGGTGATTTAATAGCTGATCTGATTCCTAAAAGGATGATAGGTAATTTGTCAGCCCAGTCTTCTAAACTATTATGTGTTCTGAGAGCTGTTTTGAGTTGTCGATGGAATCTTTCTACTAGACCGTTTGACTGTGGATGGTAAGAGGTTGTTCTTATTGTTAGAAGAGCGTTAGCAGAGCGTGTTTATAATATTAATTTCGATTCAAAAACACATTGAACATTTATTGACAAAAACATATATTTACATCACATGATCAATAATTGCATTCTAAACAAAAACATAAATATGCAAAATATATCAAGTCGGCATCACCGACCGGATTGTCTTGACTTCCATATTCATCACTTATTCTGTGTGAACCAAGTGTTTTTAATAGTTGTTTAAAAACGGTAGATTCGAACTGTACTCCGCGATCTGTGGTTATATACGATGGAACTCCAAAGCGAGCAATCCAACCTGTAGTTAAAGCTTTTGCTACAGCTTTGGCCGTTGAATCTTTGATAGGAATCGCTTCTGGCCACCTGGTAAAGCGGTCAATGCAAGTAAGTATGTAATGATATCCTTCTGAGTAAGGCAAGGGACCAACTAAGTCTATGTGGATGTTGTCAAATCTAGCTTCTGGTGTCGGGAAGTTTTCAAATTGAGAATTCGAATGTCTCGTTATTTTTGACTTTTGACAATTAATACAAGATTTTGTCCATTCTTTTATATCGCGTTTCATATTTTTCCATACGAATCTCGAAGCTATTAGGTTTTGAGATGTTTTAATACCGGGATGAGAGAGGGAGTGTAATTGTTCGAAAATAACATTTTTAAATTTTTTTGGAATAAATGGTCTTAGTTTACCTGTTGAAAAATCTCATTTTAGAATTGTATTCGAGTTGGGTAAGGGTATGTCTTTGAATTTAAGGTTTGTATCATTATTTTTTAGAATGGATTGTAAATCTTGGTCGGTTATTTGTTCTTTTGCTATCATTTTGTAGTCAATTTTGTCTATTATTTCAATATTACTTATGTTGAGACGTGACAAAACGTCAGCTACTATGTTTTTGTTCCCTGAAATGTGTTTAATCTTGTTTGTGAACTGTAGTATGAAATCTAACTGTCTCAATTCGCGTGGTGAGCATGAATTTGAATTTTTGGCTAGAGAGTATGTTAGTGGTTTATGATCAGTGAAAACTGTGAACTCTCTGCCTTCAAGAAAATATCTAAAAAATTTAATGGTTGAATAAATTGCTAGTAATTTACGACTGAATGTACTATATTTTTGTTCAGTCGTAGTTAGTGTACGTGAGAAGAATGCGATAGGTTTTCATTCATTCTCTATAGATTGTTGTAATACACCTCCTATACCTGTATTTGATGCGTCAACCATAATGCTAATCGGTGCGTTTTTTACCGGAAAAGCTAAAGTAACTAAATTTATTAGAATTTTTTTGATATGTTTAAAAGCTGTTACAGCAAGTCGGTCCAAATGTATAGGTTTATTTCCTTTCTTAGTATTGTCTATGTATTTGTTTCTGGGTTGTAGTATTGTAGCGCAGTTAGGTATAAATCTGTGATAGAAATTAATTAATCCTAAAAAATTTCGTAATTCTTGTTGTGATTTTGGTAAAGGAAATTTTTGAATAATATTAATTTTGTCTTGTAAGGGTTTAATACCGTTCTTGGAAATGTGATGTCCTAAAAAATGTATCTCTGATTTTCCGAATTCGCATTTTTGTTCGTTGATCAAAATTCCGTATTTGTGTAGTCGTTTAAAAATTAAAGGTGTAAATGTTGTTCGTGTTCTTCTGGAGACTTGCTTGCAATGAGTACATCGTCTATATAAGCAAAGCAGAAATCTAAACCACGGACGACTTCGTTAATAAACCTTTGAAATGTCTGTGCACTATTACGTAAACCGTAAGGCATAAAAATATATTCGAATAAACCAAAAGGTGTGCTAATGGCAGTTTTTGGAATGGAAGATTCTTCCATAGGGATTTGGTTATAAGCTTTGACTAAGTCAATTTTCGAATATATTTTTGTGTCTTGAAGATTATGTGAAAAATCTTGAATATGAGGTATATGAAGTATCCACCTTGGTTTTCTAAACAATTAATTAAACTTATAAAAGAAAAAAATAAATATCACAAAAAATGGATAACTTATAAAAGGTTATCAGACTACAATACTTTTTCACTACTTCGTCATCGCGCAAAAATAACAATTTCAAAGGACTACAAAACTTATTTAAATAATATAGAACAGGGAATTAAAAAAGCTCCAAAGTATTTCTGGTCTTATACCAAAACATTGAAAAATAAATCTGGTATTCCTAATGTAGTTAATTACAATGATACTTCATTCGAAAGTGGACCTGAAATATGTAATGCCTTTGCAAATTTTTTTCAATCAGTTTATATCGATAATAAAGACAACAATTCACCTTGTATTGACAATCACAATAAGAATAACTCTACATTGAACATTAATTCAATAACTCTCGAGCATAATGACATTTTAAGCTACCTATCTAATATTAATATCTCGAAGGGTTGTGGCCCAGATCTAATTCCACCTATCTTTATAAGAAATTGTGCTAATTATTTAACTGAACCTTTGCTAATTTTATATAACCAGTCTTTAAAATTAGGTGTTTTTCCTAATAAATGGAAAATGTCACATATTACACCAATTCTAAAATCTGGCAATATTAACGATGTAACTAATTACAGACCTATTTCTATTTTGTCAACATTTGGCAAAAATTTTGAAGCTTTAGTGGCAAAAAAACTAAACAATCAATTAGTTAATTTTATTATTCCTGAACAACATGGGTTTTGCGCCGGTAAATCGATATTAACAAATCTAATTCCACTAACTGAATTTCTTTCTGCCAATATGGACAAAAGAACACAGGTTGACACTATCTATACAGATTTCAGGAAAGCTTTCGACCGAGTTCACCACTCCACTCTGATCTGTAAATTGAATAAATTAGGTATTCATGGTTCATTGTTGCGTTGGGTAGAATCATACATTACTAATAGATCTCAGCTTGTTGTATGTAACGGTTACAATTTTAATATTATTAATGTAACATCCGGAGTCCCTCAAGGCTCACACTTAGGTCCGTTACTGTTTAACATATTTATTAATGACATAGGTAAATGTTTTAAAAATTCCCGATTCCTACTCTATGCTGATGATCTCAAGGTTTTCAAGGCAATTAATAATTTACAAGACGCAACAGAACTCCAAGAAGATCTAAACAGGCTCTCTGAATATTGTCGAAATAACCTTCTTTCTTTAAATATTTCAAAATGCTGCGTCCTAAATTTTTCCAGAAATAAAAACTTATTACAACACGATTATTCTATCAACAACTCACGTTTATCCAACAAAAAATTAATTAAAGATCTTGGCGTTTATTTCGACACTAAGCTATTATTGACCCCACATATTGAAATTACTAGTAAGGCAGCTTACAGAATGTTAGGTTTTGTACTAAGGGTTACTAAAAAATTTAAAGAACCTGCAAGCGTTATTTTACTTTTTAATTGTCTGGTTAAATCCAAATTAGAATACGCGAGCACAATATGGAATCCTCTGTACAGTTTTAGTATTAATTTAATAGAAAGCATTCAGAAAAAATTCTTATATATTTTATGTGCTAGGTATAAATTACACCTTCCGGATTACTGTGCAAGACTTAAATTTTTCAATATGCTTTCACTCGAAAACAGAAGAACATTGACAGATGCTATGTTTTTATACAAAATTTTTAACAATCAATTACAGTCTTGCTGAATAATTGGTCATTTTAACATAAATGTTGGTAATACTAAAACTAGATTTAGAAATTTCTTCAGACTGCCCCATACTCGTACTAACAATTACAGAAATTCACCAGTGAATAGAATATGTCATATGTACAATAATAAATTTTTGCACATAGATTTTTTCTGTCTATCTATTAATAAATATAGAAGCTTAATTATACATTACCTTCAATCATAATCTGTTAATTACTAAGTCCATGTAACTATTTTATATTTAATTTTTATTAGTCTTATTATATTTCTGTCACTTCTTTATTATGTAACCTACTACTGTCCACATGTATGTAAATCGTGAAAACCTATTATTGGTCATATTTGACTGTTGGTTTTCCTATTTCCAATAAATAAATAAATAAATAAATAAATAAATATAGGGTAGCGATCAGGAATAATAATATTATTATTATAATCACGATAGTCTCCACATGGTCGCCATTGATTATTAGGTTTTCGAACCATATGGAGTGCTGAAGACCAGCAGCTTGAAGATGGTTTTATCATACCATTTTTATATAGAATGTCAAATTCGTTTTTTGCAATTTCTAAACGATCCGGTGCTAATTTCTTTGGCCGTGAAAATACAGGCGAGCCATTTGTTATAATAGTATGTGACACATTGTGTTTGATTTGACGTTTAGGGTCAAGAGGACTAGTTAGTGAAGGATAATTGTTTAGTATCTGACGAAAGCGGCAAGAAGTGTTCGCTTTGTTGTTATCTGTTGTATGAAGTGGTGTTGATGCTGTTGACAAGTGACCTATTTTATTATAATTTAATGACAAACATTTTTGACGTACATTGACAAGTAGATTGAAATAGTTTAAGAAGTCAGCGCCTAAAATGGATTGTTTAACATCAGCTATAATAAAATCCCAGGTAATTTTTTTGTTTAAATTGAAATCTACTGTAATGGTTCTTTTTCCGTAGGTGATAATTGACGTATTGTTTACAGCTTGAAGTGTTAAAGTGTGTTTATACAATTTTTGATGTGAAGAAGGGCTGATAATACTTACTTCAGCGCCAGTGTCAACAAGAAAACGACGATCAGATATCTTGTCTTTAATAAAAAAGAGATTGTTCCAAAGACTAGAGCTTGCATTTACATAAGAGCTAGAAAGTAAATATGAGTTAGAATTATTATTCTTATTTTTAAGATAAGACGCACAAGGGTTAATAACAGATGTCTTGGAGGCGTGTTTACAGGGACTAACACACTTTCTAGCAGCTGCACCAAAGTTAAAATGGTACCAACACAAGTCCGATGACAGATGATTGTCAGCTATCACTTTCATTTTTCTTTTTGATTCCAGAAATTTTCGTAAAACTGCTATTTCTTTCTTGACATCTTGAAGTTCCGAGTTCTTAATGGTTGAAGAAGCAATCGTTGGTTCAGCGATTTCGACAATTCTGTCTGCAATATTACTTTTTTGTTCAATAGAAGTGTCCGTTAAAGCTGTTAATATTGTTTGAATATGGGTAGGTAATTTTTGCAAAAAAAGTTCTTCTAAAATAGTCTGATTGATAATTTTATCTCCTAATAGTTGCTTCATTTGTCGAAGAATTTGAGATGGTTTTAATCCACCGAATTCAGAGAATGTAAGTAGTTTGTTAAGTTTAGCTCTATCTGAGTCAGTAGTACGTTGAATCAAAGTTGTTTTAAGAATGTCATACTGATTTTCTTTAGGAGGTTCAAGAATTATGTCACGGACTTCAGACGCATGTTCTGGAGAAAGCGAAGAGACAATATGAATAAACTTTTGGGATTGACTTCTAATATGATGTTTCATAAAAGCCATTTCTACTTGTGCGAACCATAATACAGTGTCGTTTGGCCAGAATGTTGGTAGTTTAAAGTTACTACCGGCCACCAGGGGAATATCAACTACTTCAGCCGGTCTGATTGGTTCCATTGGATCTACAAGTTCGACTGGTTCTGTTGGAACTACTGCAGGTAGAGACATCTTTTAACAGACGGGGTCACCAATGTACTTTTTATAGTACTTCTTTGTGTGATTGCGGCTGATTTCAATATATATATATATATATATATATATATATATATATATATATATATATATATATATATATATATATAAATATAGGAACAATAACCGCAATCACACGGTGTAAAAAATTAAATTTTAAATTGTAAAAAACTAAATCGAGAAAATTTTGATATTTAATATATTTTTTTATTTACAAACAACTGAACTTTTCTTTTATTCTATCGTCATGGTTCTGGTTTTTTTATGTGTCGAAAATATTATCATAGTCGCCACACACTCATCCCAATCGGTTTGATCTCGATTCACGAAATGAGATAGAATGTCCTTGAAGACGCGATGACTTCGCTCTATCATTCCATTTGTTTGTGGTCGGTATGCAGTTGTTTGTAGTTTTTCGACGCCAAATATTTTACAAACTTCTCTAAAAACTTCAGAAGTGAAATTTGCTCCTTGGTCGGTCAACAGTTGTCTTGGAGCCCCATGGCTTGAGATGATTTCTCGTGACAATATTTTCGAAATTGTTGATGCCTTTTGGTCCGGTATAGCGAATGCTTCTGGATATTTCGTGAAGTGGTCCTGGAAGGTTAAGATGTATTTGTTCCCTCTCATGCTTGTTGTTAATGGACCGACAATATCCATTGAGACCCTTTCCATTGGCCTACTAACTTCATTGAATTTTTGAAGTGGCACAGGCTTGTGTTATGGAGATGTTTTCCTATGATGTGACATTTCTTGCAATAATCTTCTATGTCCTTAGCCATCGCTTTCAAAAAAAAAATTTCCTTGATTCGGCTGTATGTCTTCTCAAACCCCTGATGTCCCGCATACGGTAGGTTGTGGTAATCGTGCATTACCTTGAATTTCATGGATACTGGTACTACGAGTTGATGATGACGCTCATTATTTGATTTTTCTTTGAAGATTAACCCTTCGTCATCCGTGAAATATCCTTCTTTACTCGTGAGCTGTTGCACTGCTGCATCTTGGCGTTGTTTATTTGCTATCATGTATCTATCCCATATTGGTTCGTATGTTTCTTCAACTTCTACAGCATTAATTGGTATTCTTGAGAGTATGTCTGCGTTCACATGCTTCTTTCCCGCTCTATGTTCAATCTTGTACTCGTATTCTTGGAGAGTAAGCGTCCATCTTGCCAAACGTGATTGTGGATTGCTGATCGAAAATAGCCATTTCAGTGGTTGATGGTCAGTTATTATTGTGAATTTTCTTCCATACAGGTAGCATCGATAGTATTTTACACCCCAGATTATCGCAAGACATTCTTGTTCGGTCCCAAGTAACATTGACCGACGGTCGACCAACAAGTGACGTCGATTTCAGGTTGAATTTAAGTCATATACTGCCGTCTAATCCGACGTCTATACGACGACATTGTGACGTTGATTTTTGGTCTAAAATAGGTCTATTTAGATGTCTAATCAGACGTCTATACGACGGCACTGTGACGTTGATTTTTGGTCTGAAATAGGACTATTTAGACGTCAGATTTGTGGTCGCTATGACGTCCATATGACGACTTTATATGGTCATAATTAGCTCTATCTAATTTGACGTCTTTATGACGATTATTTTTACTTTATTTTTAATATTATTAAAAATTCACATTTTAAATTTAATTTGGCAGTTAATAACACACGAAGGGATATATTATTTTTATTTATGTATCAATTCATTATTCAAAAATATATAACAATATATTGTTTATTATAATGATTTTTAAAATTAGAATAAATGTAATATAAAACTTAATTTATATTTACATATATGTATAATATAAATAATTTTATTTATTTATTATCATTACCAAAATCTACGAATAGAATAAGCAGATTGGTACACCCAAATATGGGTATGCCGTGGTGATATTTATATTTTATTTATTTAAAACATATTACATGTTTACATAATTATTAATGCGAAACGGAAACAATTTATATCTGTTATATTTTTTGGTATAAAAATCATGGACATATTAATTTTCAAGAATTTAAACAAAAGCTAGTAGTGCTATAAAAAAACATTTTAAGAAATGTTGCTAATACAAAAAGCAAATGTATAAATAAAGGGAAATATATAATATAAAAACAAAGATTTATCTATATAGTTTTATGTTTTTACCTGAGCTCCAGAAATTCCACTTTCCTAAGTTTTCCAAGAATCTTTACATCTTCCCCTTCAAGCTATTCTAGAACGATTGGATTTAAGTAAACCATCGACAAAGAGACATCATAGTGATTTTTAATACATATTTCGATTCTGGTGATCTTGACCAAGTTGCATTTTTTTTAATGGAAACTTAATTTCTAATTTCTCTTTTGTGTAGTTTGGCATTTGCTGTAATAGAATTTGTTGGTACAAATCTATTCAAACTGCCGAAATGTTGGCTGCGTAATAAAAATAATAAAATTTATTGCGCATGGCCCGAAAATTTGAAATATAAAAAAAAATTGGTTCGGGCAATTAACAATTATTCCCAGCAGGCCAATTCTGAATATAAATTATACGAGGTGGAGATTTTAGAATAATTTGGTAAGTCGAAAGAATTATATTTTCATTTTTGTATTTATAACTCTTTTCTAAAATTAAAAGAAATTACAGCAAAATAAAAATAAATCAAATAAAAATTGATATATGCGCAGACTACTGTATGAACGCACCCTCCGCCATTTTTGTGTTGTGTCATGTCCAGCCAGAGATATTTACGTGTTGTATAAACATCTCTGTGTCCAGCATTTTAATTACCACGGGAGAATATTGAAAATAACATTTCTTAATGCGAACATTGAAAATTTAGTATATTGCAAGTAGATAAAATTGTGCTTATATTGCTTATGACAATTATTTTTTTATAGATATGGTAAGACACGAAGCGAAGTGCCATAATGAAGAATATAAACAAGATCAATGGTGAACTAGTTGAAATATGCACCACACAACGTGCAAATAAATACATAATTTTTTTGTAGATATAAGATGCATTATTTATTTAATTAATTTGTATTTTTCGTAATATTTTTTTTAAATACTTTATATGTTTAATAATATTTATTGTTGGTATATTTTTTTGCATTAATATTTTTTATATTATATAGTATAAATAAAACTAGAATTACATTACTTATTTTTCCTATCACTATTTATGTTTATACCATAAAAATTACGTAGAAACATTGTTCTAAAATGACGTCGATACAACGTCTTATAATGACGTCTAAACAACGTCTTAAAATGACTTCTAAACAACGTCTTAAAATGACGTCGTACAGCTCCACGCTGAGACGTCTTCAGGACGTCTATGTGACGTAAATTAGGACGTCACAGTGACGTTGATTTTAGGTCATTTGTGTTACTTGGGGTGGTAGTGTAATATACTTCAGCTTTGTTTAACTAACGATTTGCAGAAGCTATTGGCCTCTCGTATCCATTGCATTTTTGGCTCAATATGGCACTTATAGCTTTGCCGCTTGCATCGGTAGACAAGATGAATTCCTGGGTGAAATCTGGATGGGCTAAGACTGACTCGGAACAGAGGCTATTCCTTAATGAATTGAATGCCTTTTCGCAGTCTTCGGTCCAGATGAACGGCTCACTTTTTTGTGTCAATTTTGTGAGAGGTTTTGATGTTTTTGCGAAATCCTGTATAAATCTTCTATAAAATCCTACTAGGCCGCAGAATGCGCTAATCTCCTTGACTGATTTTGGTTTTGGATAATTTTGAATGACTGTAATTTTTCCTGGATCCGGTTTAACACCCTCTCCATTTATGATGAGGCCTAAATACTTCGTTTCAGTCTTCAAAAAATTGCATTTACTGGGTTGCAATTTAAGGTTCGCCTGTCTTAGTCTCTTGAAAACCTCCGTGAGTCGTTTGAGATGATTGTGTGCTCCATTCCCATTGAACACGATGACGTCATCCAGGTATACTAGGCATTGTTCTCCTCTTAACCCGGATAGTACACTGTTCATGAGTCGCTGAAATGTGCTTGGTGCGTTTACGAGTCCAAACGGCATCTTCGTGAACTGATAGTGCTCTCCAGTTGTCGTGAATGCTGTTCTCTCTCTATCTTGGTCATCTAGTTGCACTTGCCAGTAGCCGGATGCTAAATCTAGGGTAGTGAATAGATTTGCATTCCCCAACTGGTCCAGGGTTTCTTGCATGTTGGCTACAGGGAAGTAATCCTTCTTTGTCACTTTGTTTAAACCCTTGAAGTCGATACACACCCTTATGTTTTTCTCACCGTTTTCGGATTTCTTTGGTACGATGACCACTGGTGCTGACCATGGTGAATCGGAGAGTTCTATTACCCCTGCTTCACGCATTTTCTTTAATTCATTAGTCAATGGTTCTTGTTGGCTGTGAGGAACTCGATACGGTGCTTTAGCTATAGGCGGTACATCTTCAGTAATTATTCTGTGTTTTACTTTATGTGTGCACCCTATAGCTTAGTGTCCTCCGATTAAAAAATGTCTTCATATTCCACCAATAAATTCAATAATTTACTTTTTATCTCTTCCGGTAAATATTCCAAGTTGAATTACTCTTCAATGCATCTGTTTCCTAGAACTCTTACAGTGCATACGGCCTGGTGCCTCTTATTCTCAGCTGCCGTGACTTTTTCAGCTTGCAGACTTCTTTCTTCAATGGACCTGTGCTGTCCTTTCTTCTGTTGAGCCTGTCGATTTACAGCGCTCTTAACTTGCGAATTATTCGTTGCAATTCTTCTGTTTCCAGCTGTCCCCGTCTTTCTGGTATTGTGGTCCAGATGACGTGGAATACTGTACTTTTTCATTCTTCTGAGCCTGTTGGATTACAGCGCCCTCTTGAGAATTCTTCTGTGCAATTCTTCTTTTTCCAGCTATCCCGTCTTTCTGGTTTTGTTGTTCAGATGACGTGGAATACTGTACTTTTTCATTCTTCTGAGGCTGTTGGTTTCCAGCGCTCTTCCCTTGAGAATTCTTCCTCTTTCCGACTACAGCTGTCTCGACTGGTCCTTTTGACGTGGTCGACGAATGCTGCTCGTTTTGAACCTGTTTATTTCCACCGCTCACCCTTTGAGATTTCTTCCTTTTTCCGATTACAGCTGTCCCGACTGGTCCTTTTGACGTGGTCGGCGAATGTTGCTCGTTTGGAGCTTGTTGACTTCCAGCGCTCCCCTTCTCAAGTACGGCCGATTTTCCGATTACCATATTCTTCCCTAATAGAAGCTCTTGATTTGTGAAGTTCATCAATTTCACCGGTACCTCTTTTTCTGCTTTTGTTATGACTCTTGCTGCCATAACCCCATGGGTCTTCAGTTCTTCAGGTTCGACCACAATATCTTGCCCTGGATTGATCAGATCCTGGACTGCTGTACACACGAATTCACAATTTAGAGGAATCTTCACGGCGCTCTTCAATCTAACCAAGCCACTGGTTTGTGTGACTGATTCTTCTTGATTGAGGAAGCCATTCCCCGTATTCTGAACTTCTGTGTCCCTTTCTTGAATTGTGATGGTCGCCTTCTGAGTACGTGCCTGTACATTGTTTTGCTTATCTTGCAGTACTGCCTCTTGACCTGCCCCGCGGACGTCATTGGTTCGTGTTGCGCAATTTATGACGTTGAGTGCTACGGTGTCCATGTTTTCTAAGTCGTGATTGCTCAGCAGTTTTAGGCATACGTTTTTAAAACGAACCTCCTCTCTTGATATATGCACATCAAATTTACGTATAAAATCTGTACCCAATAAACCGTCGGCATCCAAATCTAAATCATCTGAGCAAATAAATGTTTTAAGGCGAAAACTAGAATTTTGACATTCATATTTTAATTTACTTGTGCCGTAATATGATACTGGTGCGCCTGATATAGATTTTAATCGCCCAACATCTCCTTTTGTAATCAAATTCCCCTTAGCAAATCGTTTTTTTTAAGAATTGATACTCTTAATCCCGAATCTATTAATAATTTTAATGAAATACCTCTAATTTTGACTAAAATAAAATTTGGATCGTCTCTATTTAAATCTTCCAATGTTCGAATATTATTAATTTTGAAAATTTTATTTCTTACTGATACCTCCCGAGACGGAGCACTCGCGAGAGGTAGTTCCTGTTTAAATGCTGGGGTCTTCGTCCTTCCTTCGTCCTATGAATGTCCTTATTGTGCCTGTAACCCGCCGTTGCGCTGTTGGCGTTGTAACGATTGCCTCCTGGTGGACCTCTGTACCTGCTATGATTTCGACTTCGCTTCTGATTAGTACATGTTTTACCATATTTTGTATAGTGCCCTTTTTTCTCCCAATCTTTACGCGGAAACTTTATCCTATAATACCGTTCCCTATTTTTACAAACATCGTTTATTCTTGTATATGTGGATTGATTTAAATTTTTACTTATATATATACTTATACCTATATCTGAACAATTATTTTTTCCATTTCCAATTCCCATTCCTCCTGTTCTGCCAATTCGACAGTTTCTTCAAATGTTAAGTCGGTCCGACACTTCAGTATTACCTTAATACATTCTTTAATTTCTGCTCTCAGGCCATCTTTAAATCGAGATAAAATTTGATAATCTATATAACTTGCATTCGCACTTTCTACTTTTAATAATTCTACCTTTAGATCCCTTAAACGTTCTGCAAAATTTTGTACTGATTCCCCTACATTTTGTGTACAATTCCAAAATTCTCTGTTAATTTGATCTGCATATCTACGTTTAGCAAATCTTTTTATAATTTTTTGTCTAAATTCTGCAAATGATATAGTTATAAGATGTAATTCTCTAGTTTGACAATAAAATTTTAAAGCATCCCCATTTAATTTTGTACGAACCAGGTCTACTATATCTCTGTCATCAAACTTTCTAATACTTGTTCTTACTAGTACTTTGCTAAAAAAACTCTTCTACTTTGTCACCATTAAATTCTGGTAATTCTGCTATTACAGCACTTCTTAATGATAACATTTCTGCTTCTGATTTAATCGTTGTTGGCAGATTTAATTTATTTGAACTACCCGCCGGGCTACTACCCACAATATTGCCTGCTGGCATGTTTATTAAATTTTAAAAAAATAATTTTGTTACAAAATCGTACTCCGCAAGTGGACCAAATATATTAACCACTCTGGGCTGGCAAACTACCCCAAAACCGCTGCCACCAATTTGTAACCCGCCTTTATGAGGCGAATTAACAAATAATATTTAAGATGGGTTCTTGCCAGACTGGAGGTACAATTTAATAATCGCCAAAAGTATAATAAGTAATAATAAATGTTCTTACCGTTGTGACGTTACTCGTAGAAGAGTAAAGGTTCGAAAGAATAATAATGATTTATTATAACTAAGTTTATTGACTAGTATAAAGATGATGAGTTGATATTTACAATTGATGGATCCGACTGTATGGAGGAATGGTCTTCTTCTGGTCTCTCTGTTAATGGACCCCTCAATGCACTCTCACCGGACTCTGTCTCTCCATCGTCCATACAATCTTTTATATTACTGTAATGCTAAGTCAACAAACAATTGAGGTGTCACCTAATTACCAAATAAAGAAACAATATTATAATTGCTCCATATTGCTTATTCTGCAATATTAGTGATTACTACTACTGAGTAATAATGACCTAAATTGTGTGGTGACCTAGTCTTACACCGTGTCAGAATGACGGCTAGTAGTTATTTACATAGATGTCAAAATTGTCTCAAGTCCTAATTTTTCATTGAAAATTTAAAAATATTCTGCTGTTTATTTGTCATGTGTGTATATGTATCTCAACCAGGTATCTGATATAAAAAACTTATTATTGAACTGGCGATTTTTATTTAAAAAAAAATCTGTTGTGGCCAGCACAATACCTTCCGTCATTCTCGTGTATAATGTATAAATTCCATAATTTTTCTTACAAAAGATTCTAAATTTCCAGTAAAATTATTTCATAAACAAACTATTCAAATTGCACTTGACACTGGCATCTTCTTCTTCTTTAGCTTTTCCCATTCGTTAGGGGTCGCTATTTTTGCATGTCGTTCTCATTCAGTTCCTTTTCTCTCAAATCTTCCGCAATACAGTCCTTCCATCTTATCTTTGGTCTTCCTCTGTTTCTTTAACGTCCTATTACTAAACTATTCATTCTTGTTCCAATATAATTCTTCATTTCTCCTCATGACATGTTCAAACCAATGTAATCGTCTTTCTTGTATCTTTCTAAAAACTTGTAACACTAGAGTTATTTTCTTACCGTATTGTAACGGTTTTTATTTATATGGGTGAAGTGTAACAAATAACAGATATATTATTAATTAAAAGAATACGTTTATTAAACAGGAAATAAATATTAGAAATATAATTAAAAGATTATAAAAGTAACTAACACTATGATAAACAAATATTAACACTAATTTAAAGACTAAGAATATTATAAGACATTTAAACACTATGATTATTTATTTAAACAATTAACACTACTCTTTATGTCGCTAATTTATGTTTACTTGTCGACTGTTGTTTATATCACCAACTATTCACAACGTTTATTTATATCAGACTTCTTTACTCGTTAGTTCTATAATACAGAGTGTGTTCGCTGGCTTTGGCGGTGGGTTATATATACCTGGCTAGATTATTTCCAGAACCTCCTCGGGCCTAGTAGAACCTTCGCGAGGCGACAGTGACCTGTATACAAAGGAACTAGGTCACGGCGCAGTTACCCTCAAGGCGGCGCGTCGCAGGGATCGCGTCATCTCGGTCATCGCTCTGGTACATTCTTTCAGCGGCTGGGCACGTGTACTATTCTCACAGGGGCGCACGTCACACTGCCCCCTCCTTAAGACTGTTTCGTCCCGGAACAGTTCTTGATGACGAAATCTACATGTATTACCCTTGGTACACTTGGAAGTCTTGAAGAAGTGACAGTCGATGGTCCGCTCGACTTCTTCTTTCTGTCCGTTAGGGTTAAAGCTGCAGGCGAGAATTTCAACGCCGGTGAAACGGAAGAGGATCTCTAACATGTTCCTTACAATCCTCCAATCCAGACCGTCTAGACCACAACCTAACTTCGGTACCGCTAGCTTCAAAATGTCATTCTCCAGTAGATGATCCCTCAAATCGCATAGCGAGTTCCATACGCTGTGATACGACGGCTTCTGGTACGAGCGTGGTTTTGTAACAAGGTAGAAGATGTACCGCTGATGGTCTGCATTGCTATCTCTCAGTCGTAGCGTTTTCCCAACAGATGGACGTTGGTTGGCCAGTTCTTGTAGTCGTCCATATTTCGCCTTAAAGACTGAAGCTATGCCGCGGGACATCTTTAAGTCTTCTGATACGCAGTGGCCGAGGGAATACTCTGAAGACACGGTGAACAGATCTCGGTGTTCTTCTTTTGTCACGCAGTACCGCGCCTTGCGTCCAAAGGAGTAGTTCTCCATGAAATCTTCAAAAGTCGGTTCTTGAGCTATGATCCGACGAAGTGTTGCTCCATTATGGTCTTCGTGGTTGTCTCCGGCAAAAGGGGCTAGCCGATTAAAGTGTACCACTCTCGGCTTCCCGGTAGGTCGTTTCTTAATTCTATAAACCACGTCGTTTATTCTTTTGACTACCTCATAGGGGCCCTCCCAATTCTTTTGCAGCTTTGGTGATAACCCGCGGCGCCTTTGTGGGTTGTAAAGCCACACTAAATCCCCAGGTTGATATCCACATTTTTCGGCTTTGATGTCATACCGGTCCTTCATTCGGTCGCTGGCAGTTTGAATGTTCGTACGGACTTGTTCATGAATGTCATCCATTCTTCTCCGTAAGCCCGTAACGTAGTCTTCTCCGGCCAGATCTTCCCCAGGTTTGCAGCCGAACACCAAATCGCATGGTAAACGCAACTTACGTCCGAATAAGATGTTCGCAGGAGTTTGCCCTGTCGTTTCATGCACGGATGAACGATAAGCCATCAGGAACAGATGAAGATGTCGGTCCCAGTCCCTTTGGTGGTTGGAGACTACCTTCGACAAATATCGGTTGATCGTTCTGTTCATTCGTTCAACCATGCCGTCGGACTGCGGATGTAATGCAGTTGTCCTTGTTTTTTAATTCCTAATATCTTACAGATATTTTGGAAAACGGCAGACTCGAAATTTCTTCCCTGGTCGGAGTGAAGTTCACGTGGTACCCCGAATCGACATATACATTCTTTAACTAAGGTTTCAGCGACCGTGGTGGCTTCTTGATTGGGTAATGGATAAGCTTCAACCCACTTGGTGAAGTAGTCCATCACAACCATGATATATTTATTTACGTCGTCACTTTCTGGGAATGGCCCGCCACATCAATCGCAATGCGCTCAAATGGACTGCCAACGTTGTATTGACGCATTGGAGCTTTTCGTCGTCTATGAGGGCCGTTACTTCCCGCGCAAATCACACATTTCTTGCACCAATCTTTAGCATCTTCAGTGAAGTTAACCCAGTAAAACCGCTGGCGCAATCTTTCTAGGGTTTTGGTGACTCCAAAATGGCCTCCAGATCCGTCATGGATCTCTTTCAACACGTCTGGTATTCTACTCTTAGGAATGACCAACTGAGTTTTCTTCTCAGTTCCATCAGCATTCTCTACCACACGCTTCAACAGGCCATCCTCAATCACCATGGAGTCCCATTGCGCCCAGTACGCTTTTACACTCTGTGAGTGTGGTGCAACGTCTTCCCATATTGGTTTGCATTCTTCTGCTTTCCATTTCAGTATAATTTTCAAATTCGGGTCATTTTCTTGGTCTTCGCGTAGTCCATCGGACTGCCAATTATCATCGACTACTGTTGTCCTGACGGTAAACTGTTTCTCTTCAAGTCGACTACAATGTTTGCAGTTATCTTGGCAAGGCCTTCTGGACAATGCATCGGCATTACGATGGCTGGTACCTATCCTGTGTTCGATTTTAAAATCGTATTCCTGTAGTCTTTCAATCCATCTAGCCACCTGACCTTCAGGATTCTTGAATTGTAGCAGCCATTTTCAGCCATGGTCAGTTCTAATCAAAAAATTTCTTCCGTACAAATATTTGTAGAAATGTTCCACGGATTTCACGACTGCCAAGAGTTCTTTTCTGGTCACACAGTAATTCCTTTCTGGTTTTGACAAGGTCTTACTAAAGTAGGCAATAACCTTTTCATGCCCGTCTTGTATCTGGGAAAGAACGCCGTCAATTCCGACGTTGCTGGCATCTGTATCTAGTATGAAGTTTCCTTCAGGCAAAGGATAACTCAAGACGGGTGCGCTTGTCAAAGCATGTTTTAGTTCTTTAAATGCAACTTTACAGTCCATTTCCCAGATAAATCTTCTTCCTTCTTTAGTAAGCCTTGTCAGTGGCTTGGCTATGTTGGCAAATCCAGGTACATATCGTCGATAATAGGTACACAAACCAAGGAAACTTCTAAGTTCGTGTTTGTCCGTAGGTGCTGGCCAGTCTCTCACAGCCTTTATCTTCTCCTGGTCGACTGCAATACCCTTACCGGAAACCACGTGTCCCAGGTAATGAACTTCTCTTTGAAACAGGTGACACTTCTTCGGGCTAAGTATCAGGTTAGCCTTCCTCAATCTCTGGAAAACCTCTTCCAAATTCTTCATGTGGTCCTCGAATGTCTTACCTACCACAATAATATCGTCGAGGTACACTAAACAGGTTTTCCAAGATAGCCCAGCCAATAATGTTTCCATGAGTCGTTCAAATGTTGCAGGAGCATTGCAGAGCCCAAACGGCATTACGGTAAATTGCCAGAGTCCTGTACCAATGGTGAAGGCTGTCTTCTCCTTGTCTTTTGAATCCAAATCCACTTGCCAGTAGCCGCTCTTTAGATCCAAAGTGGAGAAAATCTTTGAGCCAGCCAAAGTGTCTAATGTGTCGTCTATTCGAGGTAGCGGGTAGCTATCCTTCTTCGTCACGTTGTTAAGTTGACGATAATCGACGCAAAATCGTGTAGAGCCATCCTTCTTCTTCACTAACACCACTGGTGAAGCCCATGGACTGCTTGAAGGTTCAATCACACCTTCCATCTTCATGTCCCCGATTATTCTTTCCGCTTCCTCACGCTTCGCCAGTGGTAGTCTTCTTGCTGGTTGACGGATGGGTCTTGCGTCTCCGGTGTCTATTTTATGATGAACTATATTAGTTCTCCCTTTGGTTTTCTCATCAAATTGGAACACATCTTTAAAATTTCCAATTAGATTCTTTGCCTTTGTTCTCTGTTTGGCGGTCAATTCTTCAAATGATGTTGTCAATTGATTAATTAACGTGTCCGGAACTTTCTGAGATGTGTTCCCTTTGGCCTTTACAGTTCGGATAATCGAGGATACTGTCATACATTCTCCTACAATTGTTCCTCTCTTCAGAACAACAGGATAAAAATTGACGTTCATTATTCGAACTGGAAATACCTGGCTGGCTGTGACCAGAGATTTTCCAACAACAACTCCAGTGCCAGTTTTGGCATCATCATTCTTGGGCTCCAGCATAACAATACTTCCCCCACAGAAACTACCATCTAATTGCGCTTCCAGGATAGTTTCACTTCGTTCTGGGAGAGTAACGTCTTCGGCTATTAGTACGCGCATAGTTTTGTCGTCCCGTGGGTTTAATACGAGCTCTTCTTCATTGACCATCATCACGCCCTTCTTCAGGTCAAGTTTAACACCATGCTTTGTCATTGCGTCCATTCCGAGTATTAATTCATCTTCAACTTCAGCTACCAGCGCACGATGTTTAAAGGAGGTGTTTCCAATAGAGATGGTGACATCTACTTCTCCTAATGCGGTAGCTTGTTCTCCCGTCGCTGTGCGTAATCGCCACTTAGTTGGTTGAAGATGCGTCTTGCCAGTTTTCCTTATGAAGTCGGGTCTAATTATAGTTTTTGTCGCACCCGTATCCAATAGCATTTTCAGTGGCCTCCCGTTGCGACGCTTTTCCCCCTCTGTGGTGTCTGGTTCTCGGGCGCCTTTCTGAAACTGACCTGCGGGGGAATAGGAAGTGCGGATAGCTAGTCGTAGGTCCAGGGAAAGGAACACAATCACGAGATATGTCTATATTATTTATAACTAGGTTTATTGATGTGTTATTTACAATGTGAAAATGAAAAGAAAAATAGAAACACTGGAAAAAGCTGCCCTGAGGCATTTACTGAATGATTTATCCTGACTATGTATACCGATATTTACTGTATTTACATTTACTGTCCTGACTGAGACGCTATGATAGCAAAACAACTGCATTTACATTTACTGTACTGACTGAGACTCTACGCAGAACAAATTGAATTTACGTTTACTGTACAGACTGAAACGCTATATACTCTATTGCCAAGCAAAACTGAATTTACTTCCGCGTCTTTCGACTCTGTCGAATTTCTCGCAAACTCACCACCCGTTGTCTATGGACGCAAAGGCTACAGGGAACTGTAGACTTAGCTGAGTCGACAGGGAACTGTGGACTCCTTCTCAGACTTCTATGTTGCACCGGGAACGGCTGCTGCATAGAATCCTCTTCTAAGCCCGGTGGCGTAGTATTTATACTCAGCTCGGGCTGAGTTTGGTTTGAACGCGCGCGTTTATGGTGTGGGAACTTTGCCGGTGTTCTGATTGGTCTAAAGGCGGGGTCTCATGGCGATTCTGATTGGCTGAGGGCCAGTGGTTGAAAACTATTTTTTTGTGACTTTAATATGTTACGAAAATATAATTTTCCAGCTTTTCTACGTTTAACAGGATCAGGTATAATATACAAAATAATAACATTAATAAAATAAATACATTTTATTTTCCGTAGTTCGTTTTTTCACCGACGTAGCGCTAGTGGTGATCAGCTGGCTTCGTAGTTGTCAAATGGTTTCCTGTGGTGGATTTCTCTGAGCCCTGGAGGTGGATTTGCGGCGGTGATGTTCTCAACGTCCATTGGAGGGGTGCATACGGCCTATAGCTTGTGGTAACATCGCTCGGCAGACGGCGATGCTTCCCACGTGTGACTGGTAGGTTCTAAACATGTGTTGGCGGAACAAATTACATTTTTACGCCCCGTTTCTTTAGACACCCTCGTGATGTCTGGTGCATGGCCCCTCTCAGAATGCCTATGAGGCCGTGGATCGCTGAAAACATCGTGACCTGCAGACCGCTTGGCTATGACAACTGGCTGGCGACCTTGCCATGAGACTTGAACCGCAAACGTGGAGACCCATAGTGAGACGAAAAATTGTGACTTCGTCACATCTCCCTCTTTCTTCGGCAAAAAAACAAACAAAAAAAAAGAACTGTAAGTACTCATTTCTTTTTTTAAAAACCAACAATAATAAGTATGTCATCCTAATCCATAAACATGAACATAACCTCGTATAATGTACTGCTGACTGTGAAAATAACCCGCAAATAATGGATTGCTTAGAAACTGTAAAAAATAATAACCCGCGAATAATGTAAACAAACAACCCATTTAATTGTTTAAATTACAAAACAAAACAACAAAGAAAAATAACAAAACGAAAAAAAACGGTAGCGGAGAGATGCACAGTGCCTAGGTCCTCCTAGGCACTGCCGTCTCGCGTGTCGACGGTCTGGGGGTGGACTGGAAGTCCGGGTTGTATACCCAACTCCACATGACGCCGCCTCCCGGTCGTGGTACCAGGCACCGCCTCCGGCGTCCAAGAATGGCCGGCAGGTTGGTCGCTTGAGGTGTAATGGGCCGTTGTTGCCGAATGGGCTCCACGCCGCTCACGCTACGGCCCCATCGGGTTGCCGCGCCAGGAGTGGTCCTTCGCGGGGGCAGCTGCGCCTGTCGAGGGGGTGGCATTGCCCGCGTCGATTGCCAGTCCGACCCACAACCCGAACTCGGGGTTGTCGGAAGCCGAGCTGGCCTCGGTGACACGGCGTCAATGCTTCTCCGCTGCGGCGGAGACGGAGACAGGCCGAACAACTGCTCCGCTCGCTCCTGGCTCAGGAACTTCGGCGTCCTCGGCGTGACGGGGCGCTCGGTGTCGTCGGCAGAGGCGACGTGTCGAGGTTCAGCCAGTGGGTGGGCGACGTGGGCGACAACGTCGGCGATCGTGGCGGTCCTGGTGGCTCCGGAGTGGTCGGTCTGTAATAAGAGGGGCTGGCTTCTGATGGGTTCGACCCGTAGCGCTGCAGGAGCGCTTCCTGCTGAGCCAGCGTCCTCTGGGGCGACGTCGGTGGGGGTGGGGCCGAGTTGCCAGGTCTGTCCCTTGCCCTGGAACAGACAGTTGGCTGTGGTGTTGGTTGTGGGGGCGCCGCTGGCTTCGACTTTCTTGTCGACGACGTCCTTGGGGGCGGCGATGCTGGTGGTCGCCGCAGGCGCGTGTCGGGTCGGCGGGCATGTTTCAGCGGCGACCCCACGTGACTATGAGACTATGCAGTAGCTGTTCCCGGCTTCAAAAAAAACTTGTCGGGGTCGCCATTTTCCATAATTGTGTTTTATTTTTCCAGGTACCTGCTCTGGGCAAAACAACAAAAAAAGAAGAACTGTATGAACCATTATCTCTCGTTTCTTTTCTTCGGAGATCCTTGGGCGCTGGATAGGGTCCACCTCGCCTAGACTGGGGCCTCGTTCTGCCACGTGGCCAGGGCGTTGGTCCATGAAGGCAGCTGCGCCTGTCCGGAAACG
This sequence comes from Harpalus rufipes, assembly GCA_951394225.1. Taxonomy (NCBI): domain Eukaryota; kingdom Metazoa; phylum Arthropoda; class Insecta; order Coleoptera; family Carabidae; genus Harpalus; species Harpalus rufipes. The sequence goes on along the minus strand of OX596278.1, from coordinate 29,533,423 downwards.
TCCACTCGTGTCGAATTGCCAACCCGGCCCAAAACCTGGTTTCGGAATCTCAGGGGCCGGCTGGCAGTGTGACCACGCAGGGACAAACAGGCCGGTCAACTGCTCCACAAACTGTCCTGGACACGATGGGGCGGTTGGGCGTCGTCAGAGGCGGGGGATGTGACCAGAGCTAGCCAGAACGTTTGGCGACGTGATGACGTCGCAGGAGAAATCCAGTTGTCCTGGCTGCTTCGGGCGCCACTTCGTGACGTCCTTCCTCATACCTGTCTCTTCTGTTCCAGGTCCGTAGTTTAACACCCTTGTTCTGGTACTGTAAAAAGCGGCATCGCTCGTGTCGCTTGTAGAGCCAGGGATGGTGCTTCGTGGAGGCAGCTGCGCCTGCCGTGGAGGCGGCATTACCCGTGTCGATTTCCAGTCCGACCCATAGCCTGAATTCGGGGTTATCGAAAGCCGGACCGGCCGTGGTGACACGACGTCAATGGCCCTCCTCTGCTGCTGAGACGGAGACAGGCCAAACAGCTGCTCCGTAAGATTCGACGTCCTTGGTCTCTACTCTGCTTCTGTTTAAAGTCCCTGCTCTGTTTCTGTTTAAGGTCCCTGCTCTGTTTCTGTTTAAGGTTCCTGCTCTGTTTTTGTTTTAAAGTCCCTGTTCGGGCGCCAATTTGTGACGCTTTTCCCCCTCTGTGGTGTCTGGTTCTCGGGCGCCTTTCTGAAACTGACCTGCGGGGGAATAGGAAGTGCGGATAGCTAGTCGTAGGTCCAGGGAAAGGAACACAATCACGAGATATGTCTATATTATTTATAACTAGGTTTATTGATGTGTTATTTACAATGTGAAAATGAAAAGAAAAATAGAAACACTGGAAAAAGCTGCCCTGAGGCATTTACTGAATGATTTATCCTGACTATGTATACCGATATTTACTGTATTTACATTTACTGTCCTGACTGAGACGCTATGATAGCAAAACAACTGCATTTACATTTACTGTACTGACTGAGACTCTACGCAGAACAAATTGAATTTACGTTTACTGTACATACTGAAACGCTATATACTCTATTGCCAAGCAAAACTGAATTTACTTCCGCGTCTTTCGACTCTGTCGAATTTCTCGCAAACTCACCACCCGTTGTCTATGGACGCAAAGGCTACAGGGAACTGTAGACTTAGCTGAGTCGACAGGGAACTGTGGACTCCTTCTCAGACTTCTATGTTGCACCGGGAACGGCTGCTGCATAGAATCCTCTTCTAAGCCCGGTGGCGTAGTATTTATACCCAGCTCGGGCTGAGTTTGGTTTGAACGCGCGCGTTTATGGTGTGGGAACTTTGCCGGTGTTCTGATTGGTCTAAAGGCGGGGTCTCATGGCGATTCTGATTGGCTGAGGGCCAGTGGTTGAAAACTATTTTTTTGTGACTTTAATATGTTACGAAAATATAATTTTCCAGCTTTTCTACGTTTAACAGGATCAGGTATAATATACAAAATAATAACATTAATAAAATAAATACATTTTATTTTCCGTAGTTCGTTTTTTCACCGACGTAGCGCTAGTGGTGATCAGCTGGCTTCGTAGTTGTCAAATGGTTTCCTGTGGTGGATTTCTCTGAGCCCTGGAGGTGGATTTGCGGCGGTGATGTTCTCAACGTCCATTGGAGGGGTGCATACGGCCTATAGCTTGTGGTAACATCGCTCGGCAGACGGCGATGCTTCCCACGTGTGACTGGTAGGTTCTAAACATGTGTTGGCGGAACAAATTACATTTTTACGCCCCGTTTCTTTAGACATCCTCGTGATGTCTGGTGCATGGCCCCTCTCAGAATGCCTATGAGGCCGTGGATCGCTGAAAACATCGTGACCTGCAGACCGCTTGGCTATGACAACTGGCTGGCGACCTTGCCATGAGACTTGAACCGCAAACGTGGAGACCCATAGTGAGACAAAAATTGTGACTTCGTCACAATAGAGCCATCCACATAGATGCTATTGGCTTTATGATGAAGAGATGCGACATAACTGATAGATTGTGGAGCTACTAGATTACGGGTCGACAGTTGCCCCTTCGCATCAGCCCGATTTAGTTTTCCGACTCCTTTTCTTCCTTTGTCGATTCCGTCTTCTTTTGCATTTTTCTGCAAAGTCTTTGCGGACGACCCAGTTCACCGCAGTTCCAACAGCGGAGTTTCTTTCTTCCGGTGAACACTTCACTTGCGATTCGTCGCATTGTGTCTTCCAGATCTTCAGAGTTTTCCTTTCTCTCAGCATCCATATTTCGCACTCGCGATTGGTTACGTGAAGCTTGTTTGGCAGCTTCATGCTCCAATGCATATGAGAGTGCATCAATTAAAGTTTTAGGACGGGCCAATCGCAGTGCTTGTTGAGTTTCGCTGTCTCGTACTCCGTAGATAAATGATTGAGTGGCCAAGCACTCCAAAACGCTGTCAGGAGCTGTAGGATGTGCGAGACGAACCAAACGGGCTACGTCGGCTTCAAATTCTTGTAGGTTTTCTTTTGAACTCTGATATCGGTTCCTCAGTTGCGTCTGGTATACCTGCTCCAGATGCGCATTTCCATACCGCATATCCAATCGCTTGACTAGCTGGTCGTAGTCCTCTTGTTCTTCTTCTTTCAGCGTTTGCAGGATGTCGATAGCTTCTCCGCGCAACGAGACAGTCAACGCCGTAGCCTTCTCCTCGGACGTCCAATTATTCGCTTTTGCGGCCGCTTCAAATTGTTTTAAATAATTCGGCCACGAAGACTTCCCATCAAATTCCGGTGTTTTTATGTGCATTTTTGAAGTAGTATCAACTTTTACTACCTTTCTTCCTTCTATTAGACTTGGCTTAGCAACTTCGCAATTCGACATTGACGACGATGTCATTTTAGTGAACTTTTGTTGTATTTCTTCGATCTTCTTGTCATACTCATCTTTTAAATTCTTCAGACCTTCTTCAGTATTTTCCATCAATTTTTGTTCTAAATTTCTAGAATTTTCTTCCAATTTTCCTTCTAATTTTTCTTCTAAACTTCTAGAATTTTCTTCTAATTTTTGTTCTAATGCTCTAGAATTTTCTTCTAATTTTTTTTCTAATGTTCCTGTCAATTCTTCTTTTAATGTTCTAGAAATTTCTTCGGCTTTTCTAGAACTTTCTGCCATCTCATGTTTTAATTCTTCTTTTAATGTTCTAGAATTTTCTGTTAATTCTTTTAACTGTTTACCAAGGTCGGATACGTCATCCGGAATTTCGAATAGGTAATCTTCGGGATTTTCACCAGCATCGGTTAATGCTTGTCGCAGTGTTTCTTGAAGTGTTGACTTCCTTCCTGTTGTTTCAACATCCCGTTCTTCTAGTTCTCTCTTGAGATCACCTACTTTTAATTCACTTAATTGTAATTGTTTAGTCGCCATTTTCTTTATTTTTATTTACACTTCACAGTTATTAACAACCCCACACCTGACACCAATTGTAACGGTTTTTATTTATTTGGGTGAAGTGTAACAAATAATAGATATATTATTAATTAAAAGAATACGTTTATTAAACGGGAAATAAATATTAAAAATATAATTAAAAGATTATAAAAGTAACTAACACTATGATAAACAAATATTAACACTAATTTAAAGACTAAGAATATTATAAGACATTTAAACACTATGATTATTTATTTAAACAATTAACACTACTCTTTATGTCGCTAATTTATGTTCACTTGTCGACTGTTGTTTATATCACCAACTATTCACAACGTTTATTTATATCAGACTTCTTTACTCGTTAGTTCTATAATACAGAGTGTGTTCGCTGGCTTTGGCGGTGGGTTATATATACCTGGCTAGATTATTTCCAGAACCTCCTCGGGCCTAGTAGAACCTTCGCGAGGCGACAGTGACCTGTACACAAAGGAACTAGGTCACGGCGCAGTTACCCTCAAGGCGACGCGTCGCAGGGATCGCGTCATCTCGGTCATCGCTCTGGTACATTCTTTCAGCGGCGGGGCACGTGTACTATTCTGACAGGGGCGCACGTCACAGTATCTTTCCGTGTATTCCCCAATATCTACTTCAACATCCTCATATCTGCCACATTAATTTACTTTTTATTGATACTGACATCTGTCAATTTGAATTAAATGAATATATTACTAGTTCCCAAGTTTGGCATAGCTGGCTGAATTATAAAATTTAATTTCTTTAAAATTCTTTAACTCTGTATCTATTGAATATGAAGTATAAATTGTAATCAAATCGTATAGAGAATAATATATTCTTTAAATTATAATAACGTTAAATGTCAATAAATCAAATTTAACTGTTAAATCTTCAAATGAGACTACTTCCGGTTGACCAATTATAACCAAAATCTAATCAGTTGTTCTTCTGGATGTAAACTTGAGGAATACGAAAAAAATATAATTTTTGGAATCGTGGTATTGAAGTTATGGAATCCGTAACTTTTGTCACACACACACAGACACACAGACACACATACATACAGACATCATAGTAAAAATGGTAAAATCGTATTATATGGACCCTAAAACGTGCTTATTCAGTAAAAACTCATCATTGAATTTTTTGACCAAAGACATTACCTTCCTTACCTAAAGGTGACGGAAGGTAAAAAAAATGAAAAATCTTAGATTTTAAAGGTAAAACAAAACTAAAACACAATGACCCTTACACGATTAGAAAGAGAGAAAAATAAGTATTTTTTTTAAAGTAAAAATCCAATATGGGCCCGTTTAAAATAAGAAAGTTTCTATTAATATCTTGGGAACTGCCATCTTGAATTTTATTCTAACATCAGTTTACGTTTGTTTCATCAAATCATGAAACTTTTATATGAAACATTTTTTTATATCTTTTACAATTACGGAGTTATTTAATATTTTCTAAAATCGCGATTTTAATTTGTTTTTGAATAACTTTCAAACTGTTCGGAATTTTAAATTGTTCTCAGCGAAATCTGAATGAGCACACAAAACTGCAATATTGCCCATTTAACCGACTTCGTAGCTCTTATAGTTTTGGAGCTCCCAATGGTAGCCTAATTAATTTGGGTCATCTGTATACGGGTTGGTTGGTTTTTCATTGTCCAGCTTATATCTTCTGAAATATATAAGATACAAGAAAAAGTGAAATGTAGGAGTTGTCTAATACAACTTAATCTATAATTTAACATACACAATTTTTTCCATGGCTTACTAATTTTGTTTGATATTTTAAGTGGAATAGCCTGTATATTTTTACGGAATAAGGTTCTAAATCAATTTCTCTTTACAATGATATATAGAAAGTAAGGGTTTGCTTTTAAATTATGTTTGATAAAGAAAATAAAATGATAATTGTGATATTCTATTATTTACCTTGTAAACACATGTCATAGATCTAATAGTAGTGTTTATTAGTGAAAAAGGCGTTGATAATAATAATAAATTTATTTATGTAGTAATATCAGTAATAAACATTTTAGCACAGATCAGTACATTATTATTAATTTGTGCTCTGTGATTTTAGTCTTATTTTGCCTGCAGCTGATCTTAGAAATATACACCTAATAAGTAATAGCTTCAACTATATGCCTTTTTAATTTTAAATGTTTCATTTTGTTAGCCAAAATTCATGCAAAGTACAACGGATTTTATAAATTTTATAAATCGTCAATAAAAAAAATATACCATAAACTTTTTATAACGCAACGGCAACAGTATGTAAATTATTTTGTATTTAATTGTGGTATTACTGCTTTTATATTGTATATTCATATAATTTTTCGGAGCATGCTTGTAACCATTTTATACATTTTACTATTTGTAAAACATAAAAATTATTTTGAGTTTTGAGTATAAAATCTACGTTGTCATTATATTTACAGCACAGCTCTCCAAATTCTGACTATCAACCTCCAAATTATACCTCCATACATATTTTTATCTTCTATTTAGCAATGTACGAAAACGACATACTACATATACCGGTACATTTTCTAGATATACCTAACAGCTAATAAAATATTTTGTATAAACAATTAAACTCTATAAGTATTTCAATTTAGTTTTTAGTATTGAGAGTGTTTAAATTTTAATACAATTCTAATAGCATGTTTCTGTTTTTCTCTAACATTTAAAACAAATTCATAAATCTGCATTACAAATATTTTGAAACATATTTAAACATACAATCTTATATACCTACACTATTTTATAATACACAAATATATTTGTTCAGTCTATCATATAATGTTTAACTGTTTTTATTTGGTAACATTAAAGAGTTTACAAAAATAGATATTTTATTCCATTTAATCATTTGAGTAAATGCCAAGACAAACTCGTACATGGCGGTGTCATCTAACGTAAATGATATGAAGTACAAACTATGTTACAGCGAGTCAACTGAAACAACGTTTTAAAAGACTCATGCCCGTATTCATAAAATGATTTATAACAATTCATTATCAAACGTTACGTTTAAATTTAATGAAACATTATATTTTAAGCCTATTCATAAATATAATGGGACTTGTATAATGAGGCGTAATGTAATGAACATCTGTTAAATTTCTTAGTTATATTTTAGTGACATTTTTGTTTGATGTGAATTATTCGCGCAATCATTAACCTCAAAATTGTTCTTGTCTTAGCTGTCAGTTATCACTTTTAGTTTGTGTTGAGTTTTCAACTTGGTTATTTTGAAAGAATGGATTCCGCAGAGAAAAAAAGAATGAAAGGTAAAAATTTTACATCGGGAGAAACAAACTTATTGATCGATATACTGGAAAAGTACGTACATATTATTGAAAATAAAAAAACCGATGGCACATCAATAAAAGAAAAAAATATTATTTGGGATCGTATAAGTAAGGAATTTAATGCAAATAATATGAACGAACAAAGAACAGTATCACAACTAAGAACATATTATGATAATTTTACAACAAAAACTAGGAAACAAAACGCAGAGGATAAAGTATGACGTTAATGGAGTTAATTTAAAAAAAAAAGACAAATATTGGTTTTTAGGCTAATTTGTACAAAACTGGAGGAGGTATATATAATAAATCAATTGATGCATCTGGAGAACGATTAATGTTGAAACATCAGTTTGAGCCGGATGACAATATTTTTGACAGTGATTCCATTTATCATTCAACGAATTTAATGAAAACCGTAAGTATTTGTAGGGTAAAGATAATTTGCAGAACAGACCTATTCTGCAGAACGAACTAAATTTGCAGAATGATGCTCCAGTAGAGAAATTATTCAATCCCAGCTCAATTTCTTGTTTACTACGACGTACATTACGTAATTTCATACATTTCCATTTTCATCCCCTAAATACGTTGTTCTGCATAATTGACTGATTCTGCAGAATGGCGGATGTATAAATATTATGACAATCTAGAGTGGCTGTTTACTACCACATGTACCTTCTAAATAAAGTAATTTCATACATTTCCATTTTCAACCCCTAAATACGTTGTTCTGCAGAATAGACTGATTCAGCAGAACGGCGGATATATAAATATTATGACAATCTAGAATAGCTGTTTATTACCACATGTGCCTTCTAAATAAAGTAATTTCATACATTTCTATTTTCAACCCCTAAATACGTTGTTCTGCAGAATAGACTGATTCTGCAGAACGGCGGATATATAAATATTATGACAATCTAGCATAGCTGTTTACTATCACATGTGCTTTCTAAATAAAGTAATTTCGTACATTTCCATTTTCAACCCCTACATACATACATACATACATACATAAATACATACTACCACAGTCTATTCTGCAGAACAACGTATTTAGGGGTTGAAAATGGAAATGTACGAAATTACTTTATTTAGAAAGCACATGTGATAGTAAACAGCTATGCTAGATTGTCATAATATTTATATATCCGCCGTTCTGCAGAATCAGTCTATTCTGCAGAACAACGTATTTAGGGGTTGAAAATGGAAATGTATGAAATTACTTTATTTAGAAGGTACATGTGGTCATCCGCCATTCTGCAGAATCAGTCAATTATGCAGAACAACGTATTTAGGGGTTGAAAATGGAAATGTATGAAATTACGTTATTTAGAAGGCACATGTGGTAATAAACAGCTATGCTAGATTGTCATAATATTTATATATCCGCCGTTCTGCAGAATCAGTCTATTCTGCAGAACAACGTATTTAGGGGTTGAAAATGGAAATGTATGAAATTACGTTATTTAGAAGGCACATGTGGTAATAAACAGCTATGCTAGATTGTCATAATATTTATATATCCGCCGTTCTGCAGAATCAGTCTATTCTGCAGAACAACGTATTTAGGGGTTGAAAATGGAAATCTATGAAATTACTTTATTTAGAAGGCACATGTGGTAATAAACAGCTATGCTAGATTGTCATAATATTTATATATCCGCCGTTCTGCAGAATCAGTCTATTCTGCAGAACAACGTATTTAGGGGTTGAAAATGGAAATGTATGAAATTACGTTATTTAGAAGGCACATGTGGTAATAAACAGCTATGCTAGATTGTCATAATATTTATATATCCGCCGTTCTGCAGAATCAGTCTATTCTGCAGAACAACGTATTTAGGGGTTGAAAATGGAAATGTATGAAATTACGTTATTTAGAAGGCACATGTGGTAATAAACAGCTATGCTAGATTGTCATAATATTTATATATCCGCCGTTCTGCAGAATCAGTCTATTCTGCAGAACAACGTATTTAGGGGTTGAAAATGGAAATGTATGAAATTACGTTATTTAGAAGGCACATGTGACAGTATTTTTTTGTTTATTTCGAATATAATCTTTATTTTACTGTCATTCTGCAAAATGTTGATCATTCTGCAGAACGGATTTATTCTGCAAATTATGCAGACCCGTATTTGTATATTTGTAAATAAGTAATATTACTTACATTAATTTGATGTTTTAACGTTTGAAGTAATCAGGATTTTTGTATAAAGTATTGTGAACTATGAACTATCTCTTTTTTAGGGTGTAAATAACTAGTATTCCGGACAATACGCATCTAGTGGATGATATATTAATAAAAAGCAATGATCAAGTGGCACAAATTGAAAAGGTTAATATCTCGGTTAGTATTATTTAGCATACAGTAAACTCGAATAAATGTATACAATTACGTTATCTTTTTCTTTCAGGATTTGGATATTATAATAGGAGATAGAGCTGACGAAGAAATGAATATTGTTGCGGATAAAAATATTATAATCACAGTAGAAGACGATAAGAATAAGAATAATGAAATTCAAACTGACCGGGTTAGTATATTTGTAATATAAGTAAAATGAATAAATACGTGACAAATTATTATATTTCAGAACAAAAATACAATAGAAGCAAATAAAATAAAGAAACCTGCCCAAAATGAAACCTATAAAAATTTAGTAGAAAATAAAAGAAAAGAAAAACGAAATGCTGGAATAGTTTATAATGCCCTAGAAAAATTAACAAATGCAAAACAAGTAAAAAAAAATCACGAAAATGAGTATATGCAATTAAAATTAGAATATAAAAAGCATTTATTAGAAACAAGAAAAGAATTAGATTTATTAGAAAAGAAAAAGCTGGAAAATGATATAAAGCTCCAAGAAATTAAAATCGAGCAAGAATAATTGTTGGCTCTGAAAAAAATGAAAAATAATTATTCTACAACAATATAATTTTTTTTGTTTTCTTTGCTTTCGGATATTTTTTTGTTAATCTCTGCTGTTATACAAGGATAGTTTTTCAGATATCTTATGTATTTATATTTTATTTTTGTACAAGTAAATAAAATAAAAATAAAACTATCTTCTAAAATTATTATTTATGAATACATTTCTACATTGGCATTTAAGTTATTATTTTCCATAATTACTTCATCATTATCTTCATCATTTTCGTTCTCGTTCATGTTTTCTGTACCATCATCGAGATCATCATTTAGTATAATACAGAGATTATGTAATATTGCTGTTGCTACGATTACATGTAAAATTGTTTCTTTTTACCTTCCGTCACCTATAGGTAAGGAAGGTATTGTCTTTGGTCAAAAAATTCGGTGGTGAGTTTTCATTGAATACGCACGTTTTAGGGTCTTTACAATACGATTTTACTATTTTTACGATGATGTCTGTATGTGTGTGTGTGTGTGTTCGTATGTGCGTGTGTGTGTATGTGTGTATGTGTGTATGTGTGTGTGTGTATGTGACCGCGATTTCGTCAACGATATCTCCAATACTAGAATTCCAAAAATTACAATTCTTGCGTATTCCTCTTCCTTACAACCATATGCAGACATGTTTAGATTTTGGTTATAATTGGTCAACCGGAAGTACCCTCATTTGAAGATTTTAACAGTTTTTCTTGAAAAACTCAGTTAAATGTTATTATAACTAAAAGAATATATTATTCTCTATACGATTTGATTGCATTTTATATTTCATATTCAACAGATATAGAGTTAAAGGATAATAAAGATAAAAAATTCGTATAAATTTCATAATTCAGCCAGCTATGCTAACATAACCATGGAAACTGCTAATATATTTAGGTAATTCAAATTGACAGATGTCAGTATCAATAAAAAGCAAGTAATTGAATGAAAGAATAAGGGAAGTAACGCTAGTGTTAGAAGTTTCTAGATATAAGAGAGACGATTACATTGGTTTGAACATGTCATGAGGAGAGATGAATATATTAATAGAAGGTGGAAGAAACATAGGAAGACCAAATATAAGATCAAAAGACAGTATTGCAGAAGACTTGAAAGAAAAGGAACTAAATGAGGACGTGTCAAACAAAAATTAGTGGAAGAAGAAAATAAAAAATAGCGACCCCCTAACGAATGGGAAAACTAAAGAAGAAGAAGATGTCAGTGTCAAGTGCAATTTGCATAGTTTGTTTATGAAATAACTTTACTGGAAATATAGGATCTTTTGCAAAAAAATTATGTATAGGGCGCGTGCAGTGACATGACTTTGCTGCCTTTGGCAAGCAGATATGGGGACCCGTATCAAAATGACAGCAATTAATTATGTCCATAACTGACAAGTGCCATAATTTTTCATTCAAAATTTCATGATTTTCTTATTTCATGTGATTTGTTTGTTATCAGGAGTATGGAATTCCGTTGCCGAGAAAGAGAATCATAAAATACCAAAAATTTAGAATCTTTTGCAAGAAAATTTATGTATGGAATTTGTACATAATACACAGGATTGACGGAAGGTATTGTGCTGGCCACATCAGATTTTTTTGATCTCATACCGACAGATAGACATGGAAAACGTCGCTTCCAGACTCCGAATGCTCTTTCAATGCAGTTTCGTGTTTGTATATGTGCTTCGTTATAATGTATCTCTGGTTCAATAGACGGATTTAATACTGGTGTTAATAAATATTTTTTGAGGGCGTATCCAGAATCGCCTAATAGCACTGAATCTGGATACATATTATTCTCAAAATCAATTCTTAGAGGTGAGTCATAAAATATGGTAGAATCGTGAACACTACCGGGCCATCTGGAAATAATATTTAAAATTTTTAATTTCGCGTCACATATACATTGCATATTATAAGAAAACCAGCCTTTCCTATTTCTGTACAGTTCAGCCTGTTCACCACCTGGTGATGTATACGAATGTGAGTGCAGTCGACTGTCCCTATTACGCAAGGAAATTCACGATTTGTATAAAATGTCGACGTGACGACTTTCGATGTGACGGCTATCGTAGCTACGGTCAGTAGTGGGGGGGGGGGGGTGATGTCGACGTAGCGACTTTCGAGGAACGGTTTTTCGATGCTACGACTATTCGATGGCGATCGGAAAGTACAAACTGAAGCATAAGCTATAGAAGGATATAAAAGTTACCTCATCTCAGACATAAATAATATTTGTTAAATTTGAGTCTCATGCTACACCAGTATGTAGTAAATAGAGTACGGGTAAGTTTATATGTGTATTTTATTTCTAACAAAACCTTATATATCGGAGTGTACTTCTCGCGAGTACTATCTATCTCTTTCCCCCACGAATACTTTCTCTCTCGGTGCACGACTCCAGCGGGGACTGTCACGTAATATTAGACGGTGATGTGACTCATGGTTGTTTATGGTCATCAGTGGCGTATCTATGTGAAATGGCGCCTATGGCAAGATTCGTGATTGCGCCCCTATAGAAATGTTCAAATATAGGTATACGTCTAACCTTCTTAGATTAGCGGATTTTATTTGAATATTGTACAAAATTTTAAGTAATAGTTTAAATTCTAATTGCTTTAGAATAGATAAAAAGGTAAAGAAACGATATTATATCGTAAAAAGTACATAGCAAGTGGCACCAAATCGCACCTTCACACTGGCGCCTAGGGCACGTGCCCTGCCTGCCCCACCCTAGATACGCCACTGATGGTCATGAAGTTTTAACGTCTACATTCATAGTTTTGAAATTCATTATTTTAGGCAAAAAACTTTTAAATAATAAGTTTGAAAGCTTAAAATTTTGCATGTAAATTAATAAATACAATTAATTTTGTATGCTTTGTAAAGGCTGAAATTAGATGTGAAAATGTCGAAAATTACTAAAAAATACCTTTGAATATATAATACCAATAGTAGTAGGTATTATATATTCAAAGAAAATACACATGTAACTATAGGCGTGAAATTTAAACAAAAGGTTAACAAATTTATGGTTATTTCACGTATCATTTATTATTAAATAAATTGTAAAATTAAATATAAAATTTCTCTTCATTTTGTAACAATATTTGTATGATCCAGAAAAGGCCCATTGTTTTTTTGTTATTATCAATAAAAATACATTTATGTTGACTTTTAAGTTAAAGCGGTACTTAATAATATTAATTTAAAAAAAACACTATTTCAAAAAATGAAGTGCTGAAATAAATATTCATTATTTGCATAATAAATATAACAAGAATTTCATCGCATATTTGCTAGTTCCCGGTTTGTAACTTGACAGATAAATGGCAGTGTTAAAAATCTTACTTAATCAATCAAAAGTAGTTACCTATTTATTAAGTTCGTGATATAATTTTACTGGAAATAAAATGTATAATTTTTATTTGTTGTACCTATTAAATTTACAAGATGTACGATACTTGTAGGCGAGCGGTATTGTACTGATAACAATGTAGAATTCATATAAAGTATAAAATAATGTCCTATTTAAAAACAATTGTGATCAAATTTTTTCAACTTCACATTTACATTTTAATTTTTTGGAAATATAAACATGATGGCCCGTTTTCCGAGCGCACTTTTATAATAAAAGCGCTTTTATGGACCACACTCCTATAAGAATATAATGTAAAAGTGTGCTACATAAAAGCGCTTTTATTATAAAAGTGCGCTTGGAATACGGGCCAATAAGCTTACATTGTAAAATTATTTTTCACACATTATAGACGTTTTATTCTAGTCACGATATATAAATTAATAAAGGCAATGTGAAAAAAATTAAAAAGTTTGAGTACACCAGATATTTTTACCCATGAGTAAATGTTTTTATTGTTTCTTATTTAAATTTTTCTACTGAATTCAACGTGCTAGAACGGCCGCCGCACTGGGCAATCGGGCGAGCTATCGGCGTAGTAAACAAACACATCTCGACCTGTTTAATGATTTAGGGTAACTGATCCTTTGTATTCGATGGTATTATCGCATTGATTGTTACAGAGACAGGACGCCGATATATAAATACCGTCAGGGAAGTCAGCCGGGACATTCTGATATCAACACACATCGTAAAATGAACAGTTGGTGATGTAAGTAAATAGTCTACGAGTGGTCAACATTAATAAATATAGTTATATAAATACATAGTGAAATAAATATTGTTTAAATAAATAATCTTAGTGTTTAGGTATTTAATAATATTCTTAGTTTTTAATTAATGTTTATATTTGTTTAATCATTGTGTTAGTTATTTTAATTATCTTTATCTTAATTATTTATCGTTTAATAAACCTTTATTTTGATTAATAATATTTCTCTGATTTTTACACTTCACCCAAATAAATAAACGTTACAATTGGTGTCAGGTGTGGGGTTGTAATAAGCTGTGAAGTGTATATAAAATGGCGACTAAACAATTAAAATTAATCGAATTAAAAGTAAGTGATCTCAAGAGAGAACTGGAATAACGGGATTTGGAAACAACAGGAAAGACAGTACTTCAAGAAAGATTACGGCAGGCATTAATCGATGCTGGTGAAAATCCTGAAGATTGCCTATTCCAAAGTCCGTGTGACGTATCCGACATTGGTAAACACTTACAACAAAGTTTAAAACAGGAAATAGTAGAAAGTTCTAGAAAAGCCGAAGAAAAGTCAAGAACATTAAAAGAAGAATTGACCGAAACACTAGAGCAAAAATTAATAGAAAGTTCTAGAAAGGCAGAAGAAAATTTTAGAAAGTTAAAAGAAGAATTAACAGCAAATTCCAGAACCCTAAAAGAAGAATTAAGGGAACATTTAAGAACATTAGAACAAAAATTCTAGAAGTTTAGAACAGAAATTAGAGGAGACTTCAAGAAAAACTGATGAAGATCTGAAGAATTTAAAATATAAGTACGACAAGAAGATCGAAGAATTACAAGAAAAAGTCACTAGAATTACATTGTCACCAATGTCAAATTCCAAAGTAAGTAAGGCAGATCCAATAGAAGGAAGAGAAGTAGTAAAACCTGATACTAAAACAATGCACATCAAAACACCGGAATTTGATAGGGAATATTCGTGGCCGAACTCTTTAAAACAATTTGAAGCTGCTGCGATAGCACAAAACTGGACATTTGTAGTAGCTACACAAACATAGGAATTATAGTAACTACTACCTCCGGCGTGGCAGATCACTCCGCTGCCGCGCTTTGTAAAAAAGGAATAAGAGAACTCTTAAATTGTAAAACTATAAAAAACACCAAATACAAAAACGTCAATTTTATTTTCTCGAAAATCAAAAACTAAACAAACTTCAAAAATTATCACTATCGTTACTCTATTAGCTTTCCTGGTCGGGAGGGCCATGTAGCAGCAGTCAAGATTGTAGTGATCTAGTTTTATCATTTATATATATATATATATATATATATATATATATATATATATATATATATATATATATATATATATATATAACTATGAATATTTGTTTTTGTTTTTTGGTTTTTTATAGATTTATTGACTAGTTACTGTGTTTTGTAAAATATCAAAAAGACTTTTCATAATAAAAATTGTTAAATCTAAATCTTTTATATTTATATTATATTATAGTTAAGAAATTTATACATAAAATCTTACATTGGTGACCCCGACGTCCGCCGCGGTGTTGAATGATGGAGGCGGAAAATGTGGATGTTTCCTTGTTGCCTGTTCAAGTTCCTGAAGTATCTTCTCTACGTGGAGACTTCAAGGTGCCTGAATTTTGGCCAAATGATGCAGAGTTGTGGTTTGCACAAGTGGAAGCAGTTTTTGTTCAACAGCGAATTACTTCTGAATCTTCCAAATTTAATAAAATTGTGGCAGTTTTAAATCCACAATATGCTGCAGAAGTACGGGACTTAATCTTTAGTTCTCCTACGGCACTACCATATACCAAATTGAAGAAAGCCTTAATACACTCCTTCAGAAAAAGAGAAATTACAACCACTATTCACTATTTCTGAATTGGGTGATTCTAAACCTTCTCAACTTTTACGTAAACTCCGTCAATTAATTGGTACCAAATCTATGGATGACGCATTTTTAGAAGAAATATTTATTCAAAAACTTCCTACTAATGTCCAAATATTACTTGTTTCAAATATCAACGCTTCATTGGACGAAAAGGCAGATATAGTAGACAGAATTTTGAACGTGACGTAGCCTTCAGTTTCTTCAGTGAACTCAGGTACACAAGAACTTCAGAGTTTAAAAGAAGAAGTACCCGAAATTAAAAAGCTGCTACTATCAAGTAGAAAGAAAACCTTCTCGCAAGTTCCTGCATCAAGTTCACTTTGTTGGTACCATTCCAAATTTGGAGATAGAGCTCACAAATGCGTTTCACCTTGTCAAATGGAAACAACTAAAAACATAACAGAGGTTATACCAAATACGCAACGTAATACTAATATTAAACGAAAACTAAATTTACCTTCAATTTCTAGTCATGATGTTAATTCTCCTTCTACCCGTTTGTTTTATCTGATGGACAAAATTTCTAGCCAACGTTTTCTCGTAGATACTGGAGCTGAGGTGAGTGTTATAAAATTTTTTTCACAATTCTAAACGTCAAACAATTCATAATACTAAACATTTCATAGTTACAAAGGATTCACCTGTTTTTGAAAAACCACGTCGTTTGGCTCCTGATAAATTAGCTGCAGCTAAGCAGGAGTTCGATAAAATGTTACATGCAGGTATAATTCGACCATCTTCCAGCAATTGGGCATCCCCATTACACATGGTTAGTAAGAAAAACGGGGAATGGCGCCCCTGTGGTGATTATCGAGCACTTAATGCTATAACAGTTCCGGATCGTTATCCAATTCCACACATTCAAGATTTTACAACTAATTTACATGGAACAATTATTTACTCAAAATTAGATTTAGTCAAAGCTTACAACCAAATACCAATGGATGAAGAATCCATTTGCAAAACCGCAATTATTACACCATTCGGTTTGTTTGAATATTTAGTCATGCCATTCGGATTGAGGAACAGTGCTCAGACGTTCCAAAGACTCATGGACGAAATAACTAGAGGATTAGATTTTTGCTTTACATATATAGACGATATACTAATCGCTAGTAAAACTAAAGAACACCATAAAGAACACTTAAAAATAATTTTTGACAGGTTACAAAAATATGGTGTCTTAATTAATAAAGAAAAATGTCAATTTGGTGTTGAAGAAATAGAATTTTTAGGACACCATATTTCCTCCACTGGTATAAAGCCGTTAAAAAATAAAATAGATTCTATTATTAATTTTCCATTACCTTCTAATCAAAAAAAATTGCAAGAATTTTTAGGAATGATAAAACTAGATCACTACATAAACCCCCTTCTAGAAAGACAAAGAGAAAACCAACAATTAAAACAAACAATTAATAACTTCAAGCCAATTATTTCAAAATTTAAAAATAATAAACTTTTTGTAGATCAAAATTTGTTTCGTTTTCGTACTTCCCATGTTTTCGTAAAACACGACGATATTGGTTCCAACTTGCAACAGCTGTTGCAAGTTGGAACCATCAAAAGGCTAGCCTTTTGATGGTCCTTTTAAAGTTATAAACGTTACGAAAAATTTTGATAAATGACAAGTTACAAACAGCGTCAATTGATAGATTAAAACCAGCTTTTCTGAAAGAAGATTCAAATTGAGTTTTCATGTGGTGATTTTTTGTATCACTCATTTCGTTTTCTAGATATTGTTGGTTTTCTCTTTCTCTTTCTAGAAGGGGGATTATGTAGTGATCTAGTTTTATCATTTATATATTTATATTTTATATATATATAGATAACTATGAATATTTGTTTTTGTTTTTTGGTTTTTTATTGATTTATTGACTAGTTACTGTGTTTTGTAAAATATCAAAAAGACTTTTCATAATAAAAATTGTTAAATCTAAATCTTTTATATTTATATTATATTATAGTTAAGAAATTTATACATAAAATCTTACAAGATAATAGGCGAGCCTGCTACATTACCCCCTTCCCAGGAAAAAAACAAACGATTCGAGAGGATACAATAATAAATTAATAAATAGTAGTAGGATGACGCTTCTCTTCGTTTATTCATATGGTACGGTGGTTGTTGTCATTGTTTCGAATATAACAAAGGCGTCTATTATGTGTAAGCCGGCTTAAGTCTATCAATTGCAACTGTGTCTGTTTTGCCCTGAACGTCTACTGTGAAGAATTTTTCATTTCTGTTGATAATTTTGTATGGTCCGTTGTAAGAGGGTTGTAAAGTTTTTTTAATGCCATCGAATCGAATGTATACGTGAGATGTTTTGAAGAGGTCGGGGTGTACATAGTATTTTTTGTTTGATGGTTTAGGAGGAACAGCTTTTCATTTAGTCATATTATGTTTTAGATTTTGTAGAAAGGAAGGTAAGTTTACTTTTTTTATATTTTCTTCTATGCAATCAACTGTCAATTCACCTGGTAAACGTAAATTTGTGCCATAGACTAATTCTGCCGGGCTACAACCAAGCGTATCCTTGAAGGCAGCCCGGAGACCTAGTAATACCAGAGGTAGATTCTTATACCAATCACTAGGATTATTGCAAGATTTTAAGGAAGCCTTAAGTTGTCTGTGAAACCTTTCTACTAAACCGTTTGATTCAGGGTGGTACGCTGTAGTTCTGATTCTTTTTGCATTTAATTGTAATAAAAACTCTTTAAAAAAATGTGATTCGAACTGTGCCCCTCTGTCAGTTGTAACTTGTATGGGTATTCCAAATCTAGAAACCCAACCATTCATAAAGGCATGTGTGATCGTTTCAACTTTAGTATCTCTGAGAGGTATAACCTCGGCCTAACGTGTAAAACGGTCTATACAGGTTAATAAATATGAATGATCATTTGATGTAGGTAGGGGGGCCACCAAATCTAAATGAATCATTTCGAAACGCCTGAATGGTAAAGAAAAATTTCCTGTCGGTGAAGAAGTGTGTTTGGAAACTTTACAACATTGACATTTATTGCACATTTTAGTCCATTTTTGGATATCTGTGTTCAGATTTTTCCAAACAAATTTTCAAAAGATTAGTTTATTGGTGGCTGTTATTCCTGGATGTGAAATATTATGAAAATGATTAAAGATTTGTTTTCTAAATTGTGGTGGAATATATGGTCTAGGTTTTTTCGTTGAAATATCACAAACAATTTTATAGTCAGTATCAGGGATTATTATTTGTTTGAAAATGAGTGAGTGAGAGTTGGTCTTTTCTAAAATGTGCAATTCTTCATCATGAGCTTGAGCCATTACAATTTTCTTATAGTCGATGTGTTCTAATTTAGTAAGTGAATTAATACAAATTTAGATAATGCATCCGCCACTGGGTTATTTTTTCCGGTTACATGACGTATGTCATTTGTAAACTAAAATATGTAATCCAAATGTCTGATTTCTCTTGGTGAATAGGTGTCATTGTTTTTTCGAATAGAAAATGTCAAGGCTTTGTGATCTGATAAAATGTGAAACTCTCGGCCTTCTAAGGAATATTGAAATTTTTTGATTGCAGAATAAATTGCTAGAAGTTCCCTGCCGAAAGTACTATATTTTTGTTCTGTGACAGAGAAACTTTTGGAAAAGAAAGCTAGGGGGTGCCAGGAATTTTTATGAAATTGTTGGAGTACAGCCTCCATACCCCTGTCTGACGCATCTACCATGATATTTGTTGGTGTCTGGGAAATGTTTTGTATAGTTTACCAACGCTACTTTTAAATCCTCAAATGATTTAATAGCTTTATTGTCTAAGATCAATTTTTTGGTGCTTTTAAAATTATTTTTGTTAATAAAATTGTTTGATGGTTGCGATATGATCGCACAATGCGGTATAAATCTGTGGTAAAAATTTATAAGATCCAAAAATTTTCTTAACTGTTTTGAGTGGTGGGCAAAAGAAAAAGTCGTATAGCTTCAATTTTACTTGGTAAAGGTGTGAAACCTGTTTTGCTGATTTGGTGTCCTAAAAATTGTAATTCCTCCTGACCAAATAAACATTTTTTGGGATTGATGAGAATGCCATATTGCTCGAGCCGAACAAATATTTGTCGTAAATGTATCAAATGCTCATTAGGCGTTTTACTAGCGATTAGTAAATCATCCAAATAAGCAAAACAGAAATCTAAACCTCTAATTACTTCGTTAATAAAACGTTGGAACGTTTGTGCACTGTTTTTAAGGCCGAAAGGCATAGCGACATATTGAAATAAACCAAATGGAGTTGTTATAGCAGTTTTTTCGACTGAATTCTCTTCCATCGGTATTTGGTGGTAAGCTTTAATTAAATCGATCTTAGAAAATATAGTAGCATCTTCAAGTATTGATGCAAAATCTTGTATGTGAGGTAACGGATATCTGTCGGGAACAGTAATGAAATTTAAGGCACGGTAATCGCCACAAGGACGCCAGTCACCAGGTTCCTTTTTTCTGACCATATGTAAAGGAGACGACCACATGTTTTTGGATGGTCTAATGATTCCTAATTTTAAAAGATCATCAAACTCTTTTTTGGCTATGACTGACCGTTCTGGGGGCAATCTACGTGGCCTTGCGGAAACCGATTGTAACAATGCAATGTTTAATGTTATGTTTAACTTGACGTTTAGCATTAAAAGAGTTGGTTAAAGATGGAAAATCTGACAGTAATTCTAGAAATTTGTCTTGACAGGTGACAGTTTTGACAGGTGTAGTGATTTGTGGAATATTGCCAGCGGAAACTTGTTTGCAATGAAAGTCTAACAGACGTTCGTTTTTGACATCTACCAGTAAATTAAAATGACGGAGAAAATCGGCGCCTAGAATTGAATGTTGAACTTCAGCTATAATAAATGTCCAAGTGAATATTTTATTTAATGCAAAATCTAACTGTAATTTAATTTTACCGTAAGTGTCTATGGATGTGTTATTAATAGCTTGCAATTTCAGCCTTTGTCTATTCTGCCTTTGTATAATATTCGGAACAATGATACTCACCTCCGCACCTGTATCAACTAAAAAACGGTGACTTGAAGTTCTGTCAGTGATGAAGAATAAACGAAGAGAAGAGGTACTCTTATTGCTAGAAATTAAAGGATTTTTGTGAGTGTTGGGAACACTGTTTTTTGTGTAAAAATTGTTGGGAACACTGTTGTTTTGATACAAGAAGAAGAGGTAGAGAAATGTAAAAAATGGAAGATGTATTAACAAATGTGTGATTGATTTGCATTTTTTGTACAATATACAGTATTTTATTTGGTATGTGTTGTGTACTATTTGTAACAGAATTGGAAGAACAGAAATCAAGGACCGAACAACAATTTAACAGGGGCCCAGGTATTCAGGTGTTAATAGACGACTACTCCCATTATGTAATCGTCAAATTATTAAAAACAAAAAATGAAGCAGAACAAAATATAATAGACTTCATAAAATTAATCAAAACACAGCATGGAAAGAAAACGAAGAAAATTCGTGTTGATAATGGTAAGGAATTTTCATTAAACTATTTCAAAAACTGGTGTAAATCCAAAGGTGTGGAGTTGCAATACACCACCCCTTACAGTCCACAACAAAATGGAACATCCAAAAGGATGAACAGGACGCTCATGAACAAAGTGCGAACCAAATTCTCTGAAACTGGACTGCCAAAGGAGCTCTGGGGAGAGGCGATAAGAACCTCAGCATATGAACTTAACAGATCCCCTACGAGTGCAAATGATGGAGTTCCTCCAGAAACAAGGTGGTATGGTAAAAATGACTTGACAAAATTGAAAACATTTGGATGTCGAGCTTGGACAGTCAAAATGCCAAAACAAAGTAAACTTGGACCACGTGCAGAAGCTTTAATAATGGTTGGATATGGCGGAGGAGGCTATAGAGTTTGGAATAGTGACACTAATAAAATAATATGTTCGAGAGATATAATATTCGATGAAACAAAGTTTAGATACAGTGAGAAACCAAAAACAATTATACAAATAAAAGAAAGCGAAAATGAACATATATCGGAAAATAATATCGAAGTAGAAGAACAAGAGGAAAAAGAAGAAACTGCGGAAAAAGAAAGAGAAGGAGCAGCGGAAAATTCAAACATTCAAGAAAATAAAACAAGAACAGGTCGAAATGTTAAAGCTCCGAAATATTTAAATGAATACGAACTATACGAAGCATACTGTATGATATCAGAAGAAGAAAATGATCCAAAATCTACGAAGAGGCAGTAAAATTAAAAGAGTGGAATAAAGCAATCAAAAAGGAATTGAGTAATCATGAAAAATTAAACACATGGTCCAAAACAAAGCTACCAAGGGAAAAGAAAGCTATAGAAACAAAATGGGTATTTCGTACCAAGGAGGACGGAACTAAAATGCTAGAATTGTAGCAAAAGGATTCCAAACACAGGAGGAGAACATGTTTAATACAATGTATGCACCTGTTGCAATAATATCAACAATTAGGAATATGTTAGCTCACGCTTTACATATGAATTGGAAAGTCGAACAGCTAGATATACCAGCAGCATTTCTTAATGGACACTTAGAATCGGAAATATATGTGTATCCACCAGAAGGACTGAATACAAAAGATTTAGTGCTGAAGTTAAATCGGGCACTTTATGGTTTGAAAGAAGCCCCGAAAGTTTGGAACGAGAGATTCAACGAGTTTGCCATTAAGAACTATTTTATACGATCATCACATGATTCTTCTTTATATTACAAAGATAACGTATGGATGATAGTGTACGTAGACGATGTACTAATAACAGGTACAAAAAATGAAGTAAATATTGTCATAAAGTTATTGAAAAAGGAATTTGAAGCTAAATATCTAGGAGAAGTTGAACAATATCTTGGGATGACAATTAAACGTAATGCGAAAAGCATTTTCATAACACAAACAAGAACAATTGAAAAGATTATACGTCGCTTCAATATGAACGAAAGCAAAGGTATCTCAACTCCGATGGAAAGCAGTTTTCAAATAGAAACTGACGAATGTATTGAAGACATTCCATATAGACAGCTAATCGGCAGTTTAATGTATATCTCTACTACAAGTAGACCAGATATTACATTTGCAGTATCCTATCTAAGTAGGGTGCTCGACAAACCAACTAAACAAACATGGAAAGCTGGGAAACGAATACTAAGGTACCTGCAAGAGACAAAATATGGGATTATCATACCAAAAGGGAAACACAACATTAACCGCCTATACAGAAGCAAATTGGGCAACGGACAAGACAGACAGGAAAAGCGTAAGTGGGGGAATAATTTTCTACGGAGACAATCCTGTCAGCTGGTTCTCCAAGAAACAGAACTGCGTCGCACTCTCAACAGCAGAAGCAGAATATATCGCTGCTGCAGCCACTGCTCAAGATTTAATAAATGTGAAAGGTGTTTTAAGTGATTTTGGTGTAAACACTGAAGCATTATTAAAGTGCGATAATATAAGTGCAATATTAATGTCTAAAACCTATGAGAACTCTAAGAGGGGGAAACATATTGACATCAGAATTCATTTTTTAAAAGATTTAGTCATTTCAAAACTTATTTCAATTCAATATGTTTCATCCAATGAAAATAACCAAACCATTATGTAAAGAAACTTTTGTTAAATTTAGGAACATGGCTAAAATTATGTAATAATTTATATTAAGAAAAACGACTTTACAAAGAATTGTTAATTATTTGTAAATTCGAGGAGGAGTGTTGGGAACACTGTTTTTGTGTAAAAATTGTTGGAAACTCTGTTGTTTTGATACAAGAAGAGGTAGAGAAATGTAAAAAATGGAAGATGTATTAACAAATGTGTGATTGATTTGCATTTTTTGTACAATATACAGTATTTTATTTGGTATGTGTTGTGTACTATTTGTAACAGAATTGGAAGAACAGAAATCAAGGACCGAGCAACAATTTAACCGTGAGTTCTAATTTTGTACTGTGTGGTATAACGACTGACATTTTTATCGAAAATTCCAGGTTGTCTTCTATCAGGAACTCTCCAGTTGCAGGGCGCTACACATCGTCGTGCCTTGGACCCGAAATTGTGATGGTACCAACAATATGCACTTGATGTTGATGACAAATTTCGACGATCTTGATAATTTGAAGTTCTTCGCGATAGTAGATTCTTAATATTTCGTACCTCCATTTTTAAGTCGTCTAACTCTTGGTTCTCCGAAAAGCCAGGTGGGGAAACAACTTGAACCGATGAATTTGAAATGCTTATAATTTTATCCGCCAATTCTGCTTTTAGTTCCAAATCTTCTTTACCAGATGAAATTACCGCTACTTGAACATTACGCGGTAATTTTTGCAAGAACAATTCTTCCAAAATGAGAGGGTCTAGTATTCGATTTCCAATAAGGCTCTTCATCTCCCGAAGCAGAAAACTAGGCTTTTTGTCTCCAAGTTCGGTGGTTGACAGAAATTTTGAAACTTCTCATCATCAGTCTATATAATAGGCGAGCCTGCTACACATTCACCGAGAAGTAGTGGTAGCCCAACAATCCATCAGTTATGTCGCATCCCTTCATCATCAACGGTAGGCCACTGAAAATGTTACTCGATACGGGTGCGACAAAGACTATAATCACGTAATATTAAAGATATAGTTCCTTTACATTGTTCTGGCATTTATAAGATTCCTTGCCAATATGGTAAAGTATAAATTGGACAAACGGGTAGAACTGTAACAACAAGATTAAAAAAACACGAACGACATATAAGAATAGATCAACCAGATAAATCTGCTGTTGCTGACCTTGCTATTCAAGAATTACATGGAATTGATTTCAAAAACACGAAGATTTTAGCAAGAGAAAATAACTGGATGAGAAGACTAATTAGAGGAGCCATCGAAATCAAGAAATCTAATAACGTTAAAGAAATACAGATTTTGAGCTTAATAAGTCGTGGTTACCAGTTATTCTTTCATAATTTTCTATTTTATCTTTGTATTTTTTTAATTAACATTTGATCTATGTTACCCTCAATTTGTAAACATGTCTTACATGACAGCACTTCGCTGTCAAAATGTCGTAAAATAAAAAATTACAAAACTAAATCCAAATATTGTTTCATTTTATTTCATTACGAGTTCTGAAAGCTTCTTTCAATATTCAAAACGTCAAACTTGATCAAAACAAGATTATTTAATTTTTAAGCTGGGTTTATGCAGCAATGTCATTGTCATAGTTGTAGTCTTAATCTTAAGAATTAAAATATGTTTTTATAATAAAGCTGTTTATGCAACGTCCTCATAGTCGGTATCATGAATATAAGCATAATCACAGAATTGGATTAATTTTAAGACTTATGACTATGACGACTTACAATCTGCGCATGCCTGTGAACTATCAGAGTCAAAAAACATAACCTCTATTTTAATTGTGATGTTATTTATTATGAACAAACTAGCAATAACTACTTTTTTCTCTATTATTTATTAACATATATTCGGCAAATATATTATAAGTAAAAATAATTGAGGTTAGAAAGTGACATAGTCACAGAAAGAATGCTGCATAAACAGTCACCTTATCTTAAGACTGTTCTTATGATTAAAACTTAAAACTATGATTATAATAGTAACTATAGCAGTGTTCCTTCGAGCTGTAATTGTGATATTGTGAATCCTGATATGTTTAATCGTGATCCCAGGGCCGGCTCGCACATATTTGCCGCCTGAAGCGAGCGCTCAATTTGCCGCCCTTATATTTATTGTGAGTAGTAATAGGCGGCAACTTCCCCGCCGTGGAATGCAGACTAATTAATGGGGGTAATTAAAAACTCATTAACTGGCGCCAGTTCAGACTGGCCTGAGGCAATTTGTTTTGCTTTTTAATGACTTCCTGGAATTTGTGGTGACGTATGTTCGCTTTCTAATGACCTTGGAATTTCAGGAATGCAGACTAATTGCTTTTTAATGACTTCCTGGAATTTGTGGTGACGTATGTTTGCTTTCTAATGACCTTGGAATTTGTGGTGACGTATGTTTGCTTTCTATTGACCTGTTTTAATGACTTTTTAATTGCTTTTTAATGACTTCCTGGAATTTGTGGTGACGTATGTTTGCTTTCTAATGACCTAGGAATTTGTGGTGACGTATGTTTGCTTTCTAATGACCTGCTTTTTAATGACTTTTTTATTGCTTTTTAATGACTTCCTGGAATTCAGGCTAATTGCTTTTTAATTATGTCTTGGAATTTGTGACGTATGTTATGCCCTCGGGGAAAATAGGTCACTTTTACTTTCTCAAGGCCATCCGTTAATAAGGTCATTTGAGGTTATTTTTAATTTCCTGGAAAAATAGGTTATTGTATATTTCTGGGTTTTTTTTGTTTTCATTTGGAAGATATTTGTTTGATTTGATATATGCTTGCAGTAACAAGAACAACTAGGTAAGGTTATATTTAAATTAATTAATTATGCGCACTCTCCACGCCAACATTGAGTGCCCGTGAGGTGACGCCTGGTAAGCGCCCGCACGGTACAAATATTCCATCATTACCGATATCTGTGTATGAAGCAGATTGGCACACCCAGTAATGAATAATATGCTGTGATGAAATATTTATTTAGATATTTGTTTGATTTGATATATGCTTGTAATTAAGCTGAGAAGATGTTTATTATTAAATTTAATTATGTAGCGGGCATCCATACCGACACGCAGAGGGACCGCCGAAACGACGCACCGCTGGATCGCGAGCATGACATAGATTATTCTAAATCTAAAAATTATTACTGTTGATCAAAAAGCAATAAATAAATTTCACCATAATTGGCGGAAACGAGAAATTGGCATAGCTTAGTTTACAAATAAAAACAGGCGTAGAAGCGAAGTTAGGACGAAGTTTATATCCATGGAATATTCCCAAAGATAAATAAATATTTTACCAATAGCAACACGTCGGTTTGGCGTACTACTCCGTACACCAAATGCATATCGGTGTATTCTTGGTTAGTGAAAGTGACAGGAATTTCTAAATATCAAAATACTACGCCGCTAATTAGGAATTCAACGTCGATATGACAACTGACAAATATTGCTTTTGGAACAACTTGATTTCTGGATTGTAACTTAATAAGAAGCTGGTTTGTAATTGGGCGACTTTGCAGTTCCATAACTTTTATAACTCGACAGATAAAGCAAAATAAATTTCAAATACCTACTCCTTAGTAAGAATAACATTTTTCTTGTTTAAAATAATATGTATTTCACGATCTAACTGTGACAAAGCGTCAGGTTAGATATGTTGGAAGTTTTGAAAATAATCCATGTTTTAGTTTTCTAATATTTCAGAAATTAAAATTTAATATGATTTTTTTTTTTTTAAATGAGTGCGATTATATCTAATCATTGCTTTTGTTCCTCGAATCCGGGTTTTGAGAGTTCGTTAACTATTCGACGTTGGACATACGGTTCTAATATGAATTCAATTATGTTTCATTTATTTTTGGACGATTGACAAATACAATAAATAATAACCACAAACGCAAAATTTAAAAATATTTGAGAAGTGTTATAGCTATTGCTACGAAGATATAAAAATTTTGAATTTATTTTTAAAATTATGAAGTTTTAACGACATTATTACTGCTGATTAAAAAGCAATAAATAAATTTCGTCATGACTGGCGGAAAACGAGAAATTGACAGCTTAGTAGCTACATATGTTAACAAAAAAAACACGCGTAGAAGTGAAGTTAGAACGAAGTTTATATCCATGGAATATACCAAAAGATAAATAAATATTTTTAAATGTTTATTAGTTTATTAATAATTTGTAACAAAATACTAAATTACGTGCAGTTTAATAATAAAAAAAATGTATATAAAAATAATTACATTAGTATACTTTATCAACATACTGCTCCTAAAATAAATTAAACAAATGTGAAAAGCAAACTCACCCAAAATTTTCAATTTTAAATTGAATCCGAGTATACATGCGTGGATTCATCAATTTCTACTTTAAAATGAACTGACTATATTGTTTGTTGTCGGTATGCTTGTTAAGAATGTATGACGCCTAAGTCTGCAAAGTAACAGAGACTCAGTTTTCTCCAAGTATTCATATTCTTGTATCGTCTGAAATTACAAATATTAAGATACAATTTTTGATTTATAACTCGAAAATTATAATACACGTAATATTCTTTCTTGGCATTATTTTCTTGAATATTAAACAAATTTATATTTTTAGAAGATTATTACTTTTTCATAATTTTTCTGAAATACTTGACAGTCGTTTAGAAATTTATAAACATATTTGTAGATGAATATTAAATCTTAATATCTGATGAAGTTTACTGTATCCCTGCACAATTCTTCGAAATTTACGGGGGATTATTTCTCGGGGAGTACGAGTATATATGGATATTAATTTCTCTAGTCATAATGTCATGGCCATCAAAATTTCCACAAAACTTACTTTGTATTATTTTTCGGGAATGTGTAACTTTCTACTTGTGATAAATAAATATTTGTTTTAAAATAGATCGGGAAATATGCCCATAATATAATGTTTATACCATCAGTCTTTATCAAAAACTAGCAGACCGATATATACAAGGAGAAACAATTTGTGACAACTATTTAAATAATAAAATTAATATTATTTTGATTTATAACTCGAAAATTATAATACACGTAATATTCTTTCTTGGCATTATTTTCTTGAATATTAAACAAATTTATATTTTTAGAAGATTATTACTTTTTCATAATTTTTCTGAAATACTTGACAGTCGTTTAGAAATTTATACAAATACAATACAAAACGTACTTTGTATTATTTTTCGGGAATGTGTAACTTTCTACTTGTGATAAATAAATATTTGTTTTAAAATAGATCGGGAAATATGCCCATAATATAATGTTTATACCATCAGTCTTTATCAAAAACTATATTATTATATATAGCATGATGTGTAAAATTTGAATATAAATATATTTACTTACCTTTGAATAATTTTAAGTAATATTTTATTATTATTATTATTATTATTATTATTATTATTATTATTATTATTATTATTATTATTATTATTATTATTATTATTTTTATTATACAGGGTGTTAATAAAAAAACTTTACACACTTTAGCAGGTGATAGTAGAGATGAAAACATCAATTGCATCAATTGTAAACAAAGTTGCAGCCGTCGTCGAAGAGACTCACGCACTTGATCGTAAACACCTAGAGTCCTTAGTTGTTAAATCTGATGTGGCCAGCACAATACCTTCCGTCAATCCTGTGTATTATGTACAAATTCCATACATAAATTTTCTAAAAACCAATGAGTATTGGACCTAAGTGTATTAGAATTTTTTTCTTGTTTTCATCTCTACTATCACCTGCTAAAGTGTGTAAAGTTTTTTTTATTAACACCCTGTATATCGCATGATGTGTAAAATTTGAATATAAATATATTTACTTACCTGTGAAAAGCAAACTCACCCAAAATTTTGAATTTTAAATTGAATCCGAGTATACATTCGTGGATTTATCAATTTCTACTTTAAAATGAACCGACTATATTGTTTGTTGTCGGTATGCTTGTTAAGAATGTATGACGCCTAAGTCTGCAAAGTAACAGAGACTCAGTTTTCTCTAAGTATTCATATTCTTGTATCGTCTGAAATTACAAATATTAAGATACAATTTTGATTTATAACACGAAAATTATAATACACGTAATATTTTTTCTTGGCATTATTTTCTTGAATATTTCAAAAAACTTAAGTATTTCAAAAATATATTTTTAGAAGATTATTACTTTTTCATAATTTTTCTGAAATACTTGACAGTCGTTTAGAAATTTATAAACATATTTGTAGATGAATATTAAATTTTAATTTCTGATGAAGTTTACTGTATCCCTGCACAATTCTTCGAAATTTACGGGGGATTATTTCTCGGGGAGTACGAGTATATATGGATATTAATTTCTCTAGTCATAATGTCATGGCCATCAAAATTTCCACAAAACTTACTTTGTATTATTTTTCGGGAATGTGTAACTTTCTACTTGTGATAAATAAATATTTGTTTTAAAATAGATCGGGAAATATGCCCATAATATAATGTTTATACCATCAGTCTTTATCAAAAACTAGCAGACCGATATATACAAGGAGAAACAATTTGTGACAACTATTTAAATAATAAAATTAATATTATAGAGTTTCTTATGAAAATAAAAACTATTCAACTATAAATTGGGTAGCGAAGCTAATAAATTCTTCGAAGAAGTTATTCAATTTTTTTTTTGACTTCTTGGTGTTTCAATACTTAAATTGTTACAAGATATAAGGTCGTGATAGAAGCCAAATATTTGAAGATATAAGAAGCTGACAACTATAAATAACTGAAATTTTATCAATAATATAAATTTTAAATATGAATATTTATAAATTATTTTAATTACTTAACTTGTATTCTGTCGTAAATTAACATAGGATCAAAAATATTACAAATTAAATCTGTAATTTTATCAGAATGTGTCAATATTTTGAGAAACATTCATTCTTTTGAAAGATTATCGTTTAAACGGTTTTAAACAAATGCTATGTTTAGCACAAGAAAATCATAATAATAAAATGCAAAACAGTTTTAAATGTTATTTTCGCGTGATTAAACTGCAAAGATAATTATTACAAAATTTTTGGCCTCAGGAAGTAAATTTCAACTTTTAAATGAATGCTAGTATATCCAATTTTCCAAATTTGCATGATATTCTGTCGTAAATTAACATAGGATCAAAAATATTACAAAATAAATCTGTAATTTTATCAGAATGTGTCAAAATTTTAAGAAACAGTCATTCTTTTGAGAAACAGTCATTCTTTTTGAAAGATTATCGTTTAAACGATTTTAAACAAATGCTATGTTTGGCACAAGAAAATCATAATAATAAAAATACAATACAGTTTTAAATGATATTTTCGCGTGTTTAAACTGCAAAGGTAATTATTACAAAATTCTTTGTCTCAGGAAATAAATTTCAACTTTTAAATGAATGCTAGTATATAATTTTCCAAATTTCAGATTTAAAATGAGCAGACATTTCTAAATATCAAATTACTACGCAGCTGATTACAAATTCAGCGTCGATATGACAACTGTCAAATATTGCTTTAGGAGCAATTTGATTTTTAGATTTAAATGTCAGTAATTTTGTGAATATGAACTCGTAAATATAATTATTCAAATATATTCCAAATATAGGTATAAATAAATTTTACTAATAATAATTGATTTTTTAATTACTTAACTTGAATGTATATAAACAGTTCTGAAGTGTTTGTCACTGTCCAATCCAAGTTTATGCTATTCACATAACCCAGCAATATTTCCAAGCATGCCGCTGGCAGAAGTTTCTAAAAATTACTTCGTACAATCATCTGAGTGTTGGGATGATGAAGATTCTCCCACTTATAATTCGGAAAATATGCCTATAATATAATAATTAGTCACATTGTGCCGGATGTAAAAGAAAATAATATGACAACGCGTCAGGTTAAATATGTTGGAAATTTTGAAAATAATCCATGTTTTAGTTTTCTAATATTTCAGAAATTAAAATTTATTTACTAGGAATTAAAGTAAAGAACGTACTTAAATAGCTACATACCCATTCGGTTATTAATGACCAAATTTTTTCATGTTTATTATATTTTCACTTATTTTTGGGAAATTTAAAAAATGTTTATTAATAATTTGTAACAGAACTACTAAATTACGTGCAGTTTAATAATAAAAATGTATTTAAAAATAATTACATTAGTATCCTTTACCAACATACTGTTCCTAAAATAAATGAATCCGAGTATACATTCGTGGAATCATCATTTTGTACTTTAAGTTGAACCGACTATATTGTTTGATATCGGCGAATGTGTGACGCATAATGTTTTGTCTGAAATTAAAAATATTAAGATACAATTTTATAAAATAATATTCAATCAATCATATATAAAGAAATGTTAATATTTTATCCTAATTTAATTAAGAATGATTTAATATCAAATATGTATTATGTACCTAGTAATGGGGTTATTTCACATTTCCTCTTGAAAGAATAGATCAAAGTAAATATGTAGGTGTATGTTTACACTTTACAAGTATTAAGAATCAGAGATATGATTTTAAACGTTGTTTTAAATATTTGAACGCTGACGTCACGGCTATACGTCACGCTGTGTCGGATACTGGCAACAGGTCTCTAGCGGATGTATTTTGAACTATAATTGTTTGAGTTCTCACGTGTCACCTTGATTTTACGAGTGCGTTCCGCGCGGTCGAATTCCACGCGGTCGAAATCCCAGGCGGTCGAAATCCCACGCGGTCGAAATCCCACGCCGTCGAAAAGGTCCCCCACCACTTTGTCCGTTGTGCAGAAATTCAAATATTCCCAGCTCGTCGAATCCCGCCCGGTCGTACTGTTACACGATACAAATCCATCGGCGTGGTAAGACCAGAACCACTCTCTATATCGATCGTATTGCATTCAAACAATCTATGCTGCGTGGTAGTTCCGAGTGAAATGTATAGATGGTAATGCATTTTGCCAGTGGACCATGTCATGTCAAAGATAATATATTAAGAAGAAATTTATAAACATATATTATTTATAACACCATATACAACGGACTATTTAATGAACGGAGCAGAAAAAAAATTACCTATACATTTTTAGTAAAATTATTGATATTCTTGGCCCGCCATTTTAGATTAGCTGTTATATTAAGCTGTCCATTCTTTATTTCCGTTGTAAAATAGAGACAATTAGTAGGATATGATCGCTGCACGTTGACTATACATTTAAACTTATTTATTTTTATATGTTGTATTCTCTGCTATAATTGTTTATTGCAATTATTTTGCGTTTCAATATAATCATCGTTTATTTATGTTCACTTTACTACTACACTGTGGAATCCTTAAAAATAAAACTAACATAACACCCGTTACAAAGTTTAAATGTATGAGAATAACAAATGTGTGTAAATAATTTTATTCGCAGATATTAAGGGTACTTACCAAGGATCATTTCAGGGGCTTTCAAAGCTGTCGTGTATAGAGCCCCACAGGGGTCACCATCTTTTGATTTTAAAATTCAAAATAACTTTTTCTAGTTGACGTTTATTCGGATTCGATCCATCAGAACCATAACTCCAGTCTTATACATATAATAATAATGAAAATCAATTATACTCACATTCTTTCCGTTATATAAAACTATTTTGGATGTTGATTTTTTAAATTATAAAAAAATTATATCGAAAACAAAAAACCAAGTAGGTTTATTAAAGAGTATACAATAAATTGCGACGTAAGTCATAAGCGAGTAGTGCAACTACACAATTATATAAAAGCTTAACATATTTGTTGCACATTATATTTTTTTAGGATCAATGATGTGTTAACATATTTTTTTACTCTGAAATTCGAAGAAGTATCTTATATAATATTATACTCGCCGTCAAATGTGTATGGATTGATGCTTAACTTTTTTCGTTCTCCGCACCCTGTCCCTTGCCCTGCGGTGTTAACGCTTCTTCATAACTTAGCATTTTCAACATTGCCCCTGAATTGGCAGCAGTGTAGAAATCTGCAGTCATACTCATTTAACGGTAACTATAGTAAATATGAGTTTCTGTTCAAATGTCTGTATATATTAAACACATTTGCAATTTAAAAGTGTACTGTATAAATTGGCGCCAAATTACACTACCTGTGACGTCCAAGAAATACTAGCCAATGACAGAACTAAAAAGAAAAAATTTGAAAAGTAATTAATTTTTATTATTTAATTATAAAAATATTAATGCTTACTGCAAAATGATCTTTACAGAATGATTTTATAAATGGTTGTATCTTTTCTTGAGATAACCATTTAATTCTTTTTTCTTCGTTTTGAGGCACTAAAACTATTTTTTTTACCATTATTACTTCTATTTGGGTACACTAGCACATGACTCTTTTCTACAACCATGTTTGGGTCTGTACAAAATATAAAAATCAATAATATGGATAAATCTACCTGCTAATATATAATTGATAGCTGTCACAGCTGTCATTTGTTTAAATTCTGTCGGGAAATGTAAGCCACTCCCTTATTGGTTAGTATTTTTCTGACGTCATCAGGCGACAGGAAAGGAGACAATTTTCTCATGAATAGAGAGTAATATAAAAGAAAATAAACGAATTCGGGTTAAATATTTTTTCTTATTCTTTTGATTAAACCAAAGAAAAAAATCGTGCAACATCTTATTCAATAAAAATATTAAAAATAATCATAATTTGAAAATATTTTACGCACAACTGTATTAAAATTGTTTGTTTACATCTTAGTTACCATGGCGGAAACTGAATGACTGTATTCGTACGGTAATATTATTACTGACATCGTTCTTAACACGGTTTACTTTATTCTGAAACAATAAACATGAGAAATAAAGCACATAATTTGAATATTTGTAATATTCACATAAATTTTACATGCCAAAACAGAAAGTACATATTTCGGTTTATTATATTAAAAATTTAATAACACAATACTCCTATGTGGAAAGTTTTTAAATATTTTGAAGGATCTCTCCTGTTTTCATGTACCTTTTAAATCGTATGAATTTTGCACTTATTAGGAGATTTGGATTTTGTGCCAATTTTTAAATTGTAATTTAAAAGTATCCTATAAACTGTATGTAAAATCATTTAGGACGTATTACCAGGTAACTCACGATTTATAACGTAAAATACTAAAACATGGCAGTTTATTACTTATTAAATATTACAAAATAATTAAATTTATTTTCAAGTATAGTACTTTAAATATGTTATTGTCAATTGGTAGAAAGTATATTTGGAAATAAAATCAACATAACATTTAAAATAGAAACAGTAATACATAATTTTACAACGGAAATAAAGCATGACAGGCTTAATATAACAGCTAATCTAAAATGGCGGGCCAAGAATATCAATAATTTTACTAAAAATGTATAGGTAATTTTTTTTCTGCTCCATTCATTAAATAGTCCGTTGTATATGGTGTTATAAATAATATATGTTTATAAATTTCTTCTTAATATATTATCTTTGACATGACATGGTCCACTGGCAAAATGCATTACCATCTATACATTTCACTCGGAACTACCACACAGCATAGATTGTTTGAATGCAATACGATCGATATAGAGAGCGGTTCTGGTCTTACCACGACGATGGATTTGTATCGTGTAACAGTACGACCGGGCGGGATTCGACGAGCTGGGAATATTTG
Source organism: Harpalus rufipes (assembly GCA_951394225.1). Taxonomy (NCBI): domain Eukaryota; kingdom Metazoa; phylum Arthropoda; class Insecta; order Coleoptera; family Carabidae; genus Harpalus; species Harpalus rufipes. Next base: position 29,498,372 of record OX596278.1, on the reverse strand, counting down.
AATTTCTGCACAACGGACAAAGTGGTGGGGGACCTTTTCGACGGCGTGGGATTTCGACCGCGTGGGATTTCGACCGCCTGGGATTTCGACCGCGTGGAATTCGACCGCGCGGGATGCTTCGCATACATCTATGCAATAATTCGAGTGATATCTTTTTATTCGAAACTGAACTAATCGCTCGCGCATCTTGTCCGTATTCACGCACGAAATCTCTGTCAGCACTTAAAACCACATTTCCATTTGGTTCTTGTACTACGGTACCGTTTTTTCGAAAACATACGTCGAATCCTCGATCTGTAATCTTGGCCACCGACAGAAGATTTGTCCTCAAATCGGGTACGTAAAGTGCGTTGTTCAATGTTACGTTCTTTTTATTACCGGACACACTTGTAGTAAACAACACATTTCCCTCGCCTACCGTTTCGGCCGTCGCACTGTTTGCAAGATTAAGCGTGCCTCGTCTAGAATACTCAAGATTTTGAAACCGTTCTGTCTCGTTGCATATATGCGTCGTAGTACCACTGTCGAGACACCACTTTTGATTCAAGTTTGTCGATTTTTGTCTTGAAACATTTAGACAAACATTCGCACATTTTGCAGTTCCCTTTTTGAATTTTTGACATTCATTCGCCTTATGTCCAGGCTGTCGACACTTGAAACATCGCAACACTTGGGCATCTTTTAGTTTTCCACCATCGCTTTTATGCGTCTCTGTCTTGCATTTTCGATCGTACCATCCGCCGTTTCTTTTCGCTATCATGGCGTTCGATGACACGTTTCTCACATCACTCTTACGTGCATCACTTTCTTCTATTATTTTGATACGAAGCGCATCCGGAGTCGGTAAATCGTCGCGTGATTCAATAGCACAACGAAAATTCTCGAAATCAGCAGGTAAACTATACAGCAGTAAGATTGTCAATAAGTCCGGATTAATAATGACGTCCATGTCAAGCAACTTGTCAACTGTGTCAAAAAAACTATCCAAGTGTGCTCGCACGTCACCGCTGGTGTCTTTTCAGGAGAGTTGCTTTCCTTGCCGGACCTTTTGACTGATAAATTTCCTCCAATTTCAGCCATACTTCACGTGATGTTTCGCAGTTTTTAATTTGCTTTAACTCACTCGAACATATTGATAAGATTATGTCCGATCGCGCCTTCATGTCGTTCTTGACCCATTCTTTAATGTTGTCGGCGTTCGCACCATCTTCCGTTGACTCGGGTTTCGTCGTGACGCCGCTCACATATTCCCACAAATCAGCCTTAATCAACACAGCTTGCATCTGTAGCTTCCATGTGTCAAAATTATCTTTACCCAAAAGCTCGATTTTTGACACACTCGCGGCGTTCATGACGCAATCTTCGAATTCTCGATATATCGTTTACCTATCTAGCTCTTCACACACGAGCCTGGGCCCATAAATCGAGACAATTGCAAGATAGGTAAAATAAGACACAACAACGAAGTATAAACGAGAATATATCGAACGTAACGCAGATAACACATAAAACCATTAACACATACAATATATATATATAAAACCGGAACAATAAACAGAATAAATGATATGAAACTTTATGACAGATTGGACTTGACACGCGTACGTGGAAAACTTGATCAACGACTCGAAATAAACGAATGAACATCAAAATTCTAACACATAATTATATAATATTTGGTTTGCAATGAATAACTTGTTTTTAACGTAATATTTAATAAAATATTGTGCGACGACTGTTCAGCAATTCAGCGTCATCCACATCCACTCATCCAGCGTTATCGCCCATGACGCTTTAGTTTAGGACTGTAATATTTGCTCCTAAACCTGCTAAAAAAATATTGAAAATATTTTGTTGGATTTTTTTATAGATATGTTTACTATCTATATACTATTATGTATGATGTAATATAAGCCAAATATAATTTTCCGAAGCATCCCGCGCGGTCGAATTCCACGCGGTCGAAATCCCAGGCGGTCGAAATCCCATGCGGTCGAAATCCCACGCCGTCGAAAAGGTCCCCCACCACTTTGTCCGTTGTGCAGAAATTCAAATATTCCCAGCTCGTCGAATCCCGCCCGGTCGTACTGTTACACGATACAAATCCATCGTCGTGGTAAGACCAGAACCGCTCTCTATATCGATCGTATTGCATTCAAACAATCTATGCTGCGTGGTAGTTCCGAGTGAAATGTATAGATGGTAATGCATTTTGCCAGTGGACCATGTCATGTCAAAGATAATATATTAAGAAGAAATTTATAAACATATATTATTTATAACACCATATACAACGGACTATTTAATGAATGGAGCAGAAAAAAAATTACCTATACATTTTTAGTAAAATTATTGATATTATTGGCCCGCCATTTTAGATTAGCTGTTATATTAAGCCTGTCATGCTTTATTTCCGTTGTAAAATTATGTATTACTGTTTCTATTTTAAATGTTATGTTGATTTTATTTCCAAATATACTTTCTACCAATTGACAATAACATATTTAAAGTACTATACTTGAAAATAAATTTAATTATTTTGTAATATTTAATAAGTAATAAACTGCCATGTTTTAGTATTTTACGTTATAAATCGTGAGTTACCTGGTAATACGTCCTAAATGATTTTACATACAGTTTATAGGATACTTTTAAATTACAATTTAAAAATTGGCACAAAATCCAAATCTCCTAATAAGTGCAAAATTCATACGATTTAAAAGGTACATGAAAACAGGAGAGATCCTTCAAAATATTTAAAAACTTTCCACATAGGAGTATTGTGTTATTAAATTTTTAATATAATAAACCGAAATATGTACTTTCTGTTTTGGCATGTAAAATTTATGTGAATATTACAAATATTCAAATTATGTGCTTTATTTCTCATGTTTATTGTTTCAGAATAAAGTAAACCGTGTTAAGAACGATGTCAGTAATAATATTACCGTACGAATACAGTCATTCAGTTTCCGCCATGGTAACTAAGATGTAAACAAACAATTTTAATACAGTTGTGCGTAAAATATTTTCAAATTATGATTATTTTTAATATTTTTATTGAATAAGATGTTGCACGATTTTTTTCTTTGGTTTAATCAAAAGAATAAGAAAAAATATTTAACCCGAATTCGTTTATTTTCTTTTATATTACTCTCTATTCATGAGAAAATTGTCTCCTTTCCTGTCGCCTGATGACGTCAGAAAAATACTAACCAATAAGGGAGTGGCTTACATTTCCCGACAGAATTTAAACAAATGACAGCTGTGACAGCTATCAATTATATATTAGCAGGTAGATTTATCCATATTATTGATTTTTATATTTTGTACAGACCCAAACATGGTTGTAGAAAAGAGTCATGTGCTAGTGTACCCAAATAGAAGTAATAATGGTAAAAAAAATAGTTTTAGTGCCTCAAAACGAAGAAAAAAGAATTAAATGGTTATCTCAAGAAAAGATACAACCATTTATAAAATCATTCTGTAAAGATCATTTTGCAGTAAGCATTAATATTTTTATAATTAAATAATAAAAATTAATTACTTTTCAAATTTTTTCTTTTTAGTTCTGTCATTGGCTAGTATTTCTTGGACGTCACAGGTAGTGTAATTTGGCGCCAATTTATACAGTACACTTTTAAATTGCAAATGTGTTTAATATATACAGACATTTGAACAGAAACTCATATTTACTATAGTTACCGTTAAATGAGTATGACTGCAGATTTCTACACTGCTGCCAATTCAGGGGCAATGTTGAAAATGCTAAGTTATGAAGAAGCGTTAACACCGCAGGGCAAGGGACAGGGTGCGGAGAACGAAAAAAGTTAAGCATCAATCCATACACATTTGACGGCGAGTATAATATTATATAAGATACTTCTTCGAATTTCAGAGTAAAAAAATATGTTAACACATCATTGATCCTAAAAAAATATAATGTGCAACAAATATGTTAAGCTTTTATATAATTGTGTAGTTGCACTACTCGCTTATGACTTACGTCGCAATTTATTGTATACTCTTTAATAAACCTACTTGGTTTTTTGTTTTCGATATAATTTTTTTATAATTTAAAAAATCAACATCCAAAATAGTTTTATATAACGGAAAGAATGTGAGTATAATTGATTTTCATTATTATTATATGTATAAGACTGGAATTCGACCGCGCGGAACGCACTCGATGTATGGGCCACGTTAACGCGAAAGATTTAGAAGACGTCGTTCGTAAAGGATACGTAAAAGGAGTTCAATTGGCAGAATCGTCGGGAAGATTGAACTGCGACGTCTGCCTACAAGGGAAAATGACTAGGTCTCCATTCCCAAAGAAGTCAAATCGCCGTATGAAGATACTGGAGATCGTGCATACTGATGTGTACGGACCCATGAGGACGGCATCCGTAGGGGGAGCGAAATATTTTATCGAATTTATCGATGATTGCTCCAGATGGTGCGAGATTAGATTCCTTAAGTCAAAAGCAGAGGTATTCAAAGTAACTAAAGATTATATAGCCCTAGTCGAGAAACAAAAGGGCGAGACTGTTAAGTGTTTCCAGTCTGATAATGGCCGAGAATATATTAATAATGAATTCGGCGAATATTTGAAAAATAAAGGAATCACTAGGAGGTTAACAGTGTCATACAACCCAGAACAGAATGGCATAGCGGAGAGAAAAAACCGCACTCTCCTTGATGTAGCTAGGTGCCTTCTGAAGGAAGCAAATTTACCCGATACTTTCTGGGCTGAGGCAGTTAACACTGCAAATTATCTCCGAAATCGTTTGCCAACGAAGAGTCTCGATGCGTCATACGCCGTATGAGAAATGGACCGGCATGATACCAGATGTGTCGTACTTCAAAATATTTGGAGATAAGGTATTTTATCTGGATAGAGAACCTGCCAAAGGAAAATTAGATTCTCGAGGGCAGGAGGGGATTTTTCTTGGATATGCAGATGAATCCAAGGCATAACCGCATTTGGTCGACAAAGGAGTGTCGAGTATTAATAAGTCGTGATGTGAAATTTATTGAAAACGACTTACCCCATTCGTCGATCGACAGTCCAAACGATCCAGGTAAATACACACAGATGGAAGACTCGACACAAACTCGACAATTTGCAGACATTGAATTACCTTCAAGGAACATTGCTAAAGATAATCAAGTGCCTATATGTGACGAACAAAATGTACTGCATTTCGATATTCTACATGAGGACGAAGAGATTCTTGATGTCCAAGATGTTGATTACGGCGCTGCCGATGAAGATACAATCCCTGATTCGCATCGAATAATCAGAGGTCGGGGCCGGCCAAAAATTATAAGGTCAGGCTTAAGGGGAAGACCGAGGAAACAGTATCAAGTCTTCTCTGAACAATCCGAGAATATCGAATGGAATGAGCAAAGTTTTCTTTCGGAAATTACCATGAAGGAGGCGATGAAAGGATCTGACGCAGATGAATGGTGTCAAGCTATCGCTTCAGAGATGAAATCCATTATAAAAAACGAGACTTGGATACTCGTTGATCGTCCCAAAGGACGCAAAGTCGTTGGCAGCAGAATGGTTTTGAGGAACAAATACAAATCAGATGGCAGTCTTGAAAGAAGAAAGGCGCGCTTAGTTGCCCAGGGATTTGGCCAACAACCCGGTGTACACTTTACAGAGACCTTTGTGCCTGTGGCTCGTATAGGATCCATTAGTTTCATGGTTTCACTTGCTGCTCGATATGAGATGAAAATTAAATAGTTCGACGTAGAAACTGCTTACTTGAATGGATGCCTGGAAGAAGATGTATACATGGAGCCACCGAAGAATTTACGGGAAATTCTTCAAACTTCACAATTAAGGACCTTGGAGACGTGAAATACTGTCTTGGAACTTGGAATGGAGTTCAATCAATCCAAGGGTCAGATAACAATACACCAGCGTGGTTACAACTGCGACGTGCTCTTGCGATTCAGCATGGCTGAATGTAAACCCGTAGTCACACCTGTTGATGTAAGTATGAAGCTGACGAAAACAGAAGAACAGTCCGAAGCGGATCTCCAGCTTCCATACCGTGAGCTGATTGGGGCCCTTACATACTTGGCGATAAGTACACGACCCGACATATCATTTGCCGTTAGTCATTTAGGGCAATTTAACCATTGCTACGGTGAAGATCACTGGAAGGCCGCCAAACGAGTACTACGATACTTGAAGGGTTCCATGGACGTAGGACTAACTTATGGTTCGAATGTAGGACCAATCAAAGGTTTTGTAGACGCTGACTGGGGAAGCTGTCCCGAAGACAGGAGGTCATATACTGGGTACATATTCATGCTCAATGGAGGACCGATATCCTGGGATTCCAAGAAACAGCGAACCGTCACTTTGTCAGCGACGGAAGCCGAATATATGGCGCTTTCTGAAGGCGTCAAGGAAGCCATATACCTACAAAGATTCCTGAAAGAATTGGGCTTCAGTGCTTTGAGCGAAATGAATATTTTCTGCAACAACAGAAGTTCGTTGAAGCTGGCAGAAAATCCTACATATCACGCTCGAAGCAAGCATATAGACATCCGACATCACTTTGTGAGAGATGTGCTGAAACACAAGGAACTTCGTGTTATCGTGTTCAACACATTTCGACGACTGATCAAGTTGCTGATTTTCTTACGAAGGGATTTCCGAAGGACAAGCACATACATTGCTTAGAATCTGCTGGACTTATGAATATTCGACTCGAGGGAAGTGTTAGAATGTTGATGTTCATTCGTTTATATCGAGTCGTTGATCAAGTTTTCCACGTACTCGTATCAAGTCCAATCTGTCAAAAATTTCATATCATTTATTCTGTTTATTGTTCCTGTTTTATATATATATTGTATGTGTTTATGGTTTTATGTGTTATCTGCGTTACGTTCGATATATTCTCGTTTATTACTTCGTTGTTGTGTCTTATTTACCTATCTTGCAATTGCCTCGATTTAATATTATCTAATTCCATGGCTAATACTATTAAATTGTAATTCCGTGAATTTTCAAATTTTATTTCTGCAGTTATGAAGTAGCCAAAATATATTTTTTTATTATTTCGGATGTAGAAATTTTTGCTTTACAACATCCATTTGAAATTTTTGGTCTAATATAATTAGGGGAGCAATACGCACGGAAAAACTGATTTCCCATGTAAAACGCCTATGTTTCACTTTCCGTGGTATACACTGTATCATTTAATAAGTAATATTACTTATTAAATGCCTGTATGTTACGTACGATTTTTAAAAAATTGTTACTTATTATTCATTCACTTCATTACTCTTCCCTCTTGCAACACATTATTAATATTTCATACAAATAAAATATCTTTACGTTCGTTAATAATTTTGAAATTATTATTATTACACGTTCAATAACTTGTTCGACCATTCACGCTCAAACGAAAGTATTTGACGTGGTTCGGCTTATTGTCGGTACATCAAAGAAATAATTGGGGACTTATGATTTTGACGTCATCGGCGGCGGATCGGCAGCGGACCTCCCTCCAAACAATTTAGAAAGAGACAAGAAATTTTTAGAAAGAGCGAGGTGATATACCATGGCCGAGTCGATCAAATGCTTTCCCTCTTCAGCGCCGCCCCGTTGATGCCATAATTTGTTATTCAGTCAGCAAAGTTTGGTTAAGTTATTATGTGTAGTGATTGCGGAATCGAATCTTTCTGATTCTCACGGAGGGAAAACAAATTCGATTTCATCGTTTCAATTTGAAAAAACATGAACTGAATCCATATAAAAACTACAAATTCCACTGTTGAGAAAGACAGAAAAAATAATGAAATTTCTTTTAGTATATATCCACGTCTTAATCTTTTTAAAGTCATACATAATTTGTCTCTGGATGTTAAATTATTAAATTTAGTTTTTTTTGCGTTTTTTGGAAATATCTGTATTTCAACTTTGGCATAACTATTTAACAAATCATATAGAACATTAAAATGTTCTACTGATAAGCCGGTGAAATATATAAATTTTACAGCATCATTGCTTAATAAATTATAATTTAGTTATCAATAATTGTTGACTGTTTGGGTACTACTTTCCTTATTAATCTTTATTTCTGTTTGTGTGGAGTTGTTCTACTTATTATCAATTTTTATATGTGATTTTATTAATATAAACTTGTGTCTCTTTATTAGTAGACAGCTTTATTAAAGTTGCTGTACTTGTTTTTCCAAAATAAGTTTGATTATGTTTGTCCACTTTACAAACATAGGTTTGCCGTCATTTTATTGTTATTTTGTATATAATTAAACTTTCTTTTTTCTCACAGGTTCCTGTAAATACATTACTAATTCATATTCAATTTATATTAATCATATTATTTCAACTTCCGTGTTCAGTCTCAGACATGTTTATGTTTCTTTTCAAACAATGGTTGTTGAGATCACGTGGGACCAAAGACCAAATATGGATCACGTGATAAACGTCAAACTTAGAGCTAAATCTTGCTCACTACATAACTAATTATTAAATACTTTTTTACACACTAGATGGCGACCAAAATATTTGAATTGTATAAATCCCCATACGTGACATTGGAGCGCTCTGAAATAAACAATACCCGAACGAAGAACGAATGCTCGAACGATCCGTTCATTTGACAGTTCGAATTATGACCGTTATCTTTTAAAATAACTATTTCGTAAAATGATTAATTTCATTCAGCCTGTTGTGCATATGGCAAGAATGTACTATAAAGATAATTCTTCAGATAACGACGATAATTTATTACCAAAACTAGAGAACTATACTGGAATTTACGAATACTGTTATAAAGAAGTATATTATTGTCTGTAGCAATTATATTTCCATTTTCAAAAATTGGCATATGTGTATCATTTTTAACATTCATTTTACATACAAAATTAATAATATTTGAGGCCGTGATCTCAGGTTTAGCGAACGTGTAATGAAAAAAAGGTTAGGTTATATGTTAGTCGTGTTCCTTCGGACTTCGGACTGTGATTCACAATCTAAATCATCAAAGTGATCATGATTAAGAAGTAGTATGTTTTTTTCGTTTCTTATTCGTTATCCCCACTTTCTCATTTTGTGATCACTAGACAACCTTTCCCTTCTGAATCGTCATTTTTGACTGATTACACGGAATCATTTCAGAGCATATTTAAAAATGGCTAACGACAATAGGCTTTCGAGTGTAGAAATTTATCAATGTGGGGTTCGTTGCATCAAAGGAAATATGATTTTCTTAGAAAAGCATGTAATGGCCCACCATACTTTTGAAAACAAAGAAAATATATTACATAAAAGATTTGTTTTAAGTAAACATACTTCTTATGTTACCAAAAACATTTTTTTTACTTCTATATGATCCATTTTTAATGTGCTGACTACAACACTGGACAGTAGATTATTTATAAAATAAAATAAATTAGTTTGCATTGCTTTGCATATGATATTTGACGCTAGATGGTGTTTATATTATTCAAGTTGTTTTCTTGATATAATTTTTAAATCATGATTCAAAAGGATCTCGATTAAACTAATGAGAATTCATAAAATCACAATCACAGCCCGAAGGAACACGGCTGTTTCAGGGTTTTTTTGAAAATGCCCAGCCCACCGGGTTTTTTTGAAAAAACCCAGCCCAGATCTGGGTTTTTTCAAATAAAGTTAAATTTATATATTTTCATCCCAATTTATTATATATAGACGTCGAAAAAGAAACTAAACCGTGTTTCAAAATATCGTACAAAAAAATTACAAATTTTTGTGATTAACAATTTGAAAAGTACATGTTTTCCTTAAATTTTATTATTATATATCACTTTTTGTCAGTGTTTTAATTTTAAATAGTTTTAAAATTACTACTGAATCACAAATTAGATTCTTTCATACTAATACCGCATCACATTACATTGTCGATACCTTTGATGTCTCAGGCAGGATAATACTAGTGAGTGAGCTTGTATCAACTTGTTTAATAAAGTCTGCATTGTGCATTCGCTGTTTGTATTGGAATAAGCAGTATTATAACTTATAACTTAGTTCTTAGTGAGTGTTAGTTGTTAGTACAACTGGTTTTGTTTAAATATATACGTATATAAAATGCCAAAAACCGATAATTCCGGAAGAAAACTGTCACTAGTCGACTGGTCAAATAAAATAAAATCAAGTGATGGAAAAATAAAGTGTAAATATTGCAGTTCTATTCTTAGTCCTAAAATTGAAAGGAAACATTTAGAAACTTGCATGAAATATAAAAATTACAAGCAAACCCAAAATAAAGAAAAAACTAGTGCCAGTTCTTCATTTTCGTCAACAGTAGTGAGTGATTCCGACTGTGAATCTGAATCTGAGAAAAGTGACTCTTGTGATGTTAAAAAACGGCAACGAAGTCTGACCATACCTTCGTAACTACAACATCAAAAGATGAAAAATCTAAAATTGACAATAAAATCGCTATATTCTTTTATGCAAACAACATCGCTTTTAATGTTGCACAGAATGAAAGTTTTAAGAATATGATTAAATGTTAACGACCTGGCTATATTCCTCCTGATCGCTACAAATTAGGAGGTGAATTATTAGATGAGGCCGAAAAAAAAGTTGATGAAGATTTATGCAGTGAATTGAAATATGAAAACTGTTCTTTAACATTTTTGTTAGATGGATGGTCTAGCATAAAAAACGATCCAATCATTGCTACTAGTATCCATACAGGTAAAAGATCGTTTTTATTACATGCAATAGAAAGCGAACCGGTGAAAAAAACTGCAGAATATTGTGCAAATATTGCGCATGACGCCATAAATATTTGTAAAGAAAAATTTAATAAAGATATTTTTGCTGTTTGTACTGACAATGAGAACAAAATGAAAAATATGAGGGAGATATTAAAAGAAAAACACAAAGATTTAATAACTTATGGGTGCTCTGCACACTATATAAATTTAGTGGAAAAAGAAATTTTTCCTAAAGATCTAACCAAACATATTATATAAGTTCAAAAAATTTTCCGCAACCATCATATGCCTCGCGGATGGTTAAAAGAAAAGAAAGGATTAATGCCACAACTTCCTTCCGAAGTACGATGGAATTCTTTTGAAGAATGTTTATCTACATTTATTAATAATTATCACATATATATCAATATAGCCACAGAACATGAGGATGATATACCTTTAAATATTTTGAATATATTAAGAAATGTTGCAATATATCAGGAAGCAAATTATCTAAAAAATCATCTGCAAATAGTTTCAACTGCACTGAATAAACTGCAATCAGATTCGACAAGCATTTCAGATGCTGTTGAAATTTGGTTGGATTTAATTGAAAATCCAAGTTTGGTACAATATAAGAATATATTTCTTAGGTGTTTTAGTGATGCATTTAGTCCTGTACATTTAGTGGCAAATATTACAGACCCAAAATATTTGGGAAAAAAATTGTCTTCGGAATTGAACGACGAAGCAGAATCTTTTTTGATATATTACAATCAAGATTTTTTAGCTCCATTTATGACATTTAAAATTAAAGACAATAATATTTATCCCAAATCACTATTTTTGAACTCCGTAATAAATGAATTATCAACCACTCAGTGGTGGCAAATAATGAAAGTTAAAGTAAAAAAAACAGTCATCACTTAAGTATATTGAAGATTTCTGCGATTTTGTTACTAAGTTACACAACTGTCCTGCAAGTTCTGCGGGAATTGAAAGAATATTTAGTTCTTACGGACATATCTGGTCCAAAGCAAGGAACAAACTTGGTGTGGAAAAGGCTACTAAGTTGGTCAAAGTATACAAGTACTATAGATCATATGATTGCAGTAAATAACTTACAGGTAAAAGTTATAGTTTACTGAAATTATTTGTAATTCTAAGCATTTTTGTTTTTACAGATTCTTATTTACAATCAGCGAATAATTATATGACAAAAACCTATTATTTGCTAGAATTTCTGTATTTTTTTGTTCTTGTATTTGTATAATGAAAAGAAAAATATACTTTTTTTTTAAACAAATATGATCCATCAATAATTATTTATATGTATATCTACATTTTCTGCATTAAGTGGGTTTTTTTTTTTAAAAAAAACCCACTGGGTTTTTTCGGGCTGGGCAAAATCACAACAACCCTGGCTGTTATTCAAGACAAAATTCACATTGCGCATGCCTGCTCTGGTGTTCCCTCGTTTAGAGGTGGCACTTGTGGAGCGAGTTCTTTTCGCTCTACTCCGAAATACCCGAACGTTTTTGTAAAAGTACTATTCATTACAAATTGAATACCCGGACGCACAAAGTGCATTTAGAGCGAAAAGAGCAAAAAGATTGATATACCCGAACGCACCAATATATCCTAGCATAGGCAATTACGTGTCTATAGTTACATGGTCGAAGTGTGTAATATATAATTAAATATAAATTTGTAAAGAATATATTTTAATATATGTTTATGATTTTTTTTACTTTACTTTGATTGGTTTTGTGATAAGTCTGGTAAATTATTTAAAATTGTTCTTATATCTCTTGATAAAACAAATGTAAATATTCTTAGGGAATTTTTAGATGCATGTTGGAGAACAACATGTAATCATCACGTGGTCATCACCGCGAAAAATCAATAATATAGTTCCTGGATTAGAATACTACTATATGCACTGTGTAAGAAAATTACTCTTCGAGGTTATAATATGGAAAAAGGTACATAAAATAAAACATTATTTCAGTTTTCATATAAATTTAATTTTAGGAGAAAATTATCCAGAATCTGTAGACGAATTACGACAACGATTAGAAACAATGAAACGAATGATGGCAGAAAGACAAATGACAAATCTTGAAACTGAAAATTCTAGAAGAAATCAAGCAAATTCAAGTATCATTGATGGCAGTTTTCTTAGTATTGTGTTTGCGATAGCTTTAATAGTTATTATAACTGTTAGTATTTATGCATTTTATAATTTGTATAATGCTATTCTAAAGAAATTTCCTTCCCATCACACAGAACTTTAAAAATAATCATTGTTTTCAACTATTACTACAGTAATTTATATATTAAAAGATACGTTATCTGCTGTGACAATATAATTTATATAATAGATTTTTAAAAAATCATGTAGGTCTCATTCCAATCACTGTAGGAGACAGGCGTGTTTAGTTGACCTTCGTAGTGATTGTGTAATTTTATTAAATCAATAAATATTATAGTGACGTGATGTGAAAAAGTGCAATAAACATATTAATGTATTAGGGACCTCGCCACAATAAGGAATATTGAATGAAGATTTTAGGAATTACAAAAGCTGAAAGAGTTCATAGGTCTGTTCGTTTGTATAACATATACTGAGAATTCGTCATAAGGGCAGTTTAGTACAAAATATTACACATTTATTTTCTAAATACAAACGAACACAAATTAGACAACTTAGTGCAGATTATAGGTTAATTACCAAAAATAATCATTTTCATTGGAAGGTAATTTTTCATGTTCATCTCTCACAAGAAAACATTTCTTTTGATTCCTATTTAGAATAGATTTTGATTTTTGAAAAAATTATAATGCCTGTTATAAGTTCACAGTAGCCCGTGTGTCAAATTACGGTGACGTTATAAACTGCACTAAGTGTACTATTTCGGGATGTAGTACAGTTCTGACAAGTTAGTGTAATATGCACGACGACAACCAAACACATTTCTAACACAAACGAACATATTTTTCACAAAAATTAAAAGTTCGTGCAGCTAGACCCATGGAGGTATGAATAAATATGGAGAGAGCATAAACTAGGACTAGAGACAAGGGGAATGCAGGCCTGTGGGAACGGACGCAGGTACTGCTGCAGTCACATTTGTGGTGGGAATTCACGCGGCAAATATAAAATGAAATATTTGAAATTAATATTTCTTATTTTTAGTAATATCGATAAATATAAATATTTTTCAGCAAATATGTACTTAGAAGAAATTACAATATATAAAAATTATTATAAACAATTAAAATCCCACTTACCTGTGACTGATACGGTTATCTTTTACAATATATATATATATATATATATATATATATATATATATATATATATATTTAAATCGATAGATCTAGGCTAGATATTTATATGAAATTACAATTGTTCAATACACTCATTAGATTTTTTTAATTGTTTATTGTGAAATAATATAAAAATACATAAAAAAAAAACTTTCCTCCTAACTTATTGGAGCACCCCACAACACAAGTCACCATGTTTATTTATTTATGATTATTCTAAAGGACATTAGTCCCAATTACAGAATAATATACAAAGTACATATACAAAGAGAAAAAAAAAGTGAGAGAATATTAACAATTACTCCTACATAATATTAGCTACGAACTATTTAGGAAACAACTATTTAAAATATCTTTAAATCCATGTTACAATCTGCAAATAATTACTTATGTTAAATAAAGCATTTAATATTATTGCAAGAAAACTTACATATTGCAATGCAAGAGTCAACTAGTACATTATTATAAGTCCAAATAATGTTTATTCTGTTAAACTGCTATAAACACAAAATATTCGTTGAGTTAAAGTACTAAAATAAAACAACATTTCATAACTCATATGAATAAACAAAATCTTAATTTTCACCAAATGTTACGAAGTACTTAAAGAAAAGTCAATATAAAACACGATATACATATATTAAAAAGTCACAAACGGTAAATACTTATCCAAAACACGTACACGTTTAAAAATAAACAATGCTCAATGACAGATGACAGCAACAACCTTCAGCAACAACTTCAAACTGACAACGGTCACAATGTAGAGGGGGAAGCGGCTGCACTAGCGATTGCAAATACTCCCTCCATATTTATTCCTACCTCCATGGCTAGAACTAGAACCATAGAAGGTCTGTTCGTTTGTCTTACTCTAAATATGTAAGGGTAGGGGTACTCCGATATTTTTCTCTTATTCGCTTAGATCAGATACGAGCAACTACTCGGAGCGTATACCAACGAATGACATTTTTGTGCAGTGCAAAGAACTTGTCATAACTTGAGAGCTATCATAAACAAATGTTTGGAAAATGATATGTTGTATATATCGTCGGACAGTAGCAGCAAAGATGAAATTCTTCACAAAAATTTATATTAATAAAATTTTCATGCTATAAATAACTTTATGTTTATGTACGTTAACCACATGATTGAAATTGATCCAAACACAACCCAGCTTAGAAAATTTGCCACAATACTTGCTCGTTCTTACTCCTCCTTTCTACATGGAGTAAGCAAATCATGTTCTAAGCAGATATGAGCAATTGCTCGATTGAAACCGAACAAAATTCAAGTAATGATCTGTGACAAACGAACGCGGATTTCAACATGGAGTAGAAAGAGTAAGACAAATGAGCACACTTATGTGAGCGAACGTTACTGGCGCCAAATTTAAATAACTGCCATATGTCAACTGTAAATACAAAATTTTAGGATTAAAAATTGTTTCTTATAAAGTAAATTTTGTAACACTATGACAATATTTTGCATTATAATCAATTAATAAAATTAAAAATGCATTTGAAAAATATTGGACATGGAAAATAAAAGAAATAGGTGTGCCAAATTTGAAAAGTAGATTATTACATAAAAAAATATATTTGTCACTATTGTCACATCATAATACATACATAAATAATATATAAATCAGTCCTTTCTACATATTTGTTAAATACAAAAATTCGGTTGTATAGTTTATTCATAGGAAACATTTCTACTTCCCCATAAACGGGTATTGAAAATTGTCCCACAAACTTTAAAAATTAATGATGGATGGGGCATTAAAAAAGAAGGAATCATATTTAATATTTAGATAATTCGTTTCTTCATTTTTCAATATCCTCTTCAGAAACTTTGCGATCAGTGGTGTTGAATGATATACAAAGGATCTTCAACTGTTTGTACTGTAGTCTATAGTGTCATTCGTTTTCTTCTTTGATCAGAAGCAAGCCGTATACGTTATTAAAATGTTGTACTATAGTAGACAGATGTCCCATCATTAAGTGACTTACCAATCTTAGATGTGCTTTTGTCATAGAGTTAAGAATATATACATAGAGGGAGCGTGAAGTACGATTGTAGGCAATGACCTTGATGCCTAGTGACGGAAGGAAAATGTAGCGTCAACCATCATCATTAGGTGCGTTCAATGAAGCTAGCAGATCGAGCAAATGCTTACTTAGCATTTGCTATCTGCTAGAGCGTGCATTGAACGATCTGCTTGTTTTGCTACTATTGAACTGTCAGATGACTGTCAGTCAGTAAGGTTACGAAAATTGAAAACTTTCAAATATTGAATTTTTGCATAGAATAGAACACTGATATATTGAATGCAGTGTCACATAAATAATAAATAGAAAATAAACTCTCAATGGTATTAATTACATGTATAATTTAATTTTATTAGGATATTCCACGCAAGTAAACTCAAGTACAAATATTTTATGTTACTTTTACGTATTTCATTAATTTTCATTGAAAATATATTCAAATATTACAAATGATATTTGAATTTGTGCGCCATATTTTTACATACAGCAAAACAAGCGAGAAAATAGTCGCTTGCTTTGCTTACTTAGCAAAACGAGCAAATGCTAAGTTAGCAAGCCGTTCAGTACATTTTACTTCCGCTTTGCTCGATTTGCTAGCTTCATTGAATGCACCTATTAGGTGCGTTCAATGAAGCTAGCAAATCGAGCAAATGCTTACTTAGCATTTGCTATCTGCTAGAGCGTGCATTGAACGATCTGCTTGTTTTGCTACTATTGAACTGTCAGATGACTGTCAGTCAGTAAGGTTACGAAAATTGAAAACTTTCAAATATTGAATTTTTGCATAGAATAGAACACTGATATATTGAATGCAGTATCAGATAAATAATAAATAGAAAATAAACTCTCAATGGTATTAATTACATGTATAATTTAATTTTATATTCCACGCAAGTAAACTCAAGTACAAATATTTTATGTTACTTTTACGTAATTCATTAATTTTCCTTGAAAATATATTCAAATATTACAAATGATATTTGAATTTGTGCGCCATATTTTTACATGCAGCAAAACAAGCGAGAAAATAGTCGCTTGCTTTGCTTACTTAGCAAAACGAGCAAATGCTAAGTTAGCAAGCCGTTCAGTACATTTTACTTCCGCTTTGCACGATTTGCTAGCTTCATTGAACGCACCTATTGTGTAGCCCCATTTTAGCGCGTTATTCAAATGTTTCCATTTTACACCTATTTGTAAAATAAAGTTACACTGGAATAATAAAACAATGAATAGTGTAATTTACTTGAATAAAGTCAATGTGGGAAGCAAATAGTATCTACCGTAATGCAATATTATTATTTATACAAAATATTTCTGTAACTAAAATAAAATACATAATTATTTTTTAAAACTTAGAAATACAATAAATATACTCATAAATATCTGAAACTAATAACCTTTGAACAGAATTAATTTATTTTATTGTTGTCGTTGGCTTTGTGATGAATCATTTATATTTTTTGCAATGTGGTATAGTCATATTTTTCTGAAATATCTTTAATCAAATATATAATATGATTTTCCTTTGGATTCTGATCATTGGCGTGTTTAGTTAAATTTTCAAAAATATTTTTATTTTGATTATAATGTAACACTAATGTAACTAAGTACAAAATAGAAAACTTTTTTTTCCGCAATTTTAAAAATATTTCGTACACATGACGAAGGATACAAAGGGTTACCTTTATTTTTATCATTTATTAGAGATGAATTATTATTGCTTACATGGCCACTACGTTCATTTCCTTCAAGTGCTTCAACACATTCTTCATAATGAATAACTTTTTTCAAATGCCTAATCACTTACTCTTGACGGATTCCATCCAATTCTTCGTATCGCTTTTAACTAAGCATTTTTTTCTAAGTTTATCGAAAATTTTAATACAAAAATTGAAAAATAACAGGAAACTACTTATTTCCAAAAGAACACTTTATTATGAATGCGCTTTCTGCGCAGCAGATTTCCTCCCAGTACGACTTCTGTAACCCAACACAGAGCACACTGGCATATTTATAAATAAAATTTACTAAACATACCCAGAAAAGTTTAAAGAATAAATTTGAAATAATACCCGCCAACCCAAGCAAAAGCATACAACGAATCAGAAATGGGGCTGCACAAGATGGCGGACCATTTCCCCGCACGGCTTCAAGATTCCAGACTTACGCTCACTCTAGTAAATATTCTTAACTCTATGGCTTTTGTATTGCCAAAAAATCTCCATAGTTACTAGATAATGGCGGAAAACTGAAATTGGTCGATTTTTTTATTTTCAAATTACTTCTTAACTATCAGTAATCGAGAAAAATGTTTCAAATAAAAAAGTTTAATATTTTTACCGTTTATCCAGTGGCTACGAAAATAATTTGTCTATCGGTAAATTTTCGAGATACAACATAAACTTTGTAGCGCGCGCCGACCGACGCGCCGAATGCTTGCGCCGCTACTGATAGCATGTTCGCGAACGATGAAGCAATCCCCCGGAGAAAACCCATACGCGATCTGACTGGTCAATTACATCCAGTTGAGTGAATCTTTTATGTTCGATGATGGTCGCGTCAGAGTTCTAGAAGGATAATGGGCTGTATAAATACCGACCGAAAGAAAGCAGAGAGATAGTCTGTGATATAGAAGCGACGAGCAATGAAGTTGGTGATATAAATAAGTAGTCTACGAGTTGTTAACATAAATAAATGTAGTTATATAAATAAATATAGTGATATAAATATTGGTTAAATAAATAATATTAGTGTTTAAGCATTTAATAATATTCTTAGTGTTTATAATTATTTAATCATAGTGTTAGTTACTTTTATCATCTTGATAATATTTAATCCTAGTTATTTATCGTTGTAAATAAACGTATTATTTTAATTAATAATATTTCCCTTATTTTTACACTTCACCCATATAAATAAAACGTTACAATTGGTGTCAGGTGTGTGGTTGTTGTTAAACTGTGAAGTGTAAATAAATTAAAAATAAATAAAATGGCGAATGTGATTAAGCAAGTAAAATTAAGTGAATTGAAAGTAAGTGATCTCTGACAGGACTGAAAATCGTTCTAAAATGTCGTCTGCAGCAAGTTTTAATCGAAGCTGGTGAAAATCCTGACGATTACTTATTCGATGTTCCGTGTTATTTTTCCGATCTTTATAAATTATTCGCACAAAGATTACAAGAAAGTTCTAGAAGTTCGGAGCGGAGATTGGCGGAAAGTTCTACAAAAGCGGAGGAAAGTTCCGGAGCGCTGGAAGAAGAATTAAAGGAACATTCTAGAACATTGGAAAGGGAATTACATGAAAGTTCTAGAAAAGCGGAGGAAAATTCCGAAGCACTGGACGAAGAATTAAAGGAACATTCTAGAACATTGGGAAGGGAATTGCATGAAGGATCTAGAAAAGCGGAGGAAAATTCCGGAGCACTGGAAGAAGAATTAATGGGACATTCTAGACCATGGATCACCAGGAATGGAATGAGAGTTCTAGAAAATCTGACGAATATTCTGGAATTCTGGAGCAGAAATTGGAACAGGAATTGAAGGACCATACAGGAAGAGTAGAGGAGAATTCTGGATTTCTGGAGCAAACATTGGAACAAGGATTGGATAAGACTTCTAGAAAAACTGAAGACAGCCTTCTGGAGGTCGGGGCCTATATGGTTCTTGTGGGTCGTCTCGCTCATCCTACGGCTCCTTACAGCGATTTGAAGTACCTAGCCACTCAGGGACTCATCTCCGGCGTTCGAGACAGCAATACTCAGCAAGCACTGCAATTATGTCATCCAAAAATTATGGTTAACGCACTCTCATATGTATCAGATTATGAAGCTGCCAAACAAGTTTCACGTAACCAATCGCGAGTGCGTAATATTTATGCTAAGGGAAATGTAAACACCGAAGGCATAGATGAAAAAGTGCGACGAATTACAAATGAAGTGTTTGCAAGAAGAAAGAAACTCCGCTATTGCAAACGAAGACGGAAGCGAAAAATAAAGAGAACGCGAAAAAGAAAGAAAGCATGTCTAGTAAGAAATTAAAAAAGAAATGTAGGCAGAAATTTCCAGAGGTAAAGGACGAATCCGTTGATGTCAAGGATGGATATGAAGAAAGAAGACGGAAGCGAAAAAAGAAAGAGAACGCGAGAGAGAAAGAGAGCGTTCAGCAAGGAATTAAAGAAGAAATCTAGGAAGAAATTCCAGATGTAGAGGAAAGCCAACCGGAAATGAATAGTTCTCCGACGAGCAGCTGCGATTGCAATCTAAGGAGTTTGAAACGGGGCCTGAAGACAGCGATTCGTATGGACAGCTCGAGTGGGAAACGAAAACTCGAGTTAGATAACGATGACGACGATGACATACCTCTCACCACAAGGAAGAAGAAAATCAAGACAGAGAAAGGAACTTGAAAGAAAGGGAAGTAACGTCGACGCATTGTTCAGAAGGCCATGCTAAGGGAGGCAAATATGGTAGTCGACTAACAGAAAAACATTCCACCATTACCAGAATAACAGTACTCAACGATAGTTGGCAGCCCGATGGACTACGCAAGGACCCGACTTTGAAAATATTACTGGAATGGAAAGCGACGAGAGCAAACCAATATGGGAAGATGTTGCACCACAGTCACAGATTGTAAAATCGTACTGGGCGCAATGTGACTCCATGGTGATTGATGGCCTGTTAAAGCGTGTGGTTGAGAATGCCATGGAACAGAGAAGAGAACTCAGTTGGTTATTCCTAAGAGTAGAATACCAGACGTGTTAAAAGAGATCTATGACGGATCTGGAGGAGGCCATTTTGGAGGCGACAAAACAATTGCGCCAGCGATTTTACTGTTACCTGCAAGGAAGACGTTAAAGACTGGTGCAAGAAATGTGTGGTTTGCGCTGGAAGCAACGGTCCGCATAAATGGCGAAGAGCTCCAATGCGTCAATATAACGTGGGCAGTCCATTTGAGCGCATTGCAATTGACGTAGCCGGACCATTTCCAGAAAGAGAAGACGGAAATAAATACATCGTGGTTGTCATCTACTTCACCAAGTGAGTTGAAGCCTATCTATTACCCAACCAGAAAGCCATCACGGTCGCTGAAACTTTAGTCAAAGAGTGTGTATGCCGGTTTGGTGTACCACGTGGACTTCCAAATGTACCAAGGGTAATACGTGCAGATTTCGCCATCGAGAACTGTTCCGGGACGAAACAATCTTAAGGAGGGGGCAGTGCAGCGCGCGCCAACCGACGCGCCGAATGCTTGCACCGCTACTTATAGCATGTTCGCGAACGATGACTTAATCCTTTCGCCGGAATTACCTCGATGACGTAATCCCCCGGGGAAAACCCATACGCGTTCTGACTGGTCAATTACAACCAGTTGAGTGAATCTTTTGTGTTCGATGATGGTCGCGTCAGAGAGTTCTAGAAGGATAATGGGCTGTATAAATACCGACCGAAAGAAAGCGGAGAGATAGTCTGTGATATAGAAGCGACGAGCAATGAAGTGATATAAATAAGTAGTCTACGAGTTGTTAACATAAATAAATGTAGTGATATAAATATTAGTTAAATAAATAATATTAGTGTTTAAGCATTTAATAATATTCTTAGTGTTTATAATTATTTAATCATAGTGTTAGTTACTTTTATCATCTTGTTAATATTTAATCCTAGTTATTTATCGTTGTAAATAAACGTATTATTTTAATTAATAATATTTCCCTTATTTTTACACTTCACCCATATAAATAAAACGTTACATTATATTTTTTAAATGGAACCCATATTTGGGTTTTGCTTCAAAAAATACTGGACTTCCAACCGCCCCCATCTCGTCCTTTGTAAATCTGGTAAAGCGGCTCGTTTTCCAAACGTGCAACTCGTGCGTTAACATATTGCCTTATAAAACTTATTTTTTAATATAATATTCTATTGACACTTGATTTTAACAGTTGAATTATCCTAAAAGTTTTGACACAATTAATTCTGAATAGTGTACGAAATAATGAGCCCAGTATAAGAAATAATAACATATTTCACATACTGATATTAATACACAACCATCAACTTTTTTTGACAGTTGTAGAAAAATAAATACATACACCTAATTAACATTTTAAACAAACTATACATTATTTCCATACGACTATACTACATTGCAAAAAATGTAAAAGATTCATCACAAAGCCGACGATAACAATATAACAAATTAATTCTGTTCGAAGGTATTAGTTACAGATATTTATAAGGTCCGTGAAGTTAGCAACCACCAAAAAGCACAAACAATCAAATTGGTGGGAATCGTTTGTGCTTCGTTAGTGCTTAATTGTGCATTTAAAAAATATACAGCAACCCCAAGCGTTCATTAGTTATAAACAAATTAAAAGTGGTTGCCAACTCTACGCTTAGCAACCACCTTAGAAGCACAAACGACCAAATTAATGTCAATAGTTTGTGCTTCGTTAGTGCTTCAAGGATATACATAAATAAAGTCAGCAACCCCAAGCGTTCATTAGTTACTAACAAAATAAAAGTGGTTGCCAACTTCACGGTCAGCAACCACCTTAGCAGCACAAACGACCAAATTAGTGTCAATCGTTTGTGTTTCGTTAGTGCTTCAAGGATATACATAAATAAAGTCAGCAACCCCAAACGTTCATTAGTTATTAACAAAATATAAGTGGTTGCCAATTTCACGGTCAGCAACTACCTTAGAAGCACAAACGACCAAATTAGTGTCAATCGTTTGTGCTTCGTTAGTGCTTCAAGGATATGCATAAATAAAGTCAGCAACCCCAAGCGTTCATTAAATATTAACAATTTAAAACTAGTTGCCAACTTCACGCTTAGCAACCACCTTAGAAGCACAAACGACCAAATTGGTGTCAAACGTTTGTGCTTCGTTAGTGCTTCAAGGATATGCATAAATAAAGTCAGCAACCCTAAGTTTTCATTAGTTATTAAAACCCATTAGCTGCTTTGGTCCTCATTTTATTGTTGTTAATATTACATTATCGGTTTGTTGCTATTTTAAGTTAACAATGATGAAGTTGGTAATAAATGTATTTTTACCTTCTGTCACATTTAGGTAAGGAAGGTATTGTCTTTGGTCAAAAGAATTCAATGAAGAGTTTTTACTGAATAAGCAAGTTTTAGGGTCCCTATAATACGATTTTATCATTTTTACGATGATGTTTGTATATATGTATGTGTGTGTGGTTGTGTGTGTGTGTGTGTGTGTGTGTGTGTGTGTGTGTGTGTGTGTGTGTGTGTGTGTGTGTGAACGTTTGTCTGTGTGTCCGTGTGTGTGTGACGAAAGTTTCGGATCGCATAACTTCAATACCACGATTCCAAAAATCATATTTTTTTCGCATTCCTCAAGTTTACATCCAGAAGAACAACTGATTAGATTTTGGTTATAATTGGTGAACCGGAAGTATCATCATTTGAACAGTTAAATTTGATTTCTTTACATTCACATTATTATAACTTAAAGAATATATTATTCTCTGTACGATTTGATTGCATTTTATACTTCATATTTAATAGATATAGAGTTAAAGAATTTTAAAGAAATTAAATTTTATAAATCAACCAGCTATGTAAAACATGGAAACTACTAATATATTCATATAATTCAAATTGACAGATGTCAGTATCAATAAAAAGTAAATTAATGTGGCAGAGATGAGGATGTTGAAGTAGATGTTGGGGAAGACACGTAAAAATAGGTAAGGAAATAACTGTAGTGTTACAAGTTTCTAGAAAGATACAAGAGAGATGATTACATTGGTTTGAAAATGTCATGAGGAGAAATGAAGAATATATTGGATGAAGAATGAATAGCTTGGTAATAGAAGGTTGAAGAAACAGAGGAAGACCAAAGATGGAAGGACTGTATTGCGGAAGACTTGAGAGAAAAGGAACTGAATGAGAACGACATGTAAAACAGAAATGAGTGGAAGAAGAAAATAAAAAATAGCGACCCCTAACGAATGGGGAAAGCTAAAGAAGAAGAAGACGATGTTAGTGTCAAGTGCAATTTTCATAGTTTGTTTATGAAATAATTTTACTGGAAATTTAGAATCCTTTGCAAGTAAATTTATGTATGGAATTTACACATAATACACAGGAATAACGGAAGGTATTGTGCTGGCCACAACAGAGTTTTCTAATTATTAACCACAACAGTTACTTTAACATATTTATATATTTTTATAAATGCAGAAATAAATCAATTTATGTGACTCCAATTATTAGCGAAGTCCATTGTTTGAAATCATAATCATTTCTATATCTACGTACGTTATTGAAAGAAAAATTATGGCTTAACGAATAACATTATTAAAACTACAAATCGTTTTTAGTTTAGATGGATTCGTAAAAATAATTAAAAAATAGTGAAGACCCCATGTAATTTAAAAGGAAATGCATACAGATTCCTAAATGCACATATACCACTATTTAATTTTCTTGTCATATATATTTTCCTAGCGTATAAATCTAGTTGAACTTATTGACAACTGACAAGCTGCGACATGACATCTGGTGGGAAAAATATGAACTTTCCGATTTGGTACTATATTGTGACTGTATGCTTGAGTTACATGTGGTTTGATCATTTGATTTGAATAAAAATGGGAAAGAGTCGTACAAATTGTTGTATATTCTGACGTCACTCTCAAGATCTGGTCGAGACACAGGCATTGGGTTTTATAATTTTCCGAAACATGGCCAAAATAAAGTTAAAATTACGACAAGATCAAATGTTGAAATGGATATGGATCGACGAAATGCATGGGAATATGCAATTCGTAGTGCAAAACAAATAACAAAACATATGAAAGTTTGTTCTCGTCATTTTAAATCGGATAATTACATATTTCGTGGTTTTTATCTAGCTTACACGTGCATTCTGCACTAATAATTTTTAAATTTTCTCTAAACGTATTTTGATTTCATGTGGTTTTGCAGAAATTGCACTGGTTCGCAGACAAAGTGCAAATATTACCCACATTATACCATCATTTTTAATACTTCACATAATATTATGTGGTTAGCGTTTATAATTCGCTCACCTGCGATCATCAATTTCGATTGATTAAATATATATAAAATTATAAATACATTTTAACATATCTTCTATAAATACATTTAGAAGTAGCTGTTGCTTCCAGAAATCTAAAATATTCTGTGGTACCAGACCCCATTTTAAGTGAAAAAAATTGCTTTTGTTGTTTGTTTTCATATGTCACAACACTGCGAGTACCAATTCAGAAGCAGCTGATCGGCCCGATGGTGCTGCCGCCATCGGACATGTCAGTTCTCAATACTCTTTTTGCCCTGTACATATTATTTCACCTTATATATACTACATCAGTCACTCTGTACAGATCTATGCAATGAAGTTGCTGCGCATAAAATAATTCAAACTTGGCGCGTTTGCAGCATCTAGATAGTGCCGGATTAACCATGAGGCGCATGAGGCGCGCGCCTCAGGGCCTGCTTGTGGCCCGGCGGCGCAACCATTTCGTCGAGTTTTTATTTTTTTTTACGATTTTTATCTTATATCCGTACAACCGAAACTTTCGACTAAACTCAGTACATTTTATGGAATAAAAATTGGTTAATAAATGTGTGATCTTGTTATTTGCTAACTTGAATTCAGCCGGTGTGTATTTATAAATCACAATTTACAAGTCTATTTGCAAAAAAATTCGTATATTTCCTATGCTTACAATAAAGTCGTTCGCCTCACGCTGTGACGTCACGCATAGAGAGGGGGAAAAGCATTCAGCCCTGTTCTTTTGTGTGGCCTCAGTTCGTTCTAGTGCTTTGTTCATAATAAAAATGCGAAACCTTTAACAAGAACTGTAATAGCTTCATCTCTGTCCAAAAAGATGCAAAAATTTGAAACTATGTTTTTAACGTTCATATGGAGCAAATTATTAGAAAGAGTAAATACAATTAGCAAGACTCTGGAAAGCCCAACATTAAACCTAACATCTGGAGTTCAACTTTTAGGATCACTTGTAACATTTATAAATGACTTTAGAGATAACTTTGATGTGTTAGAATGTACAGCCAAATCAATGGCTGAAAATGATGTAGATTCACGATGAAGATCGGTCGAAGAGAATAAGAAGGAGAAAAATGTTTACAGATAAAACCAGAGACAATAGGTGCGTTCAATGGAGCTAGCAAATCTAGCAAATGCTTACTTAGCATTTGCTATCTGCTAGGGCGTGCATTGAACGATCTGCTTGTTTTGCTATGTTTGAACTGTCAGATGACTTGTCAGTCAGTGAGGTTACGAAAATTGAAAACTGAAATATTGAATTTTTGCATAGAAGATAACACTGATATATTGAATGCAGTGTCAGATAAATAATAAGTAGAAAATAAACTCTCAATGGTATTAATTACATGCATAAATTAATTTTAGTAGGATATTCCACGCAAGTGAACTCAAGTACAAATATTTTATGTTATTTTTACGTAATTCATTAATTTTCATTGAAAATATATTCAAATATTACAAATGATATTTGAATTTGTGCGCCATATTTTTACATACAGCAAAACAAGCGAGAAAATAGTCGCTTGCTTTGCTTACTTAGCAAAACGAGCAAATGCTAAGTTAGCAAGGCGTTCAGTACATTTTACTTCCGCTTTGCTCGATTTGCTAGCTTCATTGAACGCACCTATTGAAACTGAATTGCACGGGCGGGAAAATTTTAAAATTAATGTGTTTTATGTAGTTTGTGATGCTTTGGCCAGGAATTAAGGAGAAGATTAGGATCATATTCAGAAGTTGAGTCTAGTTTTAAATGTTTTTTTTACAAACGATCAAAACATGATCGATGAATCTCTAGCAGAGCTCTCTGTCAAATATCAAGGAGATATTGAATCATCAAATTTAATAGAAGAGTTCCAACATTTCCAAATTCTGTGTAATAACACAAATTCTAATACAATTAGTCAATTTTTTTAACTTGCGCAGTCTGTTAGGTCGACATTCCCCAATATTGCTGGAAATTTATTTTACTATCCTGTTATCAAATACTTCTGCAGAGAGGTCGTTTTCCGTATTGAAACGGGTCAAAAATGATCTAAGATCAACCATGGGGAAAACTAGGCTAGATGCGATTTCTTTGCTATATATAAAGAGCGATAATATGTATAATATCGACACAGATAATATTATACAAGACTTTGCACATATTTATATGTCATATTTTATATATTATTAGAGAGAGTTTTTTTTTATTAAATAATAACGGTACATCAACTACTAAGGTTATTAGTACCCGGTACTATGGTAGTATATAATATTTAATTTACATTTCATTTATTATTTTATATAAGTTTGAGAATATTGGCATCTTCGCAGAATTTAATTGTGTTGTTTATGTTGTTGATATTGTTCCCAAGGGCCTCTGCTAGAGTTGGTCGGATATTGTTTTGTGCTCTTTGTGTTGTGTATTTTGGACATTGAATTAGTATGTGTTCAACAGTAATATGTGTATTACATATGTTACAAGTTTCGGCTTCTGTTTTTTCCATAATATATTTATGAGTTAGGCTTGTGTGTCCTATTCTCATTCTTGTGATTTTTGTTTGGTCTCTTCTGTTGTTCATATTTGTCCATTTTGAGGTGTCCGGTTTGATACTTCTGAGTTTGTTTCCTGTTGTATTGTTCCATATTGCGTCCCATTGCTTATTTATTTGTTGTTTGATTATTTCCAGGAAGTCTTGAACTGGTATGGGGATTTGTGTCTCTTCTTTAGCCGCCAAGTCTGCCTCCTCGTTTTCCTTAATGCCTATATGCGATGGTACCCACATTATTGTTACTTTATTTTTCTGGGTGATGTGGTGGATCTCTTCTTGATTTTTTTGTATTATATGTTGTTTATTATATATATTTTTTTATTTCATTGATAACGGAGAGGGAATCGGTGCATATTATATGTTCTTGGTCTATTTGTTGTTCGTTTTTTAGGGCAGTAAGAATGCTGTAGGCTTCGGTGGTGTAACTTGATGCTTGCGATGGTAGACGTATTTTGATTTTTTATCTTTTATTATTATTCCTCCTCCTGTTCCTTCTTGGGTTTTTGATCCGTCCGTGAAAACTTTTTGGGCGTGTTGTGTTTCGTCATTTATTTTATTATATTCTTGTTTCATTTCCTCTTTTGATCTGTCTGATTTTTTAAATTTTGTTAATTCAAGGATATAATTTGGTAATTTCTTTCTCCATGGTATTATAGTGTCAATACAGAACACCGCAATTAGACTATCTATAGGAGCATACAGAACTAGTCCGGCCATAAGTATGTTATGCGAATCTGGTATTACCCCCTTAGAATTGCGTAGAAACCAACTCACAATGTCCTATATACTAAAACTTGCTCAAAACCCAAAAAATCCTGCATATAAATATATATATACTGTAGCGTTTTTATTTATATGGGTGAAGTGTAAAACACAGACAAATATTATTAACTAAAAGACAGACACCGAGGCGCCTGGTAGCGCGGCGGCGGCGGCCGCGGGGGTTACGTTACAATACAAACAATACCAGAACCGAATCATACCCCTTTACTCTACACCTCTTCAACAAAAAAACTGTGAAACCCTTGAAAACCTACAAGTTAACCTGCCTGATCTTGAGAGAGAGTTTTGTTTTTATTTACTCTATGAGTATTTATTTTTTATTGTTTTTTGTATAATTTATGAAATAAATGATTTTTCTAGGATCGCATATTTTATTCTAGATGCCTGAAAATTGTTAGCGGCTCAGGCCCGAAAGTACCTTAATCCGGCCCTGCATCTAGAAGTATACTCCGAAAACAAAATGTATCTTATTCCTTTTAATAATAAACATACAAACGTAACCTAATCTAAAACATTTGTAGAAATTACATATGTAATAAACAAAACATCTTTTGTTTTCGGAGTGCAGTTCAAGATGCAGTGAACGCATGGCCGCTCGCCATTTGTTGACGCTCGCCTCAATGTTCGGTTCGCTTATTGACAATGGAGAATGCATAAACATTTAAATTTATCATTACATCTTCTTTTTTGCCTTTTTACCTCTCGCTAAGGAGGTATTGGGTTCATGCTAAAAATCGCATATCCAGATTTTAATGAATAAGCACGTTTTAAGGTCCATACAATCCGATTTTAACATTTTTACAATGTCTGTGTGTGTGTGTGTGTGTGTGATGAAAGGACGATTTCAAAAACTATACGGCAGATACAAACACGCACATGTACACACACAAACATATATATACAGGGTGGTGACCGGCACAGCCAAACATAGGACTTTAACATGTAAAATCAGACTTTCCTGATTTCCTGCTTCCCTAATTATTTTAGTTAAAAATGCTTCAAATAAAAGTTGTACTAATAACAAAGCAAAAAGATTTTTTAAAAAATTCACAAAATTGAATGTTTTACCTACTTGAAATAAACATTTTTAGCGCCACTGGTTTGATAAGTGTTTTTAATATTTTATTTAAATATTAACAATACAAGTAATTAATTATCCATTCCGATAAATATCTGATATGCTGTAATAAATAAATTAGTAGATATAATACCCTTGAAGTTTGATTAATAAGTATAGAAACACCCTGTATAAATACATCTCCTCTTTCAAGATATCTTAAATTATACCTCATAAAAATTTAATATTATTAGGCTAAGAATATTGCGTTGATCCAACCAAGAATATTGCATAATTATTGGTACAAAATGGTATAAAATTCGATGAGTAAAATCTTTGGAATATCTGTATTCAAATTGATTTCATAAAGTATACCTAGGAGTAAAAGTATAATTAAATAAATTTTATGTAGAATATGATATACAAGCTGTTCATTTTAAATGGGTCACCATTGCTATCTCAAGAACTATAAGAGCGACATATTTTACAAGACAAATGTAATGAACAGAAAAAAATAATAATCTGTGGTTCTCAAAATACAAGACCTAACTTTTTTATTTAAATATGTAGTAATATATATAAATTGTTCAAAAATTCTAATTTAATTTAATTTAATTCTGAATATAATGCTATTTATTTTTACACCCTCACGTAACCATTTTTTTTTTTGAGTCAAATACATATAAATTTTATATTAATGTTTTATTTAAATGTGACTATAATAAGATTGCTCCGACCGAAAATTTTAATTTATGTAACAAGACCTGAAAGTGATACTTTACTTGGCGAGCAAGGATATTTAACAGCCAAGCCACTTAATCCATTCCATACATTTAAATTTCGAAAATGAACGTTGACTTCTGCAAGATGTTGCCAAAATAATAAGAAATATGAATAAGTTGGGGTTGGGATAAATATTTATTTCATATTTGTTATGTATTCAAAGCGTGGTAGCTTCTTTTCCATTAGCAATTGTTTGTCCCGAAAACGTATTTTTTCTGTTTCGGTATTAAAATACCTTATTCTAGCACGCTTATTGATGCTAGAAGAAGCTTCAAAATGATTTTTGGTAATATTATATTTGGGATTGGTTTGACTGCACTATAGTAAAAAACAAATTACTGTTACCAACCTACTATTCTGTCAAAAAAATACCTTATTGTCAAATATTTTTATAAAAAATAATGTAAATGAAAGCCGAAATAGACAAGATAGTATACAACAATCGTTACAGAAATCTATTCAAGCACTCGTTTGTTCGCACACTCGCTGCTACGCGCTCGTGTTCGAAATTTAAACTCATGCTTGAATAGATAGCCTTCTGTAACTTATATTTTAATATCCTATTAAAGTTAGTGTAATAACCTTTTTTTCTTATTATTAATAATAAATGAGTTTCTTCTTCCAAATTTTGGGGAGTTCTGACCGCCAAAACCCCTCTCTAAATACGTCCGTGCTTTCAAGTCATGTTGGGTACAATATTTTTAGCGGTACTGGGGAAAAAAAACTATAGGTATTGTAACGTTTATTTATTTGGGTCAAGTGTAAAAATCAAAGAGTTATTAATAATTGAATTAAATGTTTATTAAACGATAAATAATTAAGATAAAGATAATAACAATAACTAATACTACGATTAAATAAATATGAATGCAAATTTAAGATTATTATTTAATATTTAAACACTAAGATTATTTATTTAAACAATATTTGTTTCACTATTTATTTATATAACTATATTTATTTATATTCATCACTCGTAGACTATTTATTTATATCACCAACTATATCCATAAAGCACTAACGAAGCACAAACGTTTCACACTAATTTGGTCGTAAGTATTTCTAAGGTGGTTGCTGCGCGGGAAGTTGGCAACCACTTTTTATTTGTTAATAACTAATGTAGGCTTGGGGTTGCTGACTTTATTTATGCATATCCATGAAGCACTAACGAAGCACAAACGTTTGACACTAATTTGGTTGTTTGTGCTTCTAAGATGGTTGCTGAGCGTGAAGTTGGCAACCAATTTTAAATGAATCATTATTAATGAACGCTTGGGGTTGCTGACTTTATTTATGCATATCCTTGAAGCACTAACGAAGCACAAACGATTGACACTAATTTGGTCGTTTGTGCTTCTAAGGTGGTTGCTGACCGTGAAGTTGGCAACCACTTATATTTTGTTAATAACTAATGAACGTTTGGGGTTGCTGACTTTATTTATGTATATCCTTGAAGCACTAACGAAACACAAACGATTGACACTAATTTGGTCGTTTGTGCTTCTAAGGTGGTTGCTGACCGTGAAGTTGGTAACCACTTTTATTTTGTTAATAACTAATGAACGCTTGGGGTTGCTGACTTTATTTATGTATATCCTTGAAGCACTAACGAAGCACAAACGATTGACATTAATTTGGTCGTTTGTGCTTCTAAGGTGGTTGCTAAGCGTGAAGTTGGCAACCACTTTTAATTTGTTTATAACTAATGAACGCTTGGGATTGCTGTATATTTTCTAAAGGCACAATTAAGCACTAACGAAGCACAAACGATTCCCACCAATTTGGTTGTTTGTGCTTTTTGGTGGTTGCTAACTTCACGGACCCATATTTATATGTATTATATTTCTTTAAGTTTTAAAAATAATTATGTATTTTATTTTAGTTACAGAATTATCTTGTATAAATAAAAACATTGTATTACGGTAGATATATTTGTTTCCTACGTTGGATTTATTCAAGTAAATTACACTGTTCCTATTGTTTTATTACTCCAGTGTAACTTTATTTTACAAATAGGTGTGAAATGGAAACATTTTAATAACGCGCGAAAATGGAACTAAACATAATAGCCGTGTTACTTCACACTGTGATTTTGTGAATCCTGATTAGTTTAATCGTGATCCTTTTGAATCATGATTTAAAAATTATATGAAGAAAATATCTTGAATAATATAAACACCATCTAGCGTCAAATATCATATGCAGACCAATGCAAACTAATTTATTTAATTTTATAAATCTACTGTCGAATGTTATAGTCAGCACATCAAAAATGTATCATATAGAAATAAAAAAGTGTTCTTGGTAAGATATGAAGTATGTTTATTTAAAACAAATCTTTTATATAACATATTTTCTTTGTTTTCAAAAGTATGGTGGGTCATTACATGCTTTTGTAGGAAAATCGTAATGCCTTTGATGCAACAAACCCCACATTGATAAATTTCTACGCTCGAAAACCTATTGTCGTTAGCCATTTTTAAATTTGCTCTAAAAGGAATCTGTGTGATCACTCAAAAAGGATGATTCAGAAGGGAAAGGGGAAGGTTGTCTAGTAATCACAAAATGAGAAAGTGGGGATAACGAATCACTTTGATGAAATCTTTGAATATATAATACCAATAGAGATAGGGATACGGTTTATTCATTCTTGTAGTAGGTATTATATATTCAAAGATGATATTTAGATAGTGACTCACAGCCCGAAGGAACACGGCTATTGTTGACGCTTCAGTCGCCTTCTGTTACTAGGCATCAAGGTCATTGCCTACAATCATACTTTACGCTTCCTCTATGTGTATATGTATATACTTATAAATGGTATGTTAATAAGCCCGAGATACAAAAGGACCGCTGTTGCACCCACTGTTAGAAATGCTAAAGGCAATGTATATTTAAAAGTTATAGTTACATTTCATTACCTTTCATTGTTATTTCGTTTCTGCTTTTAAATGTTTCTTGTATTGTGATATGAAATTTCCCACTTCTTATTTTTTAGGTGATCGTTTCTTTTTAATGTTCTCTTTTATTAATTTCTTTTTCTCTTCTGTCCACCGCATTCTTACAATATTTTTATT
This sequence comes from Harpalus rufipes, assembly GCA_951394225.1. Classification (NCBI taxonomy): domain Eukaryota; kingdom Metazoa; phylum Arthropoda; class Insecta; order Coleoptera; family Carabidae; genus Harpalus; species Harpalus rufipes. The sequence goes on along the minus strand of OX596278.1, from coordinate 29,464,952 downwards.
ATTTACAAATCTGTAAGACAGATTTGTTCAGAATTAACAAGTCTTATGATCAGGGATGGAAAACGTAATGTAACGATACCCGATAACGTTATAATAACGTTTCATTTTTATTTTATAACGTTATTAAAACAACGTTATGGAACCCTAACATAAATAACGATTCACTACAACGTTATCCAAGTTCACATATTTTACGGGATTTTTGACGTTTAAAATACAATTTCCTGATAATTTATTTCGTGTTTTATAATGAACAGATGTGCTTAGCGGTTAAATTTAAATGTTAAACAATATTTCATTTCTAGAATAAGATAAATGTGTACGTGTTTTAACATTGTTTTTATTTTTACATTTTAATGAAATTTTATTACAAAAATACGGTTAATGTAACGTTATAATAACAAAACAAAAATAACGTTAATGTAACGTTATTTTGTTTTTTATTAAGTTATTTATGACATGTAACGAATTATTTTTTTACAACGTTATGATATATGGTAACAATTCCCATCCCTGCTTATTAGACACCGTCTGCTCTTTCGAATCTGTAGTTACATTTTCTTCACAATCTGAATCATCTATTTCTTTATCTGATAACTCCATTTCGTCTAAAGTTATACCATTATATGAAGGAGCCTTTTCCACTATTTATTGCAATTAATAATTTTGAAATTTTTGCTGTTTGACATATCTTCGTCTTGTGGAAGCTATAATAATAATAACTACAGACAATCTATCTATTGCGCAATTTCGTACCAGCTAAATTGATAAATTGTTATTAGCGCAAATATTTTCTGAAAAGTAACATTACTATTGGGGAAGTAATTATAGTCAGTTGAGTGTGAAATTCAATAACTTGCATAAAAAAAATTCGAAATTTATGAAACATACTTTCAATTTCAACGTAATTATTGTAAGTTTCATATTTTTTAATTAATATAAAAATAATACAATATTTGTAGTGAGGTAAGGTTTCCTAGAATTTAGGTCAGCCAGCTGCGGACCTTTCAATAGCAAGAGTACCTCTCTAGCCGACCAAGGGAGGGGCGCGGCTGGAGCGAGAAAGCCAGTCAGTCGAGTAGGGACCAGCGACCGATACGCACGGAGTAGGATTTATGTTGTATTAGTGAAAATACGTTTTATGTTATATATGACTGTATTGCATTGTATGAGCGGAATAAACTATTAAATATTTAATGAAAGTGTTACATTGGTGACAGCGGTGGGATTGAATGAAATAAAATGTCGGATGTTCAGTGCTCGCGTTTCGCATCGGGAGATTGGGGGGAATGGCTGCAGTTCTTCGAAGCTTTTGCGGAATTAAAATCATGGGATAATGGGAAGAAAGTGTTGGTATTGCCATTGTATTTAGAAGGATCGGCGAAACAAGCTTATCAGAGTTTGTCGGCAGCACAACGGGCAAACTGGGCGACAACTTGTGCGACACTAAAACAATTATTTCAACAGGAGGAAGATGGTGCTGAGGACTTGTTTCGCGCGCGTAAACAACTACCGGGAGAGACTGTTGCTTGTTTTGCGGCTGGATTACAGACATTAGCTGGCCGAGCGTTCGCGGACCACAATGTTGCTACTAGAGAAAAGCTTCTATTAAAACAGTTTTTGTTGAGTATTGATAGGCGGGTTGCAGAAGAGACAATTCGGCAAAACCCGTCAACGTTAGCTGCAGCGGTTGTTGCTGCCCAGAGTTCGTTGAGCGTGACGAAACGGATGGATGAAATATATTATCAAGCTGAACAAGATTGTCCGAGCGCTGCAATTAAAGTGCTGGAACCCGATTGTATGGGAGAATTAAATGATCTGAAAAATAAAGTAGCGGAATTGACTGATATCGTGAAACAAATAACAATCAGAGATGGTGGCGGAGATGATTTCAGGGGCCGCGTTCGATTTCGGTCTCCTGAGTACACACGCTCCCCGGAACGACTGGATGGGTACCGACCGCAACGGTGGTCAACACAGTCTCCGGAGTATCGGCGTCGAGGAACATCACCAGAATATGAGCGTCGGGGAGGGTCACATGAGTATCAGCGTCGTGAAATGTCCCCGACATTTTCACCTATACACAGTCAGTATAGGCGCAGTGAACGGGAAGGTCAATCGGAGCAACAATCCGGTTTACGATCGCATCGGACATATACGCCAAAATTGTCCGCTACAGTCGTCACGGGGGAGACGGAGCGGCGAACGGGGAAACTAGATCGGATGTCTATTGGCCCCGAACCGACATCTGTGACAATACAGGGGCAGATCAAGGAGGATGATCATGTTGTGCGAGTGCGAGGTAAAGTTAATGAACATACAGTGACTTTTTTAGTGGACACTGGGGCTACCAGATGTTTTATGCGCAAGGATGTGTGGAACAAGGTCGGTAAAGGTAATCTACGGCCTTGTACAAGAAGAATAGTGCAAGCTAATACGGACTCAGTGGCAGTCGTTGGAGTTGGGCAAGTGACAATCGTGTTAGACAATTTCGTGGCTCGCACGGAAGTTACGATATGCGAAAATCTGACTGAACAATTTGTGATAGGTTGCAATTTCATTCGAAAGCATAAATGTGTAGTTGACCCAACCCAAAAGTGTATTTTTGTAAATGGACATCAAATTGACGAATGCCCTGTGTGGCCCGCAGCCGTGAGTCTTTGTGAGACAATAATTGTGCCCCCGCGCACCGAAATTATAGGACGCGTAGAAATATCGGGACAAGTGTACGATGCTCCGCGGCTTATTGAACCGTTGTCTAACTGCATAGAGAAACTAGGCTGCATGGTTGGACGTTCTGTGGCGCAAGGAGCTGCAGGAGCTATCCTGATTCGGAATCCTAGTACGGATCCAGTTACTATATGGAAGAATGCGAGAATAGGAACGGCGGTTGCTTGTGCCTTGATAGAGAATCAACTAGAGTCTGACTGCAAACTGGGAGTCAGCTTTAGTATATTTGGACGATGTAATTGTTTTCAGAAGAGATTTCGATGAACATCTGGCTCGATTAACAGCTGTGTTAAAACGATTTGAGACGGCTGGATTAAAAGTCAACCCGAAAAAGTGTCGACTTTTTCACAGTAAAGTCGAGTTTTTAGGCCACATCGTAAGCCGGGAAGGTATTTCAACCGACCCCGGCAAGGTAAATGCTATGCAAGACTGGCAGGTCCCCCAAAATGTTACTGATCTTCGATCTTTCTTGGGTTTGGCGTCGTATTACAGAAGGTTTATCAAATCATTTGCTAGTATCGCCAATCCTCTGCACAAATTATTGAATAAGAATGAAAAGTTCTACTGGAATAGCGAATGCGACACTGCGTTCAAGACACTTAAACAACGATTGACAAGTGCTCCTATTTTAGCATACCCGCGACGTGAGGGAACCTTTATTATCGACGTAGACGCCAGCGGAACCGGGATTGGGGGAGTCCTTAGTCAGTGTCAAGAAGGACAAGAACGAGTCGTGGCCTACTATAGTAGAGCATTAACTAAACCCGAACGACAATACTGCGCTACACGACGTGAACTTCTCGCGCTGGTGAGTGTATGTAAACATTTTAAAAGCTATTTGGTTGGGGCGCGTTTCATTGCTCGAACTGATCACAGTTGTCTCGAGTGGCTAAGAAACTTCCGTGAACCGGAGGGTCAAGTGGCCCGATGGTTGGAAACCCTAGCAGAATACGACATGAAGGTAATACATCGGCCAGGGAAACGTCATGGTAACGCTGATGGATTGTCGAGGAGACCATGTTTGCAATGCGGTCGAGAGGACTCTGATGAAGATGAAAAATCCACGGAATATAAAGTTTATGCGGTCGGAAATAAATCGGATTTGGAAGCCAGTGATAGGCCAAAAGAAGAAGTGGACAGGAAAGACATTTTAACTGCTCAAATGAAGGACGAGTATTGCTCGGAAGTGATAAATCAAATTTGTACATGTAATAACGGTTCATCTAATCTGTCGGATTCGGCGCGGAGACTATGGAATTTAAGACCTAAAATCATACAAGACTTACTGTGCGTATCGAGTGACGATAAATCGCGGAAATACCAAGTAGTGATACCAAGATCGCTAATGCCCGAAATATTACGAGTGTATCACGGGAATGCGGCAGCCGGAGCCCACTTAGGTGTAAACAAAACGTTGGCAAAAGTGCGCGATAGATTTTATTGGCGTAACATGGCACAGGACATTACAAATTGGTGCCGGAACTGTGAAGACTGTAATCGTCGTAATTCACCGTCGCGTAGAGCTAAATCACCGTTACAAACGTACATCGCTACCCGACCTCTGGAACGCGTCGCTGTTGACATATTATCGTTACCAACTAGTGCGCAAGGGAATAAATACGTATTGGTAATCGGCGACTATTTCACGAAGTGGGCAGAGGCATACGCACTAAAGGATCAGAAAGCTGAGACTGTGGCAAGAGTCATTGTCGATGAATTCATTTGTCGATATGGGGCCCCAGAAATAATACATAGCGACCAAGGAGCGCAGTTTGAATCTCAACTTTTTAAAGAGGTATGTCGTTTAGTAGACATCGACAAAACGCGTACAACGCCCTTCAGACCACAATCAGATGGCATGATTGAACGCCTAAATCGCACATTACTCAATATGTTATCGCATTGGGCAGGAGAGCATCAACGCACGTGGGATTTGAAACTAGCACAAGTTATGATGGCATATCGAACCAGTGTACATGAGAGTTCAAAATATACTCCATTTTTACTCATGTTTGGAAGAGAAATCCGATTACCCCTTGACGCTCAATACGGGTTACCACCCGGGTCATCATTTAAGTCGGAACAAGGATATGTGAAGGAACTAAGATCTTCATTAGACGAAGCGTACGAAAAAGTGCGGGATAACCTTAATTCTGCATATAGAAGGCAGAAGGCGTATTATGACAGAAACGCCCGAGTTAAAAATTACAACGTAGGAGACTTTATTTGGTTACACCAACCTGCGCCGAGAACGGGAGAAAGTGCAAAGTTACAACGCCCATGGTCAGGGCCATATAAAATAATTAAAGAGACCGGACTCAGGACTTTTCGAATCCAACACTCTAAATTTAAACACAAGAGAATAGTGGCGCATCAGGATAGGTTTAAACCTTGCGAGGAAATACCAGAGTCAACAGCTGGGGCTGAAAAAGAGCGCGCTGCGAAACAACCAGGACGACCAAAGAAAGAAGTAGCAATGACCAATTCAAATTTCAAATTTGAAGAGTTAGATGGGGATGTGTTTACAGCACCCATTGAGTTCGCTTTGGTACATTGTGCGGAAGATTTTCGGATGAGTGCAGGAATCGCCCGGGATTTCGAAGAACATTTTGGAGGAAAAGCAGAATTGTTAAGACAAAGAATCCGTACAGGAGGAGTTGGCGTGTTGCAACGGGGAAGAAGAACTATTTTTTATCTAGTGACCAAACAATATAGTTGTGATAAGCCGACGTATAAAAATCTTCAAGTAAGTTTAAAAAGCCTACGGAAAATAGTAAAAGAGAAGAAGATTACCAAGCTAGCCATGCCTGCTATTGGCAGCGGATCAGACGGGTTGAGATGGAAAAAAGTTAGAGACATAATTGAGAATACATTCAAGGACATGGATTGCCACATTGTTGTTTACCATTGGAATGGTAATAGATTCTGGAGGGGAAGGAGAGAAGAAGTAGATCGTAGGGAAAGAAGGCACGAGGACATGAGAAAAATATTCGTAAGAAGTATCGATAAAAAGAGAGATGGGGAAGAAAGAAACCAGAAGAACGAAAACACTAAAATGGCAAGAGACAATGTGGAACAGAGTCAAGAGGGGAGAGAAATAGAAGAAGAAGGGTGGGATGCCGAAGATGAACTTCCTCTGGTGGAATTGAGAAAAAGATTAAAAGACGAGGACAAGGAAGCTGGAGAAGAATGGAACAGTGAGGATCTACTTCCGCTTTCAGAATTGGGAAAAATCTTGAAGGGAAAAGAGAAGGAAGAAGGAGACAGCGAAGATGATCTTCCACTTATCGAGCGAAGAACTAGAATCATAGCCAAGAGATACTATTTAGATCGTCGACTGCAATAGTAAAGTAGGGGGCATTCCTATCCATAAAACACTAGCGCTAGGTGACGTAAAACCGTACTATAATAATTTTGGCGCCTAGTATGAATCGTACGTTTCTATGAAAAATTAATATTTATTTTGTATTTTCAGGATATTATTTAAATCAGAAACTTTCAAATAAATTACAAGATCACATTAATCATTTATGGATGAATAATATTGTTAATTAATTAAAAGTTTCAGATTTAAATAATATCGAGAAGAAGAAAACATTTATAAATTAGAAATGAATTACCTTCTTAGTGCAAGGGCATTTTTTTTCTTCAAATATTTACAGAAAAGAACAAAATATTGCATATAAAGTGTAACAAACATTTTTATTTCGTCGGCATTTACAAAAAAACATACTTGTAAAAAGGAAGAAAGAACATATTAATAAACATATTTTTCTGACATTTAAAAATCCAAATGTGAACAAAAAAAAAAAGAAAAATAGCATAAATAAACAAGAGTAAACAGTTGATAGTGACATTTTATATTTCAAATATATTTACAAACTAGTTAGTACAACAATAAACAAATAATACAATTATTATTGTTTTTCATTTGATAAATTTTTATTTTTATTATATCTATTTGTTTTATTCTGATACTGTTTTAAAGCCATAAGTTTTATCGGGTCATTTAAATGACTTTTACTTTTGCCACATAAAATTTTGTTTACATTTTTGACCCAAGTTACAATTAAAAATTTAAAAACCATATTTATTAAATCTTCTTTAATATTGTGCTTCGCACAATTAAATGTTACATGCCCTGTTTTTTCTCGGGCTAAATTTTTTAAACGTTCTAAAATATTTAAATTATAACACATTGTTGGAATCGAATATTCAAATGTGTCGACTAAGATATTAAAAAAAATTATAAATTTTTGGGAGGGATGGCATAAAGCATTTGGTCTATATTCCCTAGCGCTTATTATACTGTTTTCATCGCGTAGACCTTTTACATCATTTTGGCACATGGAACATTTTTTATTTTTGTTAATTATTTTTTTCACGATGTATCCGCCAACATACTTCCTGGCTTCCACATCAGCATGAGTAGCCAAATTTGTTGATGCTTCGGGTAACGCACAATGTAACACTGGCATCACTTTATCTTCATCGACAACATCGGTGACAAATTTTTTTAAATTGTCAAGCACACCATCCGTTTCGTCGTCTTCGCAGTTGGCATGCATCGAATGCGTCGATACAAAATTATTTAAAATTAATGCCTTGAATGACGCATCAAATGATGAGCAGGACGGATGTGTATTTCTATGACCGTGGCTGCGGATACACCCGAAAAAATTTTCAACTGGATCCTGGTTCATGTTCCGAAGGCCCAAAAATTTTACTCCAGTTGCAAAAAACTTTTTTGAAATATAATGGAATTTTTTTAAATTTCCAATCCAATTTGTAATACTTGGAATAGTGTTGCATTTTCCATTTGCAGATACAAATTTCATCGAACGCAAAACTGGAATTGCATCATTCCAAAATGCAAAATGCGGCGATTTATTTGTAATTGCAGAGCGAAATGTTTTGCCGTGTTTGACATTTACAGCGGCGCCGTTGCAACTGTCAAACAATTTATCAAAGAATAATAGCAAGTCTGCTGTATCGGCTGCAGCAGGATCCATTTTGCCATAGCTTGCTGTGTCCATGAGTGCAGCAGCTGCGGTATCTTGCTTTACTAGGCTTCGGTAATGACCTATAAAGAAAATAAATATGCATTAGTTTGCGAGTTTTCATTATATAAAATAAGAGAGAAAATTAGTTATAAAATATAAATGTAAAAATTTATAAAGTATTATTATTTTTTTATTTCACTTAACATTTACGTATGTATAAAATGATATTACTTTTAAAACAAATTAAGAAACAAAAAATACCAATCAAATCAAATAAAAGGTACTCACTAGACCACTCCGCAAATTTTCTCATCACTGCTGAAACTCTCTGGCTCATCTCTTGGGCAGCATACGACACTTTCATCTTTTTAATACATCTTTTATTTACGTGATGCTCCGTCAGTTTTGGACAGAGTTTTAATTCCTCTGCTCCCTGGTCAAGGTCATATAACTGCTCTATATGCCTCCAAGACGCAGTTTTTTTTTCCCCATTTACTTCAAAAATTATGTCTTTTTCTAGAAGATGATTTCTGACATTTTTTAGTAAATGCGGTACATCAAAAATATGTATGACTTCTTGGCCGTTGATTTCATATCCCAGGCCTTTATTTTCTTCCCCTTTCCTTTTATATAAGTCATCTGTTTTTGCCCGTAACAAATTAATTGCACCACAATTGTTGGTGCCTTGATCAGACACGGTAGCTACTACCTGCAAACCACATCCTCGGACTTCTGATATAATTTCAGAAATTAAATTTGCGAGGTGATGTCGTTCGGTGGATGTTTCTGAAAAAACATACGCAACCGGTTGTTTAAATTTGCGAAATAATCCTCTAATCATGAACACCAAGGCATACTTCGCGAACTTAGGTTTTCGCTGTCCATTTCCCAAGTCTTCGAAACCTTCTATTTCATCTTTCGCCGACCTATATTCTAGTTGTTGGCTTACCGCCATCTCGTCAAACATGATGACACAATGCCTGTCGACAGGCTTTAGTTTCCTAACATTTTTTTTCATATTTTGAAATATTTTTTTGTTTATGCCAGTTCGTAGCGGCATTTTTTTCAGCATCGTTACAATAGTCGACCTACTGGGTAAAGAAAAAATCTTTGACAATAGTCGATACCCTCTGCCACTTTGTTTGTATAGTGACAATGCCAATATTTTGTCATCCAGAGAAAATCTTCTAGCCTTCGGTTTCTTATTCTGGTTTCGAAGTTGACTTTAAATAAAATTATACGTTGGTACATTCACGGAATCTATCCACTTTGTAAATGATTCCGAATCATTTACTTTTTCCGCAGCGAACAACCGTTGTTTAAAAGACATACATTTCTTTTCGACGGCAGCCTTTTTCTTTTTTAATGTTGTTGCTGTTCTATACAAAAAATTTGCTTTGGGAGTTAATTCCGCAGCTGTTCGTACATGCATTTGTAACAACATGTGTTCCTTGCGTCGTTTTCCGCCTGTAAGAAAAAAAAAGAAATTAATATTTTAATAAAGTAAATTATACAATATCAACAGATATTTATAGGAGTATTTGCTGGTTATACCTTTTCGGATATTGAGATTTTAGCGAATAAACATGATATTACAAATATTAGACAACATTAAACTTAAATGTTTGTAATTGATAAATATTTGTTCTAAAACTGTATGGTATAATTTTAGTGGAATGTTAGTAAAAAACCGTAATAGGTTTAGAAAATAATTATTTATGGAATTATAAACAAATAAACATATTTTTCAATTAAAGTTAACATTTTTGATAAACTCAAGGGAAATGTACACAAAATTACCCTTTACCATTTGTTCATACTAAAATAATAATATAGTATATTCAAATATAGATGAATAGGAAAATAATCGCTTTTTCAACATTTTTAATAAAATTCGGGGAAAAACATACTGTATAAGGAAACAACCGTTTGTATTTGTTCTTGCTATACTTTCAAGTAAAATCCCAATCCCAACTAATTCGGAGAAAAATACAGAAATCAGATTACTGTAATCCTCCCAAATTACTGTAATCCTCCCAAATTACAGTTACCATATAGAAATAAGATTAGTATAATCCGTTGAAATTACAGTTACAGTAGGGTAATAGGATTTCACAATTTTCTAATTGTGTTTGAAACTAGTATGGATATACTTATTTAAAATGCGATGAAAAAGAATATATTTGAAATTCCCAGTAATTATAACTTTTGCCCGAAAATATCGTATACCATTTGAGAACAATATGAATTTTAACGGAACCGTAAATACAAAGTTGTTATTAAGAAACTTTATATGATTCAAATAACTGATTAATGGCTAAATTAGGTCATATCAAAAATGTTAATAAAAGAAATACTGTATTTAGAAAAATTAGAGTGACATCCGCTGTGGTGGCGAAATAAGTAATTATTAATAATTGTAGATGTATACCATAAATTCAAAATTTATAATTTCGGTTAGGTACATACGAAAACATCTAACAACAGAAGTATTGAATTAGTGATTTACCTGACAAAACAGGAGAATGTGCTCTCTTCTTAGGCGTTTCGCATGTCTCTGCACCTCCTTCACCTATTTCCATGGGAATTACAGGTGTATGCCCCGATGTAGATGGAATCGGAACTTCCACATTTACTTCTAATGAATAGCAGTGCTCCATATAGATGCTTTCCAAATTAGGCATTTCCTGCACCTCTGGATGCCTCAAATAACTTGGGTAAAAAAACGAATTCTCGATCGTAGCTTCACCATGAAATCCTAAGTAAAATAAAAGCATTAGTAAATGTAACAGACTACATATATATTATATCCAAAAATAATGACACCTCAAAGAAATTGTAAATAATTTCCCATATCAATACATCAAATTGTTAGTATTATAATTGAATTTAAGACAGCAATGTTAAATAAATCCATAACGTAATTTAAAAAAAAATTGTTTGTAAAAAAATCAGACCTTAATAATTATTTATTTTGAAAACGTATATGTCCAAATGAAGGCAACAAGCTTCGTAAATTAAGTAAAAAAAGTAATATCCCGTTCCGTAAACAATTACAAAACTTCATGTATTAGGTATTAGAATTTCTTAATAACCTAACTAATGGATCAGAAAGTTTTGATAAAATATACAAATTTTGTAGTTAATTTTACTATGTAAACTTATAATGTATCTTGTATTCACCTTAATTATAATTACCCCAATTCTTTAAGAAAATTTCTAATTCGTAGCAACAATACTATAGGAAATAACCACTAATATTGAATAAAAAATGAAAATGACGGACTTGTTACTATTTCTAGCAATGTTGCTAAGACTTAGCAACTTACAAAATCGTAGTGGATAAATAAACTAGTACATAAAGTAAATAAAATATTTACCTGGAACGTTGACGCTTGGTATGGAGTAATTTTTAAGACGTTTCGACCCAGGCAACTTGCACTCTTTTATAAAATGTTCATCACACACTTGGTAACTTCGTCTTATTTGCAATTCACTTAAATTTACGAAATTTGGATGAGCTACCCTTTCAATCCAAATGTTGCAAATTTCTTCTTCGTAGATAGGAAAATAATGTTTGGTTGATTTCTCAACATCACAACCCGGCACACAACAACCTCTTGGCATCTTGTAGAAATATACAGAAGCAAAGTAAGATAAAATAACTTGTTCAAAACACCGCAGCGAAAATACAAGTGACAATATTGACAGTTTCAAATTCAAACAAAAATGGCTGAGACGGACGACGAACATTTTCGAATTTTACCGAAAGTATCCGACCGTCGCAGAGCTAGCGCCAAGTGTCGTAATACAGAACTAATCGAAGGTTTCAAGGTCACGTATTTTGTTGGCAGGCCGTGACTAGAATGGAGAAGAAAGATACAGCGAATGGCGGCATGTACGTTGAGTAAAGCTTCCCGGAGGAAGGTTCTTATAAGGGAGGGGGTGATGTAGTGAGGTAAGGTTTCCTAGAATTTAGGCCAGCCAGCTGCGGACCTTTCAATAGCAAGACTACCTGGCTAGCCGACCAAGGGAGGGGCGCGGCTGGAGCGAGGAAGCCAGTCAGTCGAGTAGGGACCAGCGACCGATACGCACGGAGTAGGATTTATGTTGTATTAGTGAAAATACGTTTTATTTTATATATGACTGTATTGCATTGTATGAGCGGAATAAACTATTAAATATTTAATGAAAGTGTTACATATTTATAAAAAAAATGAATGTATGAATGAAAAAAAAAATTCAATATGTTGTAACCATAGGCTTGTAAATAATTTTAACGATAATTAGTTTCGATTTGATTACAGTAGTGCTTAAAAGAACATGTGAAAGCATTCTAATAGACTGTAAAGAAGGGCGACAAGACAACTGGCTTGAGGAAGAGACGTCTGAATTAATGGATCAGTTGGAAAGTAATCCAGTTGACCCAGTTGAAGATAATTAATTATATTTTACCATATTTATGAATTTATTATATTTGTATTGTTTAAAATAAATATTTGATAAGAACAAATTATCTTGAATTCGTTTTATAAATATAAAATAAATACGAAAGAAGTATTCATAATTTCGTGTCTTGTTCTTTACACAACCAACATCTATTACCCATATTGAAATTTAACAAACAAAACACTCGTCACTCGTAAATAATTTGGTTTAAATGAATGAAGTATAAAAAAGTAAACTAAATAAAACTAATTTATCAAAAATGAAAATTTAATACTAAGAAAACTATAAATAAAACTAAACACGTATATGAAACTAAAGTATAAAAATCTGTTGTGGCCAGCACAATACCTCTCGCCATTTTCATTTTATCTTGCATAGGGCGCGAGCAGTTATGTGTTTGTTGGCCTTAGCAAGCAGATATGGGGGCCCGTGTCAGAATGACAGCTGGTAATATACACAGGTGTCAAGTATCATAAGTTTTCATTCGAAACATGATTTTCCAAATCCATGTGGATTATTCTCCTCGACAAGTTTATTCCATACTAATGGATGACAAATAAACAGAATATTATGAAATTTTGAATGAAAAATTATGACATATGATAATTGTGACATCTATGTAAATAACTACTAGCCATCATTCTGACACGGATCCTCATATCTGCTTGCCAAGGCCAACAAAGTCACATGGCTGCTCGCGCCCTATAAGTAACGAATTTACCATTTCTTGTACACACAAATAATTGAAATTGTTTCTCTTCTTTCGTTCTATGAGAAATTTTATCCTATTATTCTAATATGTTCAAAATACTTCAATAATTCATTGACGGTATTAGCGGTATTTCTTAAGGATATATGTAATATTGACATACCTGCAATTTAAATAAATATTAAAATAATAATATGTACAATATTATATATTAAATGTACTCATACCTCCCAGAACTGACGCTGACATTTTGCATTTATTTGTCAATTACAAAAAATTAAATATCGCAACTGTTTTTCTGGCAACGAGATTTATTACAACAGATTATTCTATATTATTATATACTATATCTCCAAACCTATACGAGATATAATAAAAAAATTAAATGTGTCAGATTGAGAATTTAATTATCTTTAATATTTGTAGTAACAAATTTTCAAAAAAAAATATTTAGAATTTTTTTTTTAGAAACTACCACTTCCGGTTGTCCAATTATTACCAGAACCTATTCAACCCTTCCCATTACTGTTAGATTGAGGAATCCGTAGTCAAACAGGTCTTTAGTCTTATAGAATTTAAGAAATCGTGTCTCCAACAACCTCACACACACACACACACACACACACACATCCACACATACATACACACACACACAGACATCATTGTAAAAATGTTAAAATCGGATTCTATGGACCTTAAATCGTGCTTATTCAATAAAATCTGGATATGCGATTTTTAGCATGAATCCAATACCTCTCTTAGCGAGAGGTAAAAAAGTAAACTAAATAAAACAATAGCATAAAAAATTAACTAAATAAAACTAAAGTATAAAAAACGTAGCCATTTTGCCAATCACGTGTAAACAAAACATCATTTTACACATCATGTTATATTACAACAATCTCCAAACATCCACGACGAATATACATTGATGGGTACCTCGTGATTTGAGTAAATTAAAAAAAATATATATAATGACTTCTCCAATAAATTTTCAACTTCGATGTCCACATCTGCCTGAATTGTATTTCATGAGCAAGGCAGCCCTACATTAATTTATAAAAACCATGTAACTACCAAAGACCATTATACCATAAGGCTGAAGATTGGTGAAATTGTTCCCCGAAACGTCCCATTAAAATAAATAAGATATTCAACAATAATCCAATTGTTTGAATCCATTCCTCAAAGAACGCCAAAGAAAGTAAATTTTCCAAAAAAAGTATAAAAAAGTAAACTTAAAAACAAAAGCATAAAAAATAAACTAAACTAAACTAAAGTGTAAAAAACTAAAGTAATAAAACTAATATTTTAAAACTACAACAAAGAAAACTGAATCAAAATAAATGCGTACACGAGGACGTCAGAAGACAAAATGGTAACAAAAGCGGTGGGTGACACCACGCTTGTTGATATCGAAAACTTATTCGTCCGACTGCACACGTACATAATACATCTGGCGGACTATACGGATACAGCTGATTCTGGCGTTCCAATAAGGTCGAAAATCGCTATGATGATTTGGAAAGTCTGCTTACAGCGAAATACATAGCGTGCCCTGTCTCCCTCTATTCCTGGTCTAAGGTTTTTTCGTTGTGGTTTTGACAAGCGTTATGCGCCATGAGTGTGTTTTTGGTCTGTGTTTGCAACTGAATACAATGGGCGTATTCAGCAGACTTCTATGGTCGCTTAACACCTGACCGAACGGTCACTGACCAACCAGAATGATTCTAGCGGCCACTTTTGTAACACAACCTATTGTGAACAAGCATTATACATTGCATTATCATGACCTAACAGATATACCAGTGGTAATTATTATAGAAATTAAGGAATAAATGACAATAAAGTATATATTAAACGAAAGAATAAATAAAAATAATACATATAAAATTATCAGACGCAGGTAATTTATTAATTTTGATGATACTAACCACATAAACTTTATAGGTTATGGCAGTATATAATCAACAAATGTATTTATTCCCTAAATATCTTGAGAGTGCCGCATCGAAATTATTATAAATAAATAGTATATATTATAACAAATATACTCATATATATTTTGTAATAGAACCACCCGTAGGGAATTTGTAAAAAAATAATAAAGTTTACGTTATCTATCCTATGTGAATATTCTTTAGATATCTCCTATATAATGCCGCATGCCGCCTTGAAATTAATATAAATAAATAGAATGCATTATAACAAATTATATAATATATATTTTAATATAGCACCACCCGTAGGAGGGTGTGAAAAAAATTCATAAAGAAAGTGTGACCCGTCCTTCATTTTTATGTAATCTTAGATATCTCCTATATAAGTTCGCGTGCCGCCTTGAAATTACTATAAATAAATAATATATATTATAACAAATTAATCAACATATATTTTAATGTGGCACCACCCGTAGGAGGGTGCGAAAAAAAATCATAAAGATTCTGCGACTCGATTTATATTTTCGTATATTCTTAGATAACTCCTATATAAGTTCGCGTGCCGCCATGAACTTATTATAAATAAATAATACATATTATAACAACTTATTTAATATACATATCAATATGGCACCACCCGTAGAAGGGTGTGAAAAAAAATCATAAAGATTTTATGACTCGCCTTGCATTTTTGTATAATCTTAGATATCTCCTATATAAGTTCGCGTGCCGCCATGAACTTATTATAAATAAATAACATATATTATAACAACTTATCTAATATACATTTCAATATGGCACCACCCGTAGAGGGGTGTGAAAAAAAATCATAAAGATTTTGCGAGTCGACTTCTATTTTCGTATATTCTTAGATATCTCCTATATAAGTTCGCGTGCCGCCATGAAATTATAATAAATAAATAATATATATTATAACAACTTATTTAATATACATTTCTATATGGCACCACCCGTAAAGGGGTGTGAAAAAAAATCATAAAGATTTTACGAGTCGACTTATATTTTTCGTATATTCTTAGATATCTCCCATATAAGTTCACGTGCCGCCATGAACTTATTATAAATAAATAATATATATTATAACAACTTATTTAATATACATTTGAATATGGCGCTACCCGTAGAGGGGTGTGAAAAAAATCATAAAGATTTTACGAGTCGACTTCTATTTTCGTATATTCTTAGATATCTCCTATATAAGTTCGCGTGCCGCCATGAACTTATTATAAATAAATAATATATATATATATATATATATATATATATATATATATATATATATATATATATATATTATAATAACTTATTTAATATACATTTCAATGGCGCCACCCGTAAAGGGGTGTGAAAAAAAATCATAAAGATTTTACGAGTCGACTTATATTTTTCGTATATTCTTAGATATCTCCCATATAAGTTCACGTGCCGCCATGAACTTATTATAAATAAATAATATATATTATAACAACTTATTTAATATACATTTGAATATGGCGCTACCCGTAGAGGGGTGTGAAAAAAATCATAAAGATTTTACGAGTCGACTTCTATTTTCGTATATTCTTAGATATCTCCTATATAAGTTCGCGTGCCGCCATGAACTTATTATAAATAAATAATATATATATATATATATATATATATATATATATATATATATATATATATTATAACAACTTATTTAATATACATTTCAATATGGCGCCACCCGTAGAGGGGTGTGAAAAAAAATCATAAAGATTTTGCGAGTCGTCTTCTATTTTTCGTATATTCTTAGATATCTCCTATATAAGTTCACGTGCCGCCATGAACTTATTATAAATAAATAATATATATTATAACAACTTATTTAATATGCATTTCAATATGGCGCCACCCGTAGAGGGGTGTGAAAAAAAATCATAAAGATTTTGCGAGTCGTCTTCTATTTTTCGTATATTCTTAGATATCTCCTATATAAGTTCGCGTGCCGCCATGAAATTATAATAAATAAATAATATATATTATAACAACTTATTTAATATACATTTCTATATGGCACCACCCGTAAAGGGGTGTGAAAAAGAATCATAAAGATTTTACGAGTCGACTTATATTTTTCGTATATTCTTAGATAACTCCTATATAAGTTCGCGTGCCGCCATGAACTTATTATAAATAAATAATATATATTATAACAACTTATTTAATATACATTTCAATATGGCGCCACCAGTAGAGGGGTGTGAAAAAAAATCATAAAAATTTTGCGAGTCGACTTATATTTTTCGTATATTCTTAGATATCTCCTATATAAGTTCGCGTGCCGCCATGAAATTATAATAAATAATATATATTAT
This sequence comes from Harpalus rufipes, assembly GCA_951394225.1. NCBI lineage: Eukaryota > Metazoa > Arthropoda > Insecta > Coleoptera > Carabidae > Harpalus > Harpalus rufipes. The sequence goes on along the minus strand of OX596278.1, from coordinate 29,447,761 downwards.
AACAACTTATTTAATATACATTTCAATATGGCACCACCCGAAGAGGGGTGTGAAAAAAAATCATAAAGATCCGTCCTAGGAAAGGAAAGTACAAATAAAATTATAATAACCATTTCTCCTCGTAACATTAAATGAAGTTAGCATGTATAGATGAATAAATAATAATTAGAGAAAAAAGAATAATTAATTATAAGATCTAACAAAACAAATTCCCGAGGAACTAAATTTACCGAGTGAAGTTTGGCTTGCAAAACGCGGCAATTTCAACAAATTTAAATTTGTGTAGTATATCCCATGTACCTAGATATAATTTTCATATATCTCCTATATGAAATATGAATCTGTTTCGCTTACGAATTATTATAAATTAAAAGAATAACAATTATAATAAATTACTCCTTATTTTTTGTTGCAGTGTCACGCTACGGACAGGTACAAAAAAATTAGTAACTTGCTTTCATATTAATTCATTATAAACAACAAAATGTCTAGAAAAGATTTAGACTGAGCTTGACTTATTACATATTTATGACGAATGAACATTGTTTATGATTAATTTTCTGTTTGAATATTATTAATATTATTAGAAAATAAGGATCTCATAATTTATGGAAAGGAAATGAAGTAAGAAATATAATAACAAAAAGCAACATAATCTAAAGGATATTTTTATTATAATATAAATATATATATAAAGAACTTTTGTCGATATTAATCTTTTGATATGAAATTTTTCTCCTATATGGCTGTGTCGTACATGTGGTTCTCAAGTGATGGAAATACGTTTTTCATTAAAAACTCTGTGAAAGTGCAATTAATGTGTTCATATATACTATATTTTCTATTGGTAGCCTTCCGTTTGTCACTGTCACCATTCTTCTTAATTATTTTTTTTCACTGTAGCCCGAAGGAACAACAAAACTATCTACGAATTATAACATGCACATTGAAAAATAACATAAAATAATTTTAGAAATAACAATATGTACTCGCTTTTGTTTGGCAATATAGCTTCAGTTGCATCTCAGGATGTTATACATTTAATGGAACTATTTGCGCAATATACCCACTAATATATGTGACTATATTTTTCGAATATTCGGACAAGGATAATTACAATGAAATTTCGTAACTGTTTTCTTCGAGCAAATCTTAATTTAATACCATATTTCTTAATAATTTTTATATCGTTTATGTCTATGGTTGGCATAATCTTCGATTTAATCGTATATTTGAAAGAGAAAAGTACGTCTGCATATTCTTATTGGACATTAGCTTGACTGCTACCACAAATTGCATTATGCAGAAATTTATTTTTTTGTAACTATTGTAAAACATCAACGCCGGTAAATTATTATTCCATCCATTTCGCCCTCTACAATAACAATATATTGTTAATAATTCAAAAAAATAATGAAAACTAGTTTAATACTTTCTGACATAAAAAAACAACTCCATTAATATTTCATTTGCAGCATATTCAAATAACATTAAGATATAATAGAAAATTTCAGTAACAATAATTAGTGATATATTTCTTCCGTCACGTCGTCTTATTTTTAGCGAATATTTCAATCCAAGATGATATTAAGATCTTGAAGGCCTTCATAAATTCTATTTCTTCCATTAAAACGTTTCGTTTTCGACTGAATAATGTTTAAGCAGGCTGACTGTAAATTAAATAGATAATTAACTAATTTATTTTAAATGTGAAAATAATTTACCTGTAATCTGCTATATCTACTAAATTAACTACTGCTGTTTATGAAATTGAATCTGTAGAATCGGTTGAAGAGACATTATCAACCGTTGTAGGTATGGTTGTTCAACTTCGTTTAGCGAAAATCTAATTATCTTTTTTTTTTGATCTACATGTTTTTGTAGATGCTGCACATTTATCTTTATATTTAGCCATTGTTAAGTATAAAATACGTTTTGTGAATCAGTACTTTATTCACATATTTTATGAAATTTTCTGGAAGGAGCAGATAACTGACAATAGGAACTTTCCAATAACAGCATTCAATTCCAGTCTTTCTTAATATTTGTAAATATTCTGTAAAAAAATAATACATAAATAATGTACATACACATGCCTCCCTACATTTACCTATGAAAACACCGAGTAAACTCGCTCAAAATGTAAAAAAGTGTAAACTAAAACGAAACCAAATCATACCGCACCAAAACCAAACAATCAAAGCACCGACCAATAATCTAAAGAGAGACGTGGACGTGACAGCTGTATGTTATTTGAAAAGGTAGAAGTGGGAGAACGAGTGGGGTTATCGATCATTGCGACATCTAGCGCTAGTGGAAAAGCTAAAAGCTGTGATGCGGGCAGCATGCTACTTCAACCATATGAAAATTAGAAATTTTAATTTCAATATTACAATTATTTTTACCGGTAATCAAAATGAAATTAATTTATACTTTATTACATTTACAGTTACATTACATTTCATTATATTGTACATATATGTATTTGAAAACACAAATATCCAAGGCCCTGGTGGGATTCGAACCTACGACCCCAGGATCCGAGCGGTGACGGTCGCTTCGAGCGCTAACACACTGCCTATTTTAAATTATTATAATGATTAATAATAATAATAATAATAATAATAATAATAATAATAATAATAATAATAATAATAATAATAATAATAATAATAATAATAATAATAATAATAATAATAATAATAATAATAATAATAATAATAATAATAATAATAATAATAATAATAAGAATAATAATAATAATAATAATAATAATAATAATTTTTTTTTTTTTAACTAGAAGAGGGCATCAACTGCTGGGGTTATTAGCCCATATACTAATCAAAAAGTATAATATAAATAAATATACGGGACATATACTACTATATAATTATTACAAATAGATGTATAATAATAATTTTGAAAAAAAAGTAACATGTAAATAAATATGTATATAAAATAAATATACATATGTACACGAGATCAACAAAACCCACATGCATAAAATACAATATATAAATATAAGTATTTACGCATACTTATGTATACGTATAATGAGAAAAATAGAAAAGAATACAAGAATTACATAAAGAAAATTTTTATGAGATGAAAAAATAGACAAGTCTATAACTTTTCATATATATTTACCGCACGCAAAAACTTCAGAACCAAAGAAAGTAAATATCTCTCCCTGTCTCATGAAGATGTTTCATGAGGGACAAGATATGCTGAATAATTGGGTCAACAGTAAAAGGGTTTGAAATGGCTTATAGGACGCTCAAAGAATCGCTTACTACGAGGAACTTTCTAGAAGTTCTGACGAACTCGCAGTACCGTAGAGCTTGCCAGATAGCATAAGACTCTGCTGTGTAGATAGAAGTTAGAAGAGGCATCGACCATGAGTGCTGTGTGTTATCGACAGCAATTGCGCAACCAGTACCATGGTGGGTTTTAGAACCATCTGTATAAATTACCATCGTGTTTTTGTACCCGTGCAGAACCTCTAGAAACCTTGACTGTATCATTATCGGGGGACTGTTGGACTTGTCGTACATACTTAGTATGTAGTTAGTTCTAGGTAATGGAACCAACCACGGCGGTACTTCAGATTCCCCTACAGGAATCGATAATGGTATATCAAAGTTTATTTGGTCTAGAAGCTCTTTCGCGCGGATACCAGCGGGTCTGATTTGAATTTGTCGTGGATTGCACCAATTATCACTCCGAAAGAAAGTATTGAAGTTCTTGTGTTGCGGTAAGGACTTGATTTTAGAAACATAAAGCAGCAGAAACTTTTTACGTCTGACATCAAGTGGCGTCAGTCCTGACTCTGAATACAAATTTAATGTGGGGGTACTGGGAAACGCACCAAGAGCGTACCGTAGAGCCTGGTTGTGGATTGAGTCTAGTCTGTTGAGGGTTGTACGTATTGCCGAGGCATAGACGACACACCCGTAATCAATCTTTGATAAAACCAGAGATTGGTACACCCGTATAAGGGTTTTGGGCTCTGCTCCCCATTTAGTACCCGCCAACATTTTTATAATGTTGAGAGCTTTAAGACAAACAGTCCTTAGCTCTTCAACATGTAATTTCCAAGTTAGCCTTGGATCGAAATAGAGTCCCAGGAATCTGACGCTATTGACGATTTTAATAGTATTATCCCTCATAAAAAGGAGTGGTCCATAGTGTGGTCGGTTTAGGCGACAGAAGTGCATGCACTGGGTTTTTTCGCGAGAAAACCTGAATCCAATTTTGTCAGCCCTCCGGGTAATGCTATTAATTGCAGATTGCAAAGTTCTGTTGATGTCTCCCATCTTCTTACCAGAACAGAAAATGGCGAGATCATCAACATACAGACACATACCTACAGAGCTGACAAAGGACACAAGCTCATTTACCGCAATGGCAAAAAGTGTGACGCTCAAAACAGAGCCTTGGGGTACTCCATTCTCTAATATCCTTGAGGATGATAGAGAAGTACCGACCCGAACTCTAAATTTGCGTTCTGCCAAAAAAGAAGAAATAAGTTGCGGCAAAGTACCACGGAAACCCCAGCCATGTAGCTTCTTAAGAATGTGATACCGCCACGTCATATCATAGGCCTTCTCTAGATCAAAGAACACTGCAACCAAGTGTTCTTTATTGTTGAAAACAGTGAGAATTGCATCTTCCAGATATACGAGATGATCAACGGTGGATCTGAATTTGCGAAACCCGGCCTGGTGATCTGACAGAAAATGATTGGTTTCCAGAATCCACATAAGACGGTTGTTGATCATTCTTTCGAATATCTTTCCGATGCAAGACGTTAAACTGATCGGCCTATGATTTGACGGTATCGATAGGTCTTTCCCGACCTTAGGGATAGGGATGACAATGGCTTCCTTCCACTTCTCAGGATATGAACCTTCTTGCCAGAGCATATTGTATACGGAAAGCAAGTGTAGTTTAAAATCAAGGGTTAAATTTTTGAGCATATCGTTGGTAATTCTATCTAAGCCTGGAGATGACGACTTCGATTGGCTGAGAGCATATTCCAGTTCCATAAGTACGAATGCAGCATTATAATAAAGAATTTCAGTAGTGCTGAAATCTAGCGGTACTTCCCTGTCCGCTTTCGAGTTTTGAAACTCAGGTATGTAATTAGAAGAGCTGCTAGTACTTTGGAACTGGTCGGCCATTATTTCCGCGATAGCGGATGGATCATCCGTATAAGTTCCATCATCCAGTTTTAGACAGGTTATGCCTGTAGAATTACCATGCCCAGCGATACGTTTAACCCTTGATCAACATTCTTGTGTTGTGGTATTGGACGAAATACCAGAAACATATTCATCCCAAGATTTTCGCTTGCTGTCCAATATACAACGTCGTGCTAGTGCTCTGGCTTTTTTAAAAAGAATAAGGTTCTCCTGAGTGGGAATCCGTTTGAAGCGGTTGAAAGCCATTTTTTTATCCCGGATCAACTCTTGAATTTCGCGGTTCCACCAGGGAACCGACCTTCTTTGAGCTTTGGACTTGCTCTGAGGGATTGCAGTTTCTGCTGCTAAGAAAATATTTTCTGTTAGTTCTTCTACATTTACATTGGTGTTATTAGTCATGGGTGGAATTTTAAGGGATGCCTTGAAACATGACCAATCGGCTTTACTCATTAACCAACTTGGCGCAAACACTTGTTCACACATGGGAGTGTCAGTAGTGATCACTATAGGAAAGTGATCACTCCCATGTAGATCAGCAAGTGCCCGCCAAGAGTAACGAGTTGATAATGTTGAAGAGAGTATAGTTAGGTCGATACAAGAAAAGGTCCCTGAACGGGCATTAAAGTATGTGGGTGAACCATCATTTACTAGAACAAGATTTTGATCGTCAAGCAGGTTCTCAACAATTTTACCCCTTGGATCAATATGCCCAGATCCCCATATGAAATGGTGGGCATTGAAATCTCCCAGAAGAATAAAGGGAGTGGGAAGTTGCCGAATAATACCTTGAATGTCAGTCAAATCCCAGTTGGCGTCAGGTAAATATATGTTACAAATAGTAACGTTAAATGGGGCTGACATTCGTATAGCAATCGCTTGAATATTAGTGTTGAGATTAACCTGCTTGAAACTCGCATCTTGTCTTACGATGATCGCCACACCTCCGTTGACCCGGATATGGGGTGCAGAATCGAACCTAACTATACTATAATTCTTCAATGAGTAAACCTGGCCTGGTGTAAAGTGTGTTTCTTGAAGACACGTACATATCGGATTAAATTCCGATAGTAGCATCTTCAAGTCACAATAATGAAAAACGCATCCCCTAATATTCCACTGAATAATATTGTTCATGACTTATAATATAATGTAGAAGAACTAAACTGGTTTTCTTGGTTTGCCTAAAGGCCAACCCTTCTTTTTCTTTTGCTGCTGCGACGATGCAGAGCAAAGAGAAAGATCTTCGTCAGAAGAAGAAACAATACAAGAAGTATTTGCCCTTATCTTTTCCCTAGTAGGAATGAAAGAAGGAGAAGGGCCAGGAGAAATAGACACAATAGAAGAAGAAATAGTGTTTAATGATTTCTTCTTTTGTGTAGGAATTTTTGATGGTGTCGGGAAAGGATTACTGGTGACAAGAGGCGCATTTTGTTCGGCATTAAAAGTTTCTTTCGTAACAAAGATACTTTTCAATGCCTGAACTATGTGGGGAATTATTTCTTTGGCAAAGGAAGTAGTATCCGGTTTTGCTGAGGCTGATGCTTTATTGGCATAAGAGATACCGGCCGGTGTAGAAATAATGACCTTCTTCCTTGCCTCAAGATATGTAATATTCTCCTTTATTTTCATCTCTTGTATGGCAACCTCTTGCTTATAAATAGGGCAATTTTTGGAAAGAGGCAAGTGGTCTCCCTCGCAGTTAATACAGGTAATGGGTTCTATGCAAGGGGTTCCTTCATGTAAGGCCTTTCCACATATGCAAATCTGTGGACTTTTGCATCGTGCAGCTGTGTGTCCGAACTTTTGACAATGGAAACAGCGCATCGGTGCAGGCACATACATGCGTACAGGGAGGGACATATATGCTACTTTCAACTTAAGTGGAAGTTTCGGGGTATTGAAGGTCAAGACATGATTCGGTGTGTCTTTATATTGACCATTGAATTTTGTCTTAATGCGTCGCACTTCAATAACACCCTGCTCCCGTAACTCGTTGCATATTTCCTCCACTGTACAATTTAATAGATCTTTACAATAAATGACACCCTTGCATATATTAAGCGTCCTATGTGGGACCACTTCTATGTCCATATATCCCATTTTGGTCAGTTTTAATATTTTTTTTGCTTGTGAAGCCGAAACTGTCTCCATAAGTAGACCGTCTCTAATTTTCTTTATACTTTTTAAATCGCCGATTAATCCAAAAAGTAATTTTTGTATGACAAAGGGACTAATTTTTTCAAAATTTTCACCAAGCCTTTGAATGACCAAGAACCGGGGTACTACCACCTTTTCTTGGTTCATCTCAGAAGTGGGGTTATTGGACATACCCGCACAAGATGTGTTTTTTAACGAGGTTTTCTCCCCGGGAGCTTTTAACACGGCTCCAAGCGCACCGTTTTTTGAGGTCGGTGAACCAGAGAGCGGCTTTGATTTTTTCATTTTCATGTGAAATGATCCTTCGGTCTTTGGTATCCCCACCCTCCTTGGAGTCTCAAATGGGACACTAATACCGCAAACCGGTATAGTGCCAGGGCTTCCCAAAGACTATAGCAATCCCGGAGGGTAGCAAGGCCAGTCCACGGGAGAGATCACGATGGGGCCGCTAAGTCCTCGTGCACGCCCGCTTCCTGGTGATCTTGCTACGTCCCCAAGACGACTCACCCCCCAGCCTCGCAATGGGATGGGAACCGATTGGTCACAGGTGGGTTAGCCTGCAACCTCCCGTTTGAGTGAATTCAGGGCCAAAGTAGTGTGTTGGGGCTTCCTCAACTACCAGGATCCCCTCCTCCACCGACACGGGTCACCGCACACGGTCAACATGCAGGTAGGCATGAAGAAAACTGTGCACGGACGATCACCTACTAATCGTCCGGTTAGATGAATGGAGGACACATAGGTCATGACCCGTTAGTTTCACCTTTGCTGGCAACAAAGGCTACTGAGCCCCCCACCACGACAAGGTGGGCCCACGGGGGGGAATAATAATAATAATAATAATAATAATAATAATAATAATAATATTAATAATAATAATAATAATAATAATAATAATAATAATAATAATAATAATAATAATATTAATAATAATAATAATAATAATAATAATAATAATAATAATAATATTAATATTAATATTAATAATAATAATAATAATAATAATAATAATAATAATAATAATAATAATAATAATAATAATAATAATAATAATAATAATAATAATAATAATAATAATACAAGTATTTAATTTACACATTACATTTTCTTAATGAATTGAACTGAAATCCAAATATTTTTTTTTTTCATTTGTCCTTGAGTTAGTGTTCATATGCTTGCAGATGTAAACACAATTACAAAGCTTTTCACACAAAAGAACTTAACCGTTAGCGTCAATCAAAGACTACTAAATAACAACAACGAAACAAAAATATCTCAACAAACAACGAAACAATAAAAAAAATAACAAACAACGAAACAGTAATACACAAAATGAATTAGATAAACTGATGGCTGACACCACGCTGACACTTCGAGAGCGAAAACATGAGTGATTTCCTGATTTCAAATATTTCACAACCAACGACTTGTTGATTTTGTTTTGAACATGTGCTGCCAAACTCTTTTGCGACATGTGCTGCCTCTATACTCAATGTCAAAAGTTATTTCCCCTCGCCCTTTACCTCACTTGCTCCATACAACTTCTGTCACAATAATTCCCACCAGCTTTCACCCCCCTGAATCAAAGTATCAAAGGTAGGTATTATATTATCTGTGAGTATAATGACATATATAAACTTTATAAAGTTGATGTTACTATGCATGTCATTTACTATTTATTATTAATTTTAAAACGTTGATTGATTCTTATAGAAAATAACTACACTTATTGTTTATGTTTATAAATAATATTATACTACTTCCCGATTGCAAATTAATTAGAATTTATATTTTCAATTTTATTAAAAGTTATTTTATTTTCCTAATACGGTACGACTGCTATGCGCGCGCAATGACCGTTTTGATGTAAAAATGGCGGTATTTAAATTATCCATTGAGTTACGAATATAGGTGTATAATAGAGGGAGCCTGAAGTAAGAATGTGGACAAACGAACTGATTGCATGGAACGGAAGGGGGGTACAACTGACGGCCATCTTGGGATGAACCAAGTTAATAATATGTAATGCTGATAGAAGCTATTTTAGTTATTTTATTTACTACAAATTATAAAACAATGCAAAATAAAAATACATAATATATTCTATATAACAAATTCTATAAAAAATAATCTTACCAACCTTCAAATAATATTAGCTTATGTAATTGCTGTCTTTTATTTTTTGAAACATCTGATATATTTTTTACAATATAATGTAAACGTATTAAAATATATTTTTCTGACACAGCACGTATTACATTAAAAATATGATTTTCAAATGGACTTTGGTCAAAAACATGTATATTTAACTCTTTAAAAATATTACGGTCCAAATAATATTTAAGTACAGATGACACTAAAAACAAGACTGAATATTTTTTATTTAAATGAGGACCACCGCTTTCATAAATTGCTTGTTTTATAACTTTTTCGGTAGTTGTACAAATATTAATAACATCCTGCGAAGGATAAATTAGTCCGCCAATATCTTTACGACTAATAAATTTATATATTTTTTCGGTTGTATCTACATATTGTTCCAAAGAATTTAAACATTTATGACAAATAATTTTTTAATTCGGTTTCCAAATCAGTAGTATCAACAATCTTCATCTTAAGTTTAAAGCTGTTGATCACCGATTTCAAATTATTTATACTACTATTTAATCTTTTAATTCTTCTCTTTTGATTATTAATAATTAATTTTGAATATTTTTTAAAGCAATTCTTACTTGCTATTTTTTTTGTTTTTCTTAAATCAGCTCTTTTTTTCTGTATCCGTAAATTTCTTGAAATCAACTGACAATATTCGCAACTTTCATTAAAATTTTGTACAAATCTGGAGCATTTTATATGTATCCAAATATTAAATTTTTTATCAACATGTGCCGTTCTACTTTTCAATATTTCTTCTTGTGAATAAAGGTTCGTATTTGGTCCACCTCTACACAGGTACAGACTGTTAAATTCATTTAAAATTTTACTAAAATCATCCAAATTATCAATATTTGATTTTAAATCGTTTTTTGGAAGTTCTATTATGTTGTCCAAAACGATATATTTTAAATTACAATCTTCATTTAGAACAATTTGTTTCTCAGGAATTGGACGTCTAACTTGCTTACATATTTAGTAAAAAATAAAAACTTCTCAGTTCCATTTGTTATTTTGTTTTGCGCCCATAAATCTGGTACGTATATTTGTGATTTCCAAATTAAACTGAATAATGGATCTTGCTCTCCAGAATTATTATTTTCAATAATATTTTGTTCCTGGTGTAATCATGGGACACTGATTCGAAATTTCTAAAATAATAATAACTTGTTTGAATTGATAATTTTAATTGTAAGACATACATACATACCTATTACAACTTTCGGCTTTTTTGCAATAGATTCGGGAGAATTTGAGGGCAAATATTTATTAATAATTCTCTTCTTTTTTGTAATTTTTGTCATATATTTTGGACACTTCGGAAAAATACATGGGATGGCATTCGATTTCAGTCTACAACGACCCAATGGAATCTAAAATTATTTATAAAAATATAATCATTTAATTAACTTAGAAAACAGAATTTATCACTCACCGTGTTTATTCCATCACTCCATGTTCTTATAATATCTTCTTCACAAAAATGTTTTTTACAAACAAAGTCTTTCACAAATAAAATTCTGTCCTTTCTGGGAATTTGTTCTCTTCCATTTTTCTAACAAATCTAAGTCTTTAGGTACGGAAAACATGCTTATTTTATTTTTATTATTATCATACCCACTGGTGCATATAGGAACAAAACATTTTTTACCCATTTTAATAATTAAATGATTTAAAACTTATTCATATACCCCATCAACACAATATTTAAGCCGGCAAGAAATGAGACAGACTAACGAAGTAACGAACACAGCTCACGTACAGTCCATACGATGTAACTTGGCAAGCCAAAAGAATGTAATTCAGTTCACTATTCCTAAGTTGCGTTTTGTCAAATATTTACTTTTACTTCGATGCCGCACAGCTTCAGAAGTGAAATAGTGATTTTACAATGTTTTATTGCCTTACACAAAGCAAATTTCACCCTAATACACTCAAACTCGGGGTGTCAGGTACTTTTCAACCCAAGAAGTTATATTCATACATAAGCGTTGGTGCATTTTTTTTTCAATAGCAATAGAAATTTTATTTTCTTAACTTAATTAATTTAAAAATAATTAATTATAATATGATTTATATAATAAATAATTCATTCCAATATTTGTAATATTTTTTTTTGTATAAATAATTTCTTTTTTTTGTAATATTCGTAATTTTATTGAACTTCATTCTTCTTCGGTACGCCTATGGATTTTATAACTTTCCCATTACCGCAGTGATAATGTGAATTGCCCCAACTCGCCAAGTTACATCGTATGGACTGTAGGTTAGACTCTATCTCCTGTCTCTATCTACGTATTTCCTGTTTCACTCACGAGGAGAAATGGTTATTATAATTTTATTTGTACTTTCCTTTCCTTGGACGGATCTTTATGATTTTTTTTCACACCCCTCTTCGGGTGGGGCCATATTGAAATGTATGTTAAATAAGTTGTTATAATATATATTATTTATTTATTATAATTTCATGGCGGCACGCGAACTTATATAGGAGATATCTAAGAATATACGAAAAATATAAGTCGACTTGCAAAATTTTTATGATTTTTTTTCACACCCCTCTACGGGTGGCGCCATATTGAAATGTATATGAAATAAGTTGTTATAATATATATTATTTATTTATAATAAGTTCATGGCGGCACGCGAACTTATATAGGAGAAATCTAAGAATATACGAAAAATGTAAGTCGACTCGTAAAGTCTTTATGATTTTTTTTCACACCCCTCTACGGGTGGCGCCATATTGAAATGTATATTAAATAAGTTGTTATAATATATATTATTTATTTATAATAAGTTCATGGCGGCACGCGAACTTATATAGGAGATATCTAGGAATATACGAAAATAGAAGTCGACTCGTAAAATATTTATGATTTTTTTTCACACCCCTCTACGGGTAGCGCCATATTGATATGTATATTAAATAAGTTGTTATAATATATATTATTTATTTATTAAAATTTCATGGCGGCACGCGAACTTATATAGGAGATATCTAAGATTATACAAAAATGCAAGGCGAGTCATAAAATCTTTATGATTTTTTTTCACACCCCTCTACGGGTGGCGCCATATTGAAATGTATATTAAATAAGTTGTTATAATATATAGAGTGAAAAAAAAAAATTAAGAAGAATGGTGACAGTGACAAACGGAAGGCTACTAATAGAAAATATTTATATATATATGAACACATTAATTGCACTTTCACAGAGTTTTTAATGAAAAACGTATTTCCATCACTTGGAGAACCACATGTACGACACAGCCATATAGGAGAAAAATTTCATATCAAAAGATTAATATCGACAAAAGTTCTTTATATATATATATATATATATATATATATATATATATATATATATATATATATATATATATATATATATATATTTATATTATAATAAAAATATCCTTTAGATTATGTTGCTTTTTGTTATTATATTTCTTACTTCATTTCCTTTCCATAAATTATGAGATCCTTATTTTCTAATAATATTAATAATATTCAAACAGAAAATTAATCATAAACAATGTTCATTCGTCATAAATATGTAATAAGTCAAGCTCAGTCTAAATCTTTTCTAGATATTTTGTTATTGTTTATAATGAATTGATATGAAAGCAAGTTACTAATTTTTTTGTACCTCCCCGTAGCGTGACACTGAAACAAAAAATAAGGAGTAATTTATTATAATTGTTATTCTTTTAATTTATAATAATTCGTAAGCGAAACAGATTCATATTTCATATAGGAGATATATGAAAAATATATCTAGGTACAAGGGATATACTACACAAATTTAAATTTGTTGAAATTGCCGCGTTTTGCAAGCCAAACTTACACATTGGACAAATTTAGCTCCTGGGGAATTTGTTTTGTTAGATCTTATAAATAATTTTTCTTTTTTCTCTAATTATTATTTATTCATCTATACATGCTAACTTCATTTAATGTTACGAAGAGAAATGGTTATTATAATTTTATTTGTACTTTCCTTTCCTAGGACGGATCTTTATGATTTTTTTTCACACCCCTCTTCGGGTGGTGCCATATTGAAATGTATATTAAATAAGTTGTTATAATATATATTATTTATTTATTATAATTTCATGGCGGCCCGCGAACTTATATAGGAGATATTTAAGAATATACGAAAAATATAAGTCGACTCGCAAAGTTTTTATGATTTTTTTTCACACCCCTCTACGGGTGGTGCCATATTGAAATGTATATTAAATAAGTTATTATAATATATATTATTTATTTATAATAAGTTCATGCCGGCACGCGAACTTATATAGGAGATATCTAAGCATATACGAAAATAGAAGTCGACTCGTAAAATCTTTATGATTCTTTTTCACACCCCTTTACGGGTGGTGCCATATAGAAATGTATATTAAATAAGTTGTTATAATATATATTATTTATTTATTATAATTTCATGGCGGCCCGCGAACTTATATAGGAGATATCTAAGAATATACGAAAAATATAAGTCGACTCGCAAAGTTTTTATGATTTTTTTTCACACCCCTCTACGGGTGGTGCCATATTGAAATGTATATTAAATAAGTTATTATAATATATATTATTTATTTATAATAAGTTCATGGCGGCACGCGAGCTTATATAGGAGATATCTAAGCATATACGAAAATAGAAGTCGACTCGTAAAATCTTTATGATTCTTTTTCACACCCCTCTACGGGTGGTGCCATATTGAAATGTATATTAAATAAGTTGCTATAATATATATATATATATATATATATATATATATATATATATATATATATATATATATATATATATTATTTATTTATTATAATTTCATGGCGGCACGCGGACTTATATAGGAGATATCTAAGAATATACGAAAAATATAAGGCGAGTCGCAAAATCTTTATGATTTTTTTTCACACCCCTCTACGGGTGGCGCCATATTGAAATGTATATTAAATAAGTTGTTATAATATATATTATTTATTTATAATAAGTTCATGGCGGCACGCGAACTTATATAGGAGATATCTAGGAATATACGAAAATAGAAGTCGACTCGTAAAATATTTGATTTTTTTTCACACCCCTCTACGGGTAGCGCCATATTGAAATGTATATTAAATAAGTTGTTATAATATATATTATTTATTTATAATAAGTTCATGGCGGCACGCGAACTTATATAGGAGATATCTAAGAATATACGAAAAATATAAGTCGACTTGTAAAATCTTTATGATTTTTTTTCACACCCCTCTACGGGTGGCGCCATATTGAAATGTATATTAAATAAGTTGTTGTAATATATATTATTTATTTATAATAAGTTCATGGCGGCACGCGAACTTATATAGCAGATATCTAAGAATATACGAAAATAGAAGTCGACTCGCAAAATCTTTATGATTTTTTTTCACACCCCTCTACGGGTGGCGCCATATTGAAATGTATATTAAATAAGTTGTTATAATATATATTATTTATTTATAATAAGTTCATGGCGGTACGCGAACTTATATAGGAGATATCTAAGAATATACGAAAATAGAAGTCGACTCGCAAAATCTTTATGATTTTTTTTCACACCCCTCTACGGGTGGCGCCATATTGAAATGTATATTAAATAAGTTGTTATAATATATATTATTTATTTATAATAAGTTCATGGCGGCACGCGAACTTATATAGGAGATATCTAAGAATATACGAAAATAGAAGTCGACTCGTAAAATCTTTATGATTTTTTTTCACACCCCTCTACGGGTAGCGCCATATTAAAATGTATATTAAATAAGTTGCTATAATATATATTATTTATTTATAATAAGTTCATGGCGGCACGCGAACTTATATAGGAGATATCTAAGAATATACGAAAATAGAAGTCGACTCGTAAAATCTTTATGATTTTTTTTCACACCCCTCTATGGGTGGCGCCATATTGAAATGTATATTAAATAAGTTGTTATAATATATGTTATTTATTTATAATAAGTTCATGGCGGCACACGAACTTATATAGGAGATATCTAAGATTATACAAAAATGCAAGGCGAGTCATAAAATCTTTATGACTTTTTTTCACACCCCTCTACGGGCGGCGCCATATTGAAATGTATATTAAATAAGTTGTTATAATATATATTATTTATTTATTATAATTTCATGGCGGCCCGCGAACTTATATAGGAGATATTTAAGAATATACGAAAAATATAAGTCGACTCGCAAAGTTTTTATGATTTTTTTTCACACCCCTCTACGGGTGGTGCCATATTGAAATGTATATTAAATAAGTTATTATAATATATATTATTTATTTATAATAAGTTCATGCCGGCACGCGAACTTATATAGGAGATATCTAAGCATATACGAAAATAGAAGTCGACTCGTAAAATCTTTATGATTCTTTTTCACACCCCTTTACGGGTGGTGCCATATAGAAATGTATATTAAATAAGTTGTTATAATATATATTATTTATTTATTATAATTTCATGGCGGCCCGCGAACTTATATAGGAGATATCTAAGAATATACGAAAAATATAAGTCGACTCGCAAAGTTTTTATGATTTTTTTTCACACCCCTCTACGGGTGGCGCCATATTGAAATGTATATTAAATAAGTTGTTATAATATATATTATTTATTTATAATAAGTTCATGGCGGCACGCGAACTTATATAGGAGATATCTAGGAATATACGAAAATAGAAGTCGACTCGTAAAATATTTGATTTTTTTTCACACCCCTCTACGGGTAGCGCCATATTGAAATGTATATTAAATAAGTTGTTATAATATATATTATTTATTTATAATAAGTTCATGGCGGCACGCGAACTTATATAGGAGATATCTAAGAATATACGAAAAATATAAGTCGACTTGTAAAATCTTTATGATTTTTTTTCACACCCCTCTACGGGTGGCGCCATATTGAAATGTATATTAAATAAGTTGTTGTAATATATATTATTTATTTATAATAAGTTCATGGCGGCACGCGAACTTATATAGCAGATATCTAAGAATATACGAAAATAGAAGTCGACTCGCAAAATCTTTATGATTTTTTTTCACACCCCTCTACGGGTGGCGCCATATTGAAATGTATATTAAATAAGTTGTTATAATATGTATTATTTATTTATAATAAGTTCATGGCGGTACGCGAACTTATATAGGAGATATCTAAGAATATACGAAAATAGAAGTCGACTCGCAAAATCTTTATGATTTTTTTTCACACCCCTCTACGGGTGGCGCCATATTGAAATGTATATTAAATAAGTTGTTATAATATATATTATTTATTTATAATAAGTTCATGGCGGCACGCGAACTTATATAGGAGATATCTAAGAATATACGAAAATAGAAGTCGACTCGTAAAATCTTTATGATTTTTTTTCACACCCCTCTACGGGTAGCGCCATATTAAAATGTATATTAAATAAGTTGCTATAATATATATTATTTATTTATAATAAGTTCATGGCGGCACGCGAACTTATATAGGAGATATCTAAGAATATACGAAAATAGAAGTCGACTCGTAAAATCTTTATGATTTTTTTTCACACCCCTCTATGGGTGGCGCCATATTGAAATGTATATTAAATAAGTTGTTATAATATATGTTATTTATTTATAATAAGTTCATGGCGGCACACGAACTTATATAGGAGATATCTAAGATTATACAAAAATGCAAGGCGAGTCATAAAATCTTTATGACTTTTTTTCACACCCCTCTACGGGTGGCGCCATATTGAAATGTATATTAAATAAGTTGTTATAATATATATTATTTATTTATTATAATTTCATGGCGGCCCGCGAACTTATATAGGAGATATTTAAGAATATACGAAAAATATAAGTCGACTCGCAAAGTTTTTATGATTTTTTTTCACACCCCTCTACGGGTGGTGCCATATTGAAATGTATATTAAATAAGTTATTATAATATATATTATTTATTTATAATAAGTTCATGCCGGCACGCGAACTTATATAGGAGATATCTAAGCATATACGAAAATAGAAGTCGACTCGTAAAATCTTTATGATTCTTTTTCACACCCCTTTACGGGTGGTGCCATATAGAAATGTATATTAAATAAGTTGTTATAATATATATTATTTATTTATTATAATTTCATGGCGGCCCGCGAACTTATATAGGAGATATCTAAGAATATACGAAAAATATAAGTCGACTCGCAAAGTTTTTATGATTTTTTTTCACACCCCTCTACGGGTGGCGCCATATTGAAATGTATATTAAATAAGTTGTTATAATATATATTATTTATTTATAATAAGTTCATGGCGGCACGCGAACTTATATAGGAGATATCTAGGAATATACGAAAATAGAAGTCGACTCGTAAAATATTTATGATTTTTTTTCACACCCCTCTACGGGTAGCGCCATATTCAAATGTATATTAAATAAGTTGTTATAATATATATTATTTATTTATAATAAGTTCATGGCGGCACGCGAACTTATATAGGAGATATCTAAGAATATACGAAAAATATAAGTCGACTCGTAAAATCTTTATGATTTTTTTTCACACCCCTCTACGGGTGGCGCCATATTGAAATGTATATTAAATAAGTTGTTGTAATATATATTATTTATTTATAATAAGTTCATGGCGGCACGCGAACTTATATAGCAGATATCTAAGAATATACGAAAATAGAAGTCGACTCGCAAAATCTTTATGATTTTTTTTCACACCCCTCTACGGGTGGCGCCATATTGAAATGTATATTAAATAAGTTGTTATAATATATATTATTTATTTATAATAAGTTCATGGCGGTACGCGAACTTATATAGGAGATATCTAAGAATATACGAAAATAGAAGTCGACTCGCAAAATCTTTATGATTTTTTTTCACACCCCTCTACGGGTGGCGCCATATTGAAATGTATATTAAATAAGTTGTTATAATATATATTATTTATTTATAATAAGTTCATGGCGGCACGCGAACTTATATAGGAGATATCTAAGAATATACGAAAATAGAAGTCGACTCGTAAAATCTTTATGATTTTTTTTCACACCCCTCTACGGGTAGCGCCATATTAAAATGTATATTAAATAAGTTGCTATAATATATATTATTTATTTATAATAAGTTCATGGCGGCACGCGAACTTATATAGGAGATATCTAAGAATATACGAAAATAGAAGTCGACTCGTAAAATCTTTATGATTTTTTTTCACACCCCTCTATGGGTGGCGCCATATTGAAATGTATATTAAATAAGTTGTTATAATATATGTTATTTATTTATAATAAGTTCATGGCGGCACACGAACTTATATAGGAGATATCTAAGATTATACAAAAATGCAAGGCGAGTCATAAAATCTTTATGACTTTTTTTCACACCCCTCTACAGGTGGTGCCATATTGAAATGTATATTAAATAAGTTGTTATAATATGTATTATTTATTTATAATAAGTTCATGGCGGCACGCGAACTTATATAGGAGTTATTAAGAATATACGAAAAATATAAGTCGACTCGTAAAATCTTTATGATTTTTTTCACACCCCTCTACGGGTGGTGCCATATTGAAATGTATATTAAATAAGTTGCTATAATATATACTATTTATTTATAATAAATAGAGAGAATATAAAAATTGAATACCTCGACTAAGGTAACATAAAAATAATGCGTTAAATTTTTCTTACAACAAGCTAAACAATCAAAAAGTGGTAGGATATTTACAGGATGAAGTAGACAAAGAACAACACTACAATTGACGGAACAAGGAAACGCATAAAGATCCTCTACTCTTTCCAGCATCTGCCTGTTGTTGAGTATGCTTGTAGCTGCATTTTCAAGGATGTAACTGTTGTTCTTTCAATATCCTCCAATTGTCATATATGACACTTTGTGCTTGTAGCTGCATTTTCAAGGACGTAACTGTTATTCTTTCAATATCCTCCAAATTATTATATGTGACACTTTCCGTTGTAGTGCTATTCTTTGTGTACTAGACCATGGGCGTGTTCTATCACGATCTTAAGTAGCAGGCTTAAAGGACCCATGATCTCGGAGATGTTGAACAACATGTACAAAGAGACGAACATTTGGAAGATGACGATTCGGAAAACGTTCCAAATAAATTTGATGAGCTTGGACAGCGTTTTCCTGAGCTTCAATGTCTGTATACTCGCTATTCGTAAAGGCAGGCATCTTTACTAATTACAACTTTTATAATAATTATTAATCGATTTATTTGTCAAAATTTGTTTGAAAACAATTGTTTCATTGTTCTTGCCACTGGATCAAATTATTATGAAAATACCTAAACGACACGTTAATTTAGGGGGGGAGGGGTAAAAATACTAAAAAAGTGATATTTCGAAAAAAAATTATTAAGAAATATTAATGCTCTACACTAGTTCTATCACTGGTTAAATTTAATGTACTTATTTCTGTTACATCCTGTATATTAAAGGTCTCTTCAAACAGGGAAAATTTTAAAAATCCTGTTTGTGGAGAAGATTCTGTAAGTGATAGAAGATTGGACCATGACTACGATGTGGGGTCTAAACACATACATATGTTGAAAATGTAGTAGAATATATAGCGGGATATGTTCTAAGTAAAATTTAAAAAAATAACATTTGCTCATTTTGTTGGGGCTACTTGTGCTCTGATACAAGATAGAGCATACTAATTAATATAAAAAAATCGGAGGAGTCTCCTAAACCCCTCAAAAGATATATTTATTTGTAAAAAGGCTGAAAGGATATTCAGGCAAAATCAAGAACAAATGTTTAAAAATAGAAAAAAACTAAAACAACAGATGATTCTTAATGTATTTCAACAATGTTTTGCATATGTGTTTAATACAACAGAATTTTTAAACCACGTCAAGGAACAAACCATTTTAAATATCATAAAACGCAAATTATAAAAATTATGATTGATAAATTTTTAAAAATTAGATTCTATCAAGTTACTATCTCAGAGAGACGATTATATTAGAAATAAGTTTAACAAAATTGTGATATTTAGAAATCAATAAATATTTTATAAATTATTTCTTTTACTCTTTGCCTTCACTATAATAAATTAATCCTGACCAGATTGAATTCCTATAATTTTTACAGTACAACAAAGTAAATTATTTAATTCAAATTTAGCACTAGAATATTTCATTGTTATTTATTACTACTAATGTTTATGTTCAAAAATTTACACATAAAATAAACAGTAGGTACATTACTTAATTTCTCAGATTTAAAGTTAAAAGTTCGCGTTAGTCTTCAATAATCAGAGCTTAGATATCGTCGTTAGCCAATAAAATTCAAATATTACGTGCATGCGCATAATCAAGACTTGGGTAATAGAGTGAGATAGACTTATACAGCAATTGCAGCACAGATATTCCTATCTCTTAGTCAAGGCTTTACGGAGAGCAAGGGATCCGCAATATATTAGTTAATAGTTATATGGCGCTAAGTTGGAATTTTTTAATCAAATGATTTGAATATGGAACGTTCAAATATCTTTGAACGTGTAAAGTTCCGGAATACTAATTGTACAGTATGAAGTTGAACAAATTGATGTAAATCTTTGATCGTCTTAAGGGTGCGTTTCAAACAGAGTATTTAAAGATTTATCATTTAAAGCCAGTTGAAACAACAAAGAATAATATATTATAAATTCATGATTTTTTTGACTATTATTTAAAACTGATTTAAATAAGTTTTAAAATTTATTACAAAATGTAAAAAACGTAATTTTCTAATCAGCCTTCTCTTTATGACATAAATAGGTTTAGGTGATTACTATTATAGACTAACTAAATTAATTAATTTTAAAATAACGAAATTCATTCTAAAATTCTGACATATCCTACTTGGGTGCATGGTGCTGTGGTCATGACAATCGTTCCCATGACAACAATTAATTCTCGCACTAGTGTGGGAATCAGCTATTTCCCGTACTCATTCTAGTTAAAGAACAATTATATTGCTTTTTTTGCAATTTCTGATATGATAATTCATTTTTTTGTTTTATTGGAAATATAGAATCAAAATGGAATTAGAAAAAACCTTGTACTATGTGAATCGTTGCAAAATCGTGTTTTTCGCAAGTGACGTGTTGTTGAACTTGTGGTGACCAGCAAGCGATGAAAAAATATTATTATATTTGTACATGGGTCACGAATGTTTTTTTACTTTCTAAGCAGATCGAGTTTGTATTTTGATAGTATAAAATGTGTCACTTTTTTGTATTTTAATATATTCAAGTTCGAGAATATAATCAATTACATAAGTGATTGATATTTAATGTGGAGTACTATTTGCAAACTCATTCTGTATACATTTTTAAAACTTTTAATTACAAATTTACGTGTTAATCAAAACCAAAATAAGCACAAAGATGAAATTAGTCGAAAAGACTTTATGCCAACAGTTCGGCAATCTTCACTGTATACTGCTGTATCATACATAATGATAGATATTTATATATATACCTCATTTTGATTACTTTAATGACATTCATAATAGGCCTGAGTATACTATAATGGATTAATTATTATTTAGAAACAAATCAAAAACTTATACCCATCTAATTAGCAGATTGTAGATGATTTAAACAACTTGATTTAAATCATGATTCAAATCAAATTATTATTTTTAAATAATCATCGTTTCAAATGAAAACAATTATTTTTTAAAAAGTCAACTTCACACACTTTTTACAGTATTTCTCTTGGTTTATCATTTATAATGAACAAATTGTTATTATTTAGAAATAAATCAAAAACAGTATACCAACTGATTAGCAGGTTGTAAATGATTGAATAATTCAAACCAAATGATTTTTTATATTCATTGTTCCAAAAGAAAAAAAATATATTAAAAATAAGAGGATAACCATAGAAAATAAACTGAACTATTTAATTTAACATAAATCAATATCTAGAAACAAAATAAAAATACAAAATATAAAATACAAATTATTTATTCTAAGAAAAATAAAGAAAAATATAGTTTTGCAGTTTTTTCTGTGCCAAGTCTATCTCCACGCTAGTAAAAAAGTCAAGTTCACACACTTTTTGCATCATTTCTCTTGGTTTATCAATTTTTTTAATGGACAAAAATGATTTATATCAAAACAAAAATAATGACAAAAATTAATAAGTACCTATATAAATATTAGAGATAATTCCAATAACAAAAATACCAATAATAATGATAACAACAAGTTGTCCAGATCAATGAAATTAAAAATTCGAGCACCATACTAATATCCATAACATAACCATGTTTGACTCTTCTTTGACGTTTCAAAGTCTTTTGAAGGTCAAAAGTTTTAGCTCACAAGTGAACCCAACGATCACAAATACAGTAGATAAAACGTGTTAGCATTTGTTATGTTTTCGGCTGGACAAAAAGAGACAACTAAGGATAGAGAAATATTGAGTCACCTCCTAGAGTAATCGCTAGATGTCACTGCTTATTCTTATACTATATTTGAAACATTTGAATTATTAACAAAAACCAATTATAAAATACATGAAACAAACTGATATTAGTATTAGGAAAGGATAAAAAGAATTATGTATACTTATTTATTTTATTCTATTGATTTTAAACAATATATTTTTTTGTATAAATGCTACTTATTCTATTTGTACTTTTTTTCTAAATTCATGTTCGCTTCATGGTGAATCCGGATTTTGATATAAATGTCTAAAATTGAATTGAGTAATTGAATGCCATGATTATTTAATGGAACCTGATCCAGCATAATATGGTTATGAAGACAATCTGAAATACTCGTAGGTAAATTTCTCATGGTAGTATTAAGGTAGATTCACAACCTGAAATTTGATAAAATTTCAACTACGAAATTTAGACCATTGAACTTTCTTACGTTCGGAGCTTAAAATGTGTATGTTAGTTCCATCTATGAGATCAAAACATGAAGCATTCATCGGCTGTTTTATTTGTTTGACAGGCTAAGTTTGCATTTTTTTGGGTTTTTTATTGCTAAACAAAATATTAATGTTTTGTGGCACAATGACATCTGAAGAAGAGTTTATTAATATAGTATCACGGTACCCAGTATTATACGATAAGAGAAATATTAATTACAGAAACAATAGATTGAAAGAAGAGAGATGGAATTCCATCGCTAGGGAATGTGGCATGAGTGCTATTCGGGTATTGGCGGTCTCCCTTTATCATTTTTTTTAATTACAGGACCCACAAATGATAATAAAAGATCAAATTGTTCTATATTTAGTCTCGTGTAGTTAAAAAACATGTTAATATCGCACAATCTCATTTCCCTAATGAGATTGTGCCAGTCTTCGTGTTCATATCTTCTTTGATTAATAGGTCGCACCCACCACCATCTTTCTTTTCCCTGTTTTTCATTTTCTTAATGATATTGTGACGTGCGCCCCTGAGTTAAGAGTATACGAGCGCAGGTACTGAAAGAATGTTCCCGAGCGATGACGTAATCCCCTTGCCGGAATTACCCAGATGACGCAATCCCCGGCGGCGGAACGGCTAGCCATGTTAATTACACGGTGACCTAAATCTATTGTACTCGGTATCATTGTGGCATCGGAAGGTTCCAGAAGGGCACTGGGCTGTATAAATACCGTCGGAACGACAGCGAATACATAGTCTGACATATAGAAGCAACGAGCAATGAAGTTATTGATATAAATAAACAATCTACGAGTAGTGAACATAAATAAATGTAGTTATATAAATAAATGTAGTGATATAAATATTGGTTAAATAAATAATCTTAGTGTTTAAGCATTTAATAATATTCTTAGTCTTTAATTAGTGCTTATAATTATTTAATCAATATGCTAGTTATTTTTATTCTTTTAATATTTATCGTAATTAGTTATCGTTTAATAAACTTACTTAATCCGAATGCCTTTCTACCTTGCGGTGTAAGGCTTTATTCCTGTGGAGATTTCTTCCATGCTTCTTTCCATGCTGTTCTATTCTCCATGAGCGATTTACTTCCGTGGAGTGTTATGCCTCTTCGTTTCATAGCTGTTTTCACCTCGGTGTTCCATGTTTTTATTGGTCTGCCTCGTCCTTTTTTCTCCGTTGGTATGGCTTCGTATATGGATTTTGCTATCCTCTCTTCTCCCATTCTGTGCACATGTCCTCTCCACCTTAGTTATTCCCTCCTCTATTATGTCTTTGACAGGTTTTGTCTTCAGGTTATTTCTGTATACCACGTTTCTAATTTTATCTAGTTTTGATTTTCCTTCTATCGTTCTGAGGAATCTCATTTCGATGTTTCGAATACGACTTTGAAACCGTTCAGTGGTTGTCCAGGACTCGCATCCGTACGTAAGTACTCGGACAGCAACTTTTTTGAAAACTTCTGTTTTTGTCTCTTTTGGGACCTCTTTTTTGCGTAGGAAATTTTTCTTTAGAGCATTGTACAGTATGCCTCCTTTATTTACTCTTTCAGTAATCTCCTCCTCCAGCCCTCCTTTTGCTTCTATAATTACTCCTAGATATTTGTACGTTTCCACTTGTTCCAACTCTGTGCCTTCTATGTGTATTGTGTGGGTTTTTCCTTCTCCATTTATGATCATTGTTTGGGTTTTTGCTTTATTTATTGTCATATTCCACTTATTTAATTCTTTATTTAATAGTTCTATATTAATCTATAGGTGCTTTTCATTTTCCGCTATTAACACCATGTCATCAGCGTAACAAAGATGGGATACTTTCACCATTTTCATTTTTCTGTAGCCTACCTTGTATGTTTTCATTTTATTTTTAATCGTCTTTAATATTTCGTCTAAATACAGGGTAAAAAGTAAAGGGCTTAGAATACACCCTTGCCTTAGACCAGTTTTGGCTTTGAATAACGTTGAAGTGTTATTCCGTACTCTAACGTAGTTTTCGTTTTGTTCGTATAAGTTCTTCACCCTTTTGATATCATGTTCATTGACTCCTCTTAGTTCAAGGCATTCCCATACTTTTCGTCTGACTACTTTATCAAATGCTTTTTCTAAATCAATAAAGCAGAGGTGTAATTCTTTTTTTACTAGTCTGGCCTTTTCTATCAGTTGTCTTAGTGCGAAAATATGGTCCTGCACTCCTCTTTGTGGTCTAAAACCGCTTTGGTTTTCCTCTATAGTGTGCTCTACTTGTTCCCTTATTCTTTTTTCTATTATTCTCTCTTTTTAAAGATAGGTGTAATGACTCCTACTTGCCAATCTCTGGGGACTCCCTGTTCTCCTACGGTATTAAATATTTTTAACAGGCATTCCTGACCCGTGTTGCCCATATTTTTAATCATAGCCGTTGTTATGTTGTCATGTCCGGGTGCCTTTCCGATTTTAAATTTACTTAAAGCCATTGTATATTCTTCTTCTGTGATCATTTCTACTTGTGTTACTTCAGTATTCGTGCAGTTGTTCTCTGTTTCATCTACACGTATATGTTCTTCTTCCAGCAGTTCTTCAAAATATTCTCTCCATCTTTCCATTATCGTATCTTCCGTTTTTAGAACGTTCCCTGTTTTGTCCTTTATGCTGTTTAGCATGGGTTCTTTTTCGGTTCTCATTCGTTTTATAGCCCCATAGAATAATTTTTGATTTTCCTTATATGCCACACTTAATTTCTGTCCAAATTTTATCCATTCGTTGTTTTTTTGCTTCTTTGACTGTATTCTTGACTTCTATTCTTAAATTTTTATATATTGCGTAACTTTGTGTATCTCTCTTTGATAGATATGTTTTCCAGGCTTGCTTTTTCAGTTTAATTTTTTGTTTTATTTCCTTAGTCCACTAGGGAGTTTTTTTCATTTGTTTATTATTTAAGTTTACTGTCCCGCATGCCTCTTCCGCGGCTTGAAGGATGCTATTTTTGAATTTTTCCCACATATACGAGATGTTTGCTTCTTTATTAAAGTCTGCTAAATTTTGTTCCACTTTCGCCGCGAATTTTGCCTTTACCTCTTCCTCGGCAAGTTTGTGCGTTCTGATTTTCTTCTTAGCAATCGTTTTTCTTTTTTCCTGTTTGTTAATTTTATGTACCCTCATTTTCATTACTGTTAAGTGGTGGTCACTATCTATCTCTGCTCCCCTATATACTCTGACATCGAAAACTTTTGATTTGTTATTCTGGCCTATTAAGAAATAACCAGAATGGATTTTTCGTTTTTGGATAATTCTGTCCTTGTGTACTTGTGTATGTCTTTGTGCGTAAATAAAGTGTTCGTTATTACAAGATCATTTTCGACACATAAGTCTATAATTCTTCTTCCGTTGTTGTTTAGCACTAGTTCTCCTTTTTTCCCCATAATTCTTTCTATGCCTGTGTTGTTCTTACCTACTCTTCCGTTCACTATAATATTTTTGTTGGTATTATCTAAGACCTGTTGTAATTCCTGGAAGAATTTATTCTTCATTTCTTTAATATCATTCTCGTTAGTGATATAAATATTGGTTAAATAAATAATCTTAGTGTTTAAGCATTTAATAATATTCTTAGTCTTTAATTAGTGCTTATAATTATTTAATCATAATGCTAGTTATTTTTATTCTTTTAATATTTATCGTAATTAGTTATCGTTTAATAAACGTATTATTTTAATTAATAATATTTGTTTTACACTTCACCCAAATAAATAAAACGTTACAATTGGTGTCAGGTGTGGGGTTGTTAATAATGTGTGAAGTGTAAATAAAAATAAATAAAATGGCGACTAAACAACTAAAATTAAGTGAATTAAAAGTAAGTGTTCTCAAGAGAGAACTGGAAGAACGGGATTTGGAAACAACAGGAAGAAAGTCAGTACTTCAAGAAAAACTATGGCAGGCATTAGCCGATGATGGTGAAAATCCTGAAGATTACTTATTTGACCCGTCCGAAATTGCTAAATTAAAACAGGAAATGACAGAAAATTCCAGAACATTAAAAAAAGACTTAACAGAAACTTCTACAACATTAAAAGAAGAATTAGAACAAAAATCAATAGAAAGTTCTAGAAAATCGGAAGAAAGTTCTAGAACATTAGAACAAAAATTGTAGGAGAGTTCTAGACAAGCAGAAGAAAGTTCTATAATATTAGAAAATAAATTAGAAGAAAATTCTAGAACTCTGGAGTAAGCATTAGAACAAAAATTGGAGAAAAGTTCTAGAAAATCAGAGGAAAGTACTAAAGCACTTAAAGAAGAATTAATGGAACATTCTAAAACATTAGAACAAAAATTGGAAGAAAATTCTAGAAATTTAGAACAAAAATTAATGGAAAATACTGAAGGTCTGAAGAATTTAGAAGATAAGTATGACAAGAAAATTGAAGATTTACAAGAAAAGTTCACTAGAATTACAAAGTCGTCAAGGTCGAATTCCGAAGTTGCTAAACCAAGTCTAATAGAAGGAATAAAAGTAGTAGAACCTGATACTACTTCAAAAATGCACATAAAAACACCGGAATTTGATGGAAAGTCTTCGTGGTCGGATTATTTAAAACAATTTGAAGGAGAAGGCTACAGCGTTGACTGTCTCGTTGCGCGGCGAAGCCATCGATATCGTACAAACGCTGAAGGAAGAAGAACAAGAAGACTATGACCAACTAGTCAAGCGGTTGGATATGCGATATGGATATACCGGAGAGGAATTACTGTGTCACCAGAAAAGAGCTTTTGGCAGTCGTGAAATCCGTGGAGCATTTCTATAAATATTTATACGGACGAAGATTTTTGATAAGAATTGACCATGCCGCTTTAAAATGGTTGCTACAGTTCAAGAATCCAGAAGGTCAGGTGGCAAGGTGGATTGAGAGACTACAAGAATACGATTTGAAAATCGAGCACAGGACAGGTACCAGCCATCGTAATGGCGACGCATTGTCCAGAAGGCCATGCCAAGAGGAATGTAAGCATTGTAGTCGAGTGGAAGAGAAGCATTCCACCATCGCCAGAATAATAGTAGTCGACGATAGTTGGCAGCCCGATGGATTACGTAAGGACCAAGAAAATGACCCGACTTTGAAAATGTTATTGGAATGGAAAGCAGAAGAGAGCAAACCAATGTGGGAAGACGTTGCACCACACTCACAGAGTGTAAAATCGTACTGGGCGCAATCGGACACCGTGGTGATTGAGGATGGCCTGTTGAAGCGTGTGGTAGAGAATGCTGATGGAACTGAGAAGAAAACTCAGTTGGTCATTCCTAAGAGTAGAATACCAGACGTGTTAAAAGAGATCCATGGCGGATCTGGAGGAGGCCATTTTGGAGTCAACAAAACATTAGAAAGATTGCGCCAGCGATTTTACTGGATTAACTGCAAGGAAGACGTTAAAGACTGGTGCAAGAAATGTGTAGTTTGCGCTGGAAGCAACGGCCCTCATAGACGACGAAAAGCTCCAATGCGTCAATACAATGTTGGCAGTCCATTTGAGCGCATTGCGATTGATGTGGCCGGACCATTCCCAGAAAGTGACGACGGAAATAAATACATCGTGGTTGTGATACTACTTCACTAAATGGGTTGAAGCGTATCCATTACCCAACCAGGAAGCCACCACGGTCGCCGAAACCTTAGTTAAAGAGTGTGTATGCCGGTTTGGTGTACCACGTGAACTTCACTCTGACCAGGGAAGAAATTTCGAGTCTGCCGTTTTCAAAAATATCTCTAAGATATTAGGAATTAATAAAACGAGGACAACTGCATTACATCCGCAGTCCGATGGCATGGTTGAACGAATGAACAGAACGATCAACCGATACTTGTCGAAGGTAGTCTCCAACCACCAAAGAGACTGGGACCGACATCTTCATCTGTTCCTGATGGCTTATCGTTAATCCGTGCATGAAACCACAGGGAAAACTCCTGCGAACATCTTATTCGGACGCGCCTGCCATGTGACTTGGTGTTAGCCATGAACCTGGGGAAGATCTGGCCGGGGAAGATTACGTAACGGATTTACGGAGAAGAATGGACAACATTCATGAACAAGTCCGCACAAACATTCAAGCTGCCAGCGACCGAATGAAGGACCAGTATGACATCAAGGCAGAAAAAGGTGGATACCAACCTGGGGATTTAGTGTGGCTTCGAAGGTTTATCACCAAAGCTGCAAAGAAATTGGGAAGGTCCTTATGAGGTTGTTAAGAGAATAAACCACGTAATATACAGGATTAGGAAAACACCAACAGGGAACCCGAGAGTAGTACACTTCAATCGGCTAGCCCCTTTCGCTGGTGGCCCATCATGGAGCAACGGTTCGTCGGGTCATAGCTCAGGAACCGACTTTTGAAGACTTCATGGAAAAGTATTCCTTCGATCACAAGGCGCGGTATGGCGTGACGACAGAAGAACATAGAGACCTGTTCACCGTGTCCTCAGATTATTCCCTCGGCCACTGCGTATCGGAAGACTTAAAGATGTCACGCGGCATAGCGTCAGTCTTTAAGACGAAATTCGGATGACTACAAGAACTGGCCAACCAAGGTCCATCCGTCGGGAAAACGCTGCGACTGAGGGATAACAATACAGAACATCAGCGGTATACCTATTACCTGGTTACAAAACCACGCTCGTACCAAAAGCCGTCGTATCGCAGTCTATGGAATTCACTGTGCGATTTGAAGAATCATCTTCTAGAGAATGACATTTTGAAGCTAGCAGTACCGAAGTTAGGCTGTGGATTAGATGGTTTGGATTGGAAGATTGTTAGGAACATGTTAGAGATCCTCTTCCGCTATACCGGTATTGAAATTCTTGTCTGCAGCTTTAACCCTAACGGACAGAAAGAAGAACTCCAGCGGACCATCGACTGTCACTTCTTCAAGACTTCCAAATGTACCAAGGGTAATACATGTAGATTTCGTCATCAAGAACTTTTCCAGGACGAAACAGTCTTAAGGAGGGGGGCAGTGTGACGTACGCCCCTGAGTTAAGAGTATACGAGCGCCGTAACTGAAGGAATGTTCCCGAGCGATGACGTAATCCCCTCGCCAGAATTATCCAGATGACGCAATCCCCGGCGGCGGAACGGCTAGATGTGTTAATTACGCGGTATCGGTATCATTGTGGCATCGGAAGGTTCCAGAAGGGCACTGGGCTGTATAAATACAGAATATATAGTCTGATATATAGAAGCAACGAGCAATGAAGTTAGTGATATAAATAAACTATCTACGAGTAGTGAATATAAATAAATGTAGTTATATAAATAAATGTAGTGATATAAATATTGGTTAAATAAATAATCTTAGTGTTTAAGCATTTAATAGTATTCTTAGTCTTAAATTAGTGTTTATAATTATTTAATCATAGTGTTAGTTATTTTTATTATCTTTGAATATTTATCTTAATTAGTTATCGTTTAATAAACGTATTATTTTAATTAATAATATTTGTCTGAGTTTTACACTTCACCGAAATAAATAAAACGTTACAATATCTTAACTACATCAAAAGAAGAACAGTTTTCCTTGGTGCTACCAATTTTGCGGACCACAAAAAACAGGCGGACAGCGGACTGGTCATAAGTATTGGTTCTATAGTATTAAATCACAACATAATATTTACTTTTGAATAACTGTGGTATACAAAACAGGAAGATGATCGAGATCACCTCCGCAGAGAATACTTTACTCCTGGTGTATTTTGCGGACTAGCCATTTCTAATACAACGAGGGGGATCAAACTTGGAAGTTGCATGGCTTTTGTGATTCCTTGTAATATACAATTTAATTCAAACTCGAAATCATCTTCAGAAGGTTGCTTTACTCTTGGTGAATTTTGCGGACTGGCCATTTGGACTGAAGCGAAAGAGACCAAACATGAAATCTACGTTGCCCTTTTGTTTCTCTTCCCCATACTATTTAATTAAAACTCGAAATCATCTTCAGAAGGTTACTTTACTCTTGGTGAATTTTACGGACTGGCCATTTCGACTGAAGCGAAAGAGACCAAACATGAAATCTACGTTGCCCTTTTGTTTCTCTTCCCCATACCATTTAATTAAAACTCCAAATCATCTTCAGAAGGTTACTTTACTCTTGGTGAATTTTGCACACTTAAAATCTACGTAGCTCTTATGTTTCTCTTTACTACACTATTCAATTAAAACTTGAAATTATCTTCAGAAGGTTACTTTACTCCTGGTGAATTTTGCGGACTCGCCATTTCGAATGAAGCGAAAAAGACCAGACTTGAAATCTACGTTGCTCTTATATTTCTCTTCCCTATACTATGTAATTAAAACTCGAAATCATCTTCAGAAGGTTACTTTATTCTTGGTGAATTTTGCGGACTCGCCATTTCGACTGAAGCGAAAAAGACCAGACATGAAATCTACGTTGCTCTTATGTTTCTCTTCCCCATACTATTTAATTAAAACTCTAAATCATCTTCAGAAGGTTACTTTACTCTTGGTGAATTTTGCGGACTGGCCATTTCGAGTGAAGCGAAAAACACATCTTCAGACGGTAACCTTCTGAAGATAATTTCGAGTTTTAATTAAATAATGTAATAAAGAGAAACATAAGAGCAACGTCGATTTCAAGTCCGGTCTTTTTCGCTTTTCTCGAAATTGCCAGTCCGCAAAATTAACCAAAAGTAAAGTAACCATCTGAAGATGATTTCAAGTTTTAATTAAATAGTATAGGGAAGAGAAACATAAGAACAACGTACATCTCAAGTCTGGTCTCTTTCGCTTCAGCCGAAATGGCCAGTCCGCAAAATTCACCAAGAGTAAAGTAACCTTCTGAAGATGATTTCGAGTTTTAATTAAATAGTGTAGGGAAGAGAAACATAAGACCAACGTAAATTTCAAGTCTGGTGTTTTTCGCTTCAGTCGAAATAGCCAGTCCGTAAAATTCACCAAGAGTAATGTAACCTTCTGAAGATGATTTCGAGTTTTAATTAAATAGTATAGGAAAGAGAAACGTAAGAGCAACGTAGATTTCAAGTCTGGTCTCTTTCGCTTCAGTCGAATTGGCCAGTCCGCAAAATTCACCCAGAGTAAAGTAACCGTCAGAAAATGATTTCGAGAGTGAATAACATAGTATAGGGAAGAGCAACGTAGATTTCGAGTGTGGTCTTTTTCTCTTCATTCGAAATGGCTAGTCCGCAAAATTCACTAAAGGTAAAGTAACCTTCTGAAGATGATTTCGAGTTTTAATTAAATAGTATAGGGAAGGGAAACATAAGAGCAACGCAGATTTCATGTCTGATCTCGTTCGCTTCAGTCGAAATGGCCACTCCGCAAAATTCACCAAGAGTAAAGTAACTTTCTGAAGATGATTTCGAGTTTTAATTAAATAGTGTAGTAAAGAGAAACATAAGAACAACGTAGATTTCAAGTCTGGTCTCTTTCGCTTCAGACGAAATGGCCAGTCCGCAAAATTCACCCAGAGTAAAGTAACCTTCTGAAGATGATTTCGAGTTTTAATTAAATAGTATAGGGAAGAGAAACATAAGAGCAACGTAGATTTCAAGTCTGGTCTCTTTCGCTTCATTCGAAATGGCCGGTCCGCAAAATTCACCAGGGGTAAAGTAACCTTCTGAAGATGATTTTGAGTTTTAATTAAATAGTATAGGGAAGAGAAACGTAAGAGCAACGTAGATTTCAAGTCTGGTCTCTTTTGCTTTAGTCGAAATGGCCAGTCCGCAAAATTCACCAAGAGTAAAGTAACCTTCTGAAGATGATTTCGAGTTTTAATTAAATAGTATAGGGAAAAGAAACATAAGAGCAACGTAGATTTCAAGTCTGGTCTCTTTCGCTTCAGTCAAAATGGCCAGTCCGCAAAATTCACCCAGAGTAAAGTAACCGTCTGAAGATGATTTTGAGTTTTAATTACATAGTATAGGGAAGGGAAACATAAGAGCAACGTATAATTCAAGTCTGGTGTTTTTCGCTTCATTCGAAATGGCCAGTCCGCAATATGCACCAAGAGTAAAGTAACCTTCTGAAGATGATTTCGAGTTTTAATTAAATAGTGTAGGGAAGAGAAACATAAGATCAACGTATATTTCAAGTCTGGTGTTTTTCGCTTCAGTCGAAATGGCCACTCCGTAAAATTTACCAAGAGTACAGTAACCTTCTGAAGATGATTTCGAGTTTTAATTAAATAGTATAGGGAAGAGAAACATAAGAGCAACGTAGATTTCAAGTCTGGTCTCTTTCGCTTCATTCGAAATGGCCAGTCCGCAAATACACCTGGAGTAAAGTACGCAGAGCTTGGCGTACTCGAGTACATTTACTCGAAAGTACTGTTTAAAGTCCAAGTTTTGTACTCTGTACTCGTACTCGAGTACATTTTAAAATCTGTTACTTTTACTTGTATTTGCGGTGTTTCATCTAAATACTCGTACTCAATACTCTAAAAAGTACTCAGAGTAAACGATATGTATTCCAAGTACATATAAATACTCGTAAGTATATCCGAATACTTAGAGTACTTGAAATTAATATTTTAAAGTATCATTTTTACGTCTACGAGAACAACGAACATGCTTGTGCACGTTTGTTTTCAACTGCGTGGCTGCAGTCTGCAGTATATTCGTACACACAATACGATTAGTCTTATACCAATTAATCGTTCATAAAAGATCAAATCTGTGTTCCATAGATCTTTATAGGTTCGTCATAAACATTCTATTACCAAATGCAAAAAAAAATAAGTTTATATATCTTTCTACTATCGTTTGGAAATATCTTTGATTTCCATAATCGTTTGATTTGAGTAATGTTGTAAATTTCCACACAAGTGCGGAAATATTAGATTACAATGTACAAGATTACTTTATTTATTTTCTTATCAGTATTCTGGTTACGAATACGATAGCTACGATTCCCTAAGCTTTTCAAAACGTCAAACTGACAGATAACAAAAAAATGTGAAATTTAAATTTTTTATTTGAAAAATACATCTTAGATAATAGTAATATAATAATAATAATAAATAATAATAGGTAATAGAAAAAATCTTGTGTGCTGTATAGGAAAAGTATTTTTCTTACTGCACAAACAAATAGCTATTCTATTATTGTTGATATTTAGAAGATCATATACGTTTTACATTTAAATAATTAAGTCTAACGATATTCCTTTAAATATTTATTAGTAAGAATGTGGTGACATATTTTTAAAAAGCTAAACATTGGTATTCTATTTTAAAATATTTAACTTTATATGAAGTATCCATATTTTTACCATACAATTATATTTTTATATATCTGTCTCTTAAAAACAATCTAGAAGCGATTTGTACCATAATTTTTATATTACGTATAGAAGTACTTTACAAAGTACTTTAAAGTAATTAAAAAGTACTCTGTACTTTTCCCAAAAATGATCAAAGTACTAGTACTTTACTTTAAAAGTACATTTGAGCATTAAATACTTTTACTCCTTACTCGAGTATTTTTATTTGGTACTTTGCCCAGCTCTGCCTCTGCGGAGGTGATCTCGATCATCTTCCTGTTTTGTATACCACAGTTATTCAAAAGTAACTAGTATGTTGTGATTTAATACTATAGAACCAATAATTATGACCAGTCCGCTTTTTTTGTGGTCCGCAAAATAGAACTTCCCGTTTTTCTTCGCCGTTGCCTGTCTATGCCCAAAACGATACTTTTGTACTTCAACGTAAAAAGATATTAAAATATTTTTTTAAATATTTATTTTAAAAATATTTATCCCAAAATAATTATGAAATAAATCTAATAAGGTAGTATTTTGTCTAGTATATTTGTTGTCGTTGAGTTCTCTGGTTGAGTGAACCTATCGTGAGAAATATTGTGTTAACGCTGGCATCTATCGGTGAATATGACAATTTCATTCTATGTGCCTTATTCTAGTGGCGAATACAACAATGTATTGTATTTTTCTATTATATCGACTTAGTTTATTTTCTCTGCTTGTGTTGTCTAGTAATTAGGGGATGCTCTAAATGCTCATTTAAATTGGAAACAGCAATAATCATATTTATATAACATTAAGTTGAATTATTTACAATTTTACTGATTGAATAATGTGGCATTACAACTTCATAGAAGAAAATATTAATTTTGTATTGTTCAAATGCAGAAACTGTTATTTTATTGTTATATTCTGTTTGTTGTTAAGCAATTTGTTCTTTTTAATACTAGTGCTAACAGCTAGATAGCACTAATTACACATTCATAGAACGCTTTTTGGCCATAGAACGCACTTCATGTGGTGGTACGCTTGGTCATTAAACTTTTAATATGCGCGCGCATCATGTTACACTAAAGAATGGCGTGTGATCGTATCAAGAAGGAATATTTGTTGAAAAATATGATTATATTTTAAACAAAATCTAATCTTTTCCTTTATCATGTGTTAATAAGTGCTACAACATTTAAAAATGGAATTAAAACTTCATTCTCCAGCAGGGGCTGAACCAGTTTTATACACCTGGCCACTAACCTCTGGTCGTGGAAATGTAAGTAGATCTCTTCACTAAGCATTATTTTTCTCTCTATCTCTCTCTCTCTCTATATATATATATATATATATATATATATATATATATATATATATATATATATATATATATATATATATATATATATATATATATATATATATTATTATTAGTAAATTATTTGACTGCAAATATAGTCTTAAAAAAATTGTGTAAAAATATGTATAATATAATAGAAGAAATATGAAATACATATGATTATAATTTTTTTATATTAATTTGAATACAAAGAATTGATATACTTGTATTATATAAAGTAATGTAGGTTGTAGATGACAAAGAATTCGCTAAAATAGGAGTTTCTAATGTTTCTTTTCGATATTTATTACAAAATTCAGAAAATACTTATTGTAAATGTCATAAGTTAAATATAAGTTACTGATGTGCTAACAACTGAAACTTAAATGTATCTGATGTTTGTATTTTAGGATAAACATGATGGAGCTTTGGAAATCGTGGAAACAATTAGGTAATTTAATTTATTATATAAGAATAAGAATATTAGATTTCATATTATATTACAGATGGGTGTGTGAAGATTTACCTGAGCTTAAACTACCATTGGAAAATAATATTTTATGTGACTACGACACAAAAAGTTACGAAAGTATGAAAAACTTATGTGATCGATTCAACAGAGCAATAGATAGTGTAGTGGCATTGGTAACTTATTGCCAATTATAATTTAAATAGTTACTAATATTTTTGTTAGGAAAAAGGTACATCATTGCCAGCCCAACGACTTAATAAATATCCATCTCGAGGACTTCTTAGACATATATTACAACAAACTTACAATCAAGCCGTTGAGGATCCAGAAAAACTGAATCAATATGAACCATTTTCACCAGAAGTAATTATGATATGTTTTTTGCTTTCTTCAATTAAATACAATTTAATTTTAGGTTTATGGTGAAACTTCGTATGATCTTGTATGTCAAATGATAGATCAAATAGATGTAACTGCTGATGATGTATTTGTAGATTTAGGATCTGGAGTAGGTCAAGTAGTACTTCAAATGGCTGCTGCAACTCCATGTAAAATTTGTTTTGGAATAGAGCGAGCAGATATTCCTAGTAAATATGCAGAAAACATGAATAAAAATTTTCGTGCGTGGATGCAGTGGTATGGGAAAAAGTTCGGTGAATATAAATTGATAAAGGGAGATTTTCTAACAGATGAACATAGAGAAAAAATTAATCAAGCTTCAATTGTTTTTGTTAATAATTTTGCGTTCGGTCCAGCAGTTGACCATCAATTGAAAGAACGTTTTGCGGACTTGAAGGATGGTGCACGAATTGTTTCATCTAAGAGTTTTTGTCCTCTGAATTTTCGAATTACGGATAGAAATTTAAGTGACATTGGTACGATTATGCACGTTTCAGAGATGTCTCCGCTGCGAGGTTCTGTTTCGTGGACAGGAAAGCCAGTTTCCTATTATTTACATATTATAGACCGTACCAAATTAGAAAGATACTTCCAGCGTTTGAAGAATCCAAAGGTATGTATATGTTTTAAATGTACTAGATGTACATAGATAGTAAATTGAAATTATTTCTGTCTCTGTCAGGGTAACTCAAATATTATTGAAGAGGGAGAGACAAATGCATCAACTCGCAGTAGCCGTGAACGAGCTAAACGTGATCTCAGCAAGCAACTTAGCACAGACACGACGTCGGAGAGTGAGAATAGTGACTTAGATATAGGTAATAATGCAGTCATTGGACCCACTACGCGAAAAGCGTGGTCACATTGGTGTAGCAATAAAGGGAAATCCAGTCAATCGGAAGAAGAAACTAATGGTCAGTCAGTTACGTAATTCAGTTTAGGTCTGAGTAAATTTTTATTTGTCATCATCACGTCATTGATTTTGTTTTTTGTTTCTTCACTTAGTTTCTTTTTTCGGATTTGACAGGTGTGTTAAACATTTTAATTATCACTTACATACTCGTACTGTATATATCGATTATATCATTTCTTGTTTTATGTACATATGTCATTTTTGTAAACGGCCAAGTTATTTTCAAATTTATGTAATTTTTAGGGAAAAGTAAACGTCAACAAACTAAAAAACTCCGAAGGAAAATTTCTCGTGGCGGAAAGACAGCTACGGCTGGTAATAAACAACAAATTAAACGTCCTCGTGGTCGTGTTAGGAAAACAAAACCAAAGAAGGCTATTAAAATTACTGGCCTTGACTTGCTCCACAGTCAAACTTTACTTAGCACATCTCCACAAGGTTTGTTAATTAATATTTTCTACTGTTACTTATTGATATTCATGTATTTGTAATACAGCTATCGGAAAGAAACTACCACCAGCACCAGGATGCGTGGATCAGCAATTAACAACTCTGAGTACCGACATGGTTCATACTGAGCTTGAAATACCACAAGCTCCTGCTGAAACTCCGTATGCTTTGCAAATTTTACTTGATATGTACCGAGTGCAATTTATGCAAATGATTGATGCAATGAAGAGTGTCAAATATAGGGAACAGGTAGAATCTCAAATAACTAAAGAGAAGGAAAGAAATCAGTGGTTACAGAATCGTGCTGCTCAACTTGAAAAACAAATCAAAGTATTAATAGATGATAGCGTTGCTTTACTCAAAGCTCGAATGAATGAACTTGGTATAAATGCTACATCTCCAGGTGATTTGCTTGCAAAAGCTAAAGAAATCGTTTGTCGTCATAAAGAATTACAAGCAAAAGCGAGCAAACTGCAAGCACACGTTACTACACTTGAGCAAGATCAAGCACGACTTGTGACGCAAAGACAACAAGAAATTGCGGACAAGTATCGCAAAACCGAGCCAAACATTGATATGAGTCAAGGTGTAACACAAGAGTTTATTTTACGAGAAATATCATCAACGTTGGCCCAAAGAAAGAAACTTCATAATCAAGTATCGCGTCTAGAGAATGAATTAATTGCTTTAGAAAAGAGCAATGAAGAAAGAAAACAAGCTCTAGCAAAACCACAACCTCAAACAGTTAATAAATCTTCACGAAAAACAAGAGATTATAGAACTAGATCACAAGATTGGCCTGATGTTCCAGATATTGGCAAAATAGAAGAACAAAACCCTGAAATTTTGGCACAAAAGATTCTAGAAACTGGCCGTAAAATTGAAGCAAGTAAAATGGTTGCTAATAAAGTAAATTATGTTTTGGAGAACAAAGAACGTAATATAAAGAGCGGCATTCAACAACATCAGCGACATTTTCTTAAAAATAATAACATGTTAGCTCCAATAATTGTAAAGAGGAGCACAAGTAAACCATCGTCTAGTTATCATAATCAGGTGAACAAAATGTCTGAACCACCACGCGTAGTTAATTTTGAAGATCGCTTGAAGAGCATTATAACATCAGTTTTAAATGAAGATGAACAGTATCGGTCAAAACAAACCAATGCCAAATATAATAATTTCTACATTGATCCAAAATATCAACATGTTAATCAGAATAAATCAGAAGAGAAAAAAGAAATAGTCCATCAAACATATGTAAATGAATATAAAGCTGAACACCAATCTGAAGTAGAAAATAAATCACATATACACCAAGAAGGTTTAGCAGCAACTGTTATGGAATCTTACAGAAGAGAGTCACATTTAGATTCCATTCAAAACAAACAACTCTCAGTTGAACAACCAGATTATACTCAAGTGTCTCCCGCAAAATTAGCTCTTCGACGTCATTTATCACAAGAGAAATTAGCAGCTCAACAACCAATACAATATCAGCATCCAGAAGGTGGAATCGTCGCTGCTCGAACTATTGGCGACTTGATGTCAGGGGAAATTGAAAGAACTTTAGAAATCTCTAATCAGAGTATTATAAATGCTGCAGTTGATATGAGTGATATTCATGGTACAACTACGGTCACATCTCGTTCCGTTATGAATCAGAATGTACCCCCTCGACCTGAACGTGTTAATGTCAAAATGTTGAACGTGGAAGTAAAAGATCAAGAGCCGATGAGACAAATTTATAGTCCGATTTCTCGACCATCTTCCGCTGATGGTTCAGGAAATACTTCACAAAATTCCGAGATGACATATATGCATCATCATCGATCTAAAACCCCGACCAGTCTTCATTCACATGGTCAGACAATGGGACATCATATTCATTCTCATCCTAATTCAGGAACTGTGCCCGTTCCTTCACAACAAGCTTCTCCGAGAACGACTGTTTTATATCCAACCAATTCTAACAATGGAATGTTTAAAGTTATGTCATCTCGAAATGCATATTACCCTAAAGGAAATGACCAGTATACTCCTCTGCCCAGAGCAGATATTAAACCTTATCATGAATCATATTTTACTGATACCAAACCTCCAGTTTCACTAAAAATGATTGAAACTAATGATACTGGAAAAAATTCATTTGTCCCTGAAGGTCTCGCTGCTACTTTACATGCGAGAGTACTTAACAATGGATCTGTCATTAAAGAAGAATTAGATGAGACAAAAATGAATCGTGACTGTAATGTTTATGAACGAGAACGGAACAGAACATATTCGGAAAATAAACATATCATTCCTGCAACCACTTCTTATAGTAATGATTCTATAGTGCAAACTATAAAAACAGAAGTTTGTGACACAGTTAAATCCCCTACTTCATTTCAATATTTATCCCAGAAACGAGTTTCTCCTGTAATTCAAGGTCCAATTAGAACAATGAGGAAACTAGTGGATAGTTCTGTTACTAGCAGTGATCCTTCTCGTATAGACCCCAGCATCATTAATCCTGAGCGAAGACATCCTGGAACATTGGGAAGTCCTGAACCACATTCAAATATCTCTACACCGTTAATAGATGAAGCAGCTGAAAAGGATAAAAGGCCTCGTGCTGAAGAAGGTAAGAATATTTTCAGTTTGTCATTATATTACGAAATTTAATTAGACAAAATTTGTTCTTGCTCGTATTTTAAATACTGAGATATTGATAAAAATTATATATATATATATATATATATATATATATATATATATATATATATATATATATATTTGTATATTTAAAACTCCTTTGTGAAATAATGAATTTAATGTAATTAAAAAACTTATTTGTTCATTATGGATGTTTTTTTAATTTTGTAGTTAATTTGCGTTTCCAATATTTTATTTTTTAATTCATTATTAATATTGTGATAGAGAATCTATAACATTGAAATATAACTTCAGCATATAAATGTTTCAGTTTTTTATTTAGTAATTAATGTTAAATATTTTTTTAAAGGTAAGTTTACAGCTTAGTCTTTCCTTTGTAGACACGCTTTTTTAGCATGATGTTTTTAATTTATTTTAATTATCAGCTTTTTATTTAATTTATTTCTTCTTTTATTTCTTCAAATGCACGGAAAATTGGACTTCATTTTGTTTACTCTTTACATATAAAGTACAGATAGAGTTAGAAGGAAAACTTTTACTTAAAAAAAATCGCTTTGCATGTGTAGCAGTAGTTTCATTTGAGTAACGGTGCTCGAAAGTATTTTTTT
This sequence comes from Harpalus rufipes, assembly GCA_951394225.1. Taxonomy (NCBI): domain Eukaryota; kingdom Metazoa; phylum Arthropoda; class Insecta; order Coleoptera; family Carabidae; genus Harpalus; species Harpalus rufipes. Next base: position 29,406,168 of record OX596278.1, on the reverse strand, counting down.
TTAATTAAAATCAGAAAAAATATTTTATATTTTAGATTGGAAAAACACAATTTTAAATTTTATAAAAAATAGATAATCTACTGATGATACTTATTTTAAGATACATGAACTGACAGTTACAGTTTAAAGAATTATATATATATATATATATATATATATATATATATATATATATATATATATATATATATATATAGGTGTTTTTTAGATACGGGACACTTCGATTATTTTCTTTATTATTAGAAATAGAAGAAAATCATTCAAATAAAAGTTGTAATAAATCAAGCGGGAGATTCACTTATTGAAGAAAAATATATTTTTAACTAATGGTTTTCACAAGTGCAAACTGGGTTGGTATATATATATATATATATATATATATATATATATATATATATATATATATATATATATACATATATATATATATATATATATATATATATATATATATATATATATATATATATATATTTAGGCCCATTACATAGAGTTTTTTTCTGAACTCAACCATGTAATAATTTTATATACTTACATAACAAAAATATTGAATTGAAATTTAAATAAATTTTATTTTTAGTTATTTTTCTGTAGGCTATGAATAAAAAAACAAATTAAAACGAAACAAATATTTGTTAATAACTTTATAAATAGTGTTAAAATTATGAACTAAATAATTCAAATTAATATAACAGTTTTTGTTTTTCATACATAGCCTACTGAAAAATAAATATAAACCTAAAATTTATTTAAATTTCAATTAAAATTTTCTCTATATTTTTGTTATGTAAGGATATAAAATGATTACATAGTTGAATTCAGAAAAAATACTCTATCGAATGGGCCTAAAAAATATATACCATCCCATTAAAAAAAAATCTTCAATAAGCGAATGTCCCCCTTGATCTACTACAACTTTTATTTGAATGGTTTTTTCTTCTATTTCCAATAATAAAGAAAATAAATCGACGTGTCCCTATACCTATAATATATATAGGTAAAATACAATGGTAACATTTTCATATAGCTATAATAATATTTTAGAACAAAAGTGTAAATACAAAAAAATGTTCAGAATTAAAAACTGCATAAAATGAGTCTAAAATTTATTGATATAATTTTTGTCATGAGATAAAAGTAAAATAAAATATCCGTCATTAAGCTTTTTTATAGTGTGCCATGCAAGACAAAACATACAATTCAAATATTCGTATTTTTTGACTTTGACAGATAAAAGTTTATTAGTAATTGATAATTAATTGTTATTATTACTTCACTGCACTTTTTCTGCGATGGTAAATATAACCAAGATTACTGATAAATGATTAAATAAAATTAATAATTTTTAAAACTTTATGACAGATGCCATCTGCCAAACTCAAGCAATACAATTGTTTAATATTCTGTGCTATTGCTTATGTCACTTTGTAAATAGCTAAAAATTATAATTTTTATTTTGCCCCTCTTTCGCGAACGATACGTATCTAAACAATAATTTTGGACTTATTAGATGCAGTTTTTAATTCTGAACATTTTTTGTATTTACACTTTTGTTCTAAAATTAATAGGGCAGCTATATGAAACTTTTATCATTGTATTTCATATGGTCCATAAAAAAGTAGACACCGGTATATACTGTAACTGTTTATATACATTATATATTTATATGATAATTGTGAATGAAACTGATAATGTGAATATGAGTGATTACTGGTGATATTGGTATCTGTAGAAAGTACTGGTGCGTAATATTGACACTTAGTTTTTTGCATATGACATAGGTAGGAGCACTGTTCACTCTATTTGGCATGCCCACATTCAGGCGCATGTTCAGTGATGCTACCGTACTAGTTAGTCGTTTATAGAAACTGGCAGATATTAAATGTACCCGGTAAGTAATTTATTGGACTGATTATACGATTCTTATATTTTATCTACTAAGTGTTTGAAAAAATTCTACTGTACCGGGTACAATTTTAAAATAAGTGTTTTTTTTTCAATATGAAACGGCAATAAAAGAGTAAATTGATACTGTAGATATGAAATAATGCTTTTCTTCTTCTATTCTATTTTTCTGTTTTTTTATTATTATTTAATTTTGCTGAATAGTACTAACATTAATTTACTTATTTTGAAAATTACAATTACATTAATATTAGTAAAAATTGTAACAAGTAACTAGGTGATTTTTCAAACACTAAGTAGTTACTAATTGTTAATTATCGAAATAAAAATATTTATATGCTGTAGTCATAAATCTGTAATAGTAATATTAACATTTTATTTTTAGATAAAATGAAATGATTGAGAATATTAATTATTTTAATAGATGCAGAGGTAGAAGAAGAAGGTGAAGAAGCCAAGTGGCAAGATCGCATTAGTTCTGGTTTCGATCGTCTGGTTGAATTTGCATCAACAGAGCTCGATAAGCGACGCCGATCAACTGAAGGGGGGGATAGCTGTAACACGTCACCTGATTCGGGCATAGGACATGGTTCTGATCCAGTTCCACTTCCAATCTCTTTGCCATTAGCAAAACGACCAGATATGTATAAAATAAATTCAAACCAAAAACCAAGCATGTTTAAAACACCGATTTTGAAATCATCCTCTCCTACGGACCAGTCTATAGAAGAGACTGGTCCTCCTAGAACTCCGTCACCTTCTTCTTCTCCTAACTTCCCTATTACATATATACCTCCTGTTGTTAACTTCGAATCAAATACCAGTACTAGTCCAGTGAACAAAAACGTTACTAGGGTCAATTCAGCATTATACAAATATCAAAGACAAGAAGTGGAGAAGAAAGCGTCAAGACTAGATCATCATTTCAAAAAGAAATTTTATTATAGAGAACAATGGCGTGGAGATTCGGATAACTGGGATAGACAAAATGATAGAGAAAACTTGGAGACGCAGTCTTACAAGCCTGGTTCTGTAGCTGTTTCCCTAGCTGTAACTTCAGCTTCAAATCAAGACGAGCGAGATTGGGATTGGAATAAGGAACCCTCAACAAATGCTTCCATGGCAACAGCTCCTGACTATAATATGAATTTGTCTGACAATCATTGGAACCAAAATGGAGTGAGAGAAAGATTTTCTATTACTAATTGGAAAAATTGACACATATATCGCTACATTGCATTATATGGTCATTATCCAAAGTAAAGGTAATTAATAATTATTATATTTCTTGCACAACTATAGTTGACATTTAACTTTAGATACTGTGAATAGTTCTACTATTTGTATGTCGTTGTTTATAATGATTTCATTTTTTTCTGTTAATAATAGTTGTGCTATTTTTTCCGTGCTAATTTTAATATTTGATTAATTTTGAAGACCAAAACATTCTTACATTGATATAATAATTTCATTAATATGTTTTAACTAAGTAGGATGTGCAGTACGTGGTTGATTCTATTCATAATTTCAATATTTACATAGTATTTTTATTGTATTCATTGTTATTTTAACTATTTCAAAGTTAAAAATATATTATTGGCTTGCCAGTAACTAGACCATATAAATATTTGTATAATTTACTTAGTTCATTTTAAATATCAGAATTGAAGTCTATTTAAAATAATTATACAGGATGAATATGAAAATCCGTAATATAAGTGTTTACGGGAGAATAGCTTTTTTTTCAAATATCTTCCGTAAAACTTCATAGGATGCATATATTATTTTAATTTACACATTTGGTAACAAAGTAAACTTGATTTAAAAACGTGTTGAAATTAGATCTAGTGTTATTTTACAAAATAAGCGTCGGATTAATTGTCGAATGTTTTGTTACTGAGTTTGAGAATTAATCTGACGTTAATTTTTTGAAATAATAGGGTACTATACTTATCTTTAGTACATCTTTAAATTAAAATTATTTAGTCACCAAAGTCGTAAATTAAAAATTTTTGGTATCAAACAATTTAGAATTTTATGTTCTAAAATTCTGTACATAAAGCACCTCATAAAGTTTTACGAGAGATAATTTTTGAGAAAAGCTGTCTTCACATGTTAAATGTCACGGATTCTTGTATTCATTTTATATATTAATATTTTAAAATACGAGCTTTAGGTATTATTAGTGAAATAGTAAAAAAAAATGTGTTGAATGACTATAATTGAATATTATGTTTTTATATGAAAATTTAGAATTGTTTCATTGGTTGTTTCAGTTAGAAAAAAATATAGTTTATTAAAGAGTTTTATTTTATATTTAATAATGCATGTTTCTGTTTTTACACAACCAGTGTTATTTCAAGCAATATTTTAGATAAATTGGTTTAAATTTTAACATGATTTTTTTTTTTAATTTATATTTTTTATTTGCATACCTTAGACACGGTATATACAGGTGTTAATGAATACGTGTTACAAAATTATAGGGCATGTAGGGAATACAAAGTAGATTAAGCTTTTCTTATAAACTCATTCGGAAACACCCTTTTCGAGCTACAGACTCTTAAAAGAGTAATTATCTTAATTTTAGTTGGCTGTGCCCTATCACTTCAGTTATTATTTTGTTTATTTTAACCTTTAGCATTGAATTGTAGACGCATTATGAATGAGCGTACTATTCGCGATTACGCAAACATGGTATTAATGTACGGTCGAGTGTACGGCACGCCAGCACAAGAAATTCAAACAAATCCTGGAATTTTTGAATGAATGTATCAAAATACATATGTTCCGAATGTGCAGGTGCTTGCGTTGAAATTAGTGGTCGACATTTTGAGCAATTATTATAATTTGTATTACAAAAATGAATAAATTATTTATAAAATTCAATGCTAGAAATTAAAATAAACAGCCACAGCCAACTAAAATTAAGGTAGATAATTACTCTTTAAGAGCCTGTAGTTCGAAAACGGTACATTTCCGGATATGAATTTATTAGTAAAAGTTAGTCTATTTTACATCCCCTTCATATCCTATTTTGTAACACGTTTTCATTAACACCGTAGAATAAATACAATAGCAACATTGCAAAAATTGTGACAAATTATCAGAATTATCTCAGCAAGTAACCTCAGATAAAATGGCTACAACGGCACCAAATGTACCAATATGGAATGGCAAGGCATTACTTTATTATTCTACTGGGTGTCTACTTTTATATGCGAGCCATAGGAAATACAATCCTAAATTTTTCATATGGCTGTTATATCTGCCCTATTTATTTTAAAACAAAAGTGTATATACAAAAAATGTTCAGAATTACAAACTGCATGTAATAAGTCGAAACTTATTGTTTACATGCGTTTCTTTCGCGAGAGAGAATCAAAGTAAATTGTATTACACCCATATGAAAATTTTACCATTGTATTTCATGTGGTCCGGAAAAAGTATACACCTGGTATATAGTGTACCAAACTATGAGTATAAAAAAATACTGAAATTAACAGAATATGTGTGAATCCTAAAATTACGTTTGATCCTTTAATTTTTAAATGCTTTGTTCCAGCAGTCAGTTTGTGATTGTTCAATTGTGCATCTGTAGACGCTGTATAGTATCAAAATTTTGCAACTCCTTCGCGCTACTTACTTTCAAATATTTCATATACATATTGTGGCTCAATAGTTTGTAAGAAATTCTTAGTTCTTTGTCTTCGTAAATACAGGGTGATTCATCGGTCTGTCCTCTCTTTATAACTCTTTTATTTTAAGTCAGATAGAAAAACTCTTCAGATAAAATTTATATGGTATATTATTGTGTATCAACATACTATATGCACTTGTATACAGAGTGCTCCGTTGAAGCGCAACAATATATAACTTTATATTTCTTAATGGAACACTCTATATATATTTATTTATTTTGATAGTAAATTAGATTTCCTTTAAAAAAGTATTAAGTAATAAGGGGTCTAAAATTACAAATTATGAAGTTATTTACCTTTATTCGTTGAATGATATTATTGTATCATGTTATTATTAACAAAGTAAGCTATGGATAATTTGATCAATTGTTTCGAGCATTTATTATAATTTTGCATTATTTAGTCTGTCATTAAATTTTAATAGCCTAATATAATAATTAGTGTAATGTTTAAAATAAGTATTAAAAAAAAGAATCAAAATTTTGTATTAAATTATGGTTTTTTCCACTATGAACTATTTTTTATGAACGTAAATAACTTCTTAATTTATAATTTTAGACCCCTTATTACTTAATAGTATTTTAAAGGGAATCTAATTTACTATCAAAATAAATAAATATATATAGGGTGTTCCATTAAGAAATATAAAGTTATATATTGTTGCGCTTCAACGGAGCACCCTGTATACAAATGCATATAGTACGTAGATAGACAATAATATATAATATAAATTATATTTGAAGAGTTTTTCTATCTGACTTAAAATAAAAGAGTTATAAAGAGAGGACAGACCGATGAATCACCCTGTATACATGTACCTTGAAATATTGAATTTGTCATTAATAAAGAAAACGCAAAAATAAATAAATTCTAAATAAAATAAATAAATAAATATTTCATCACGGCATATTACCCATTGCTGGGTGTTCCAATCTGATTCGTATACAGATATCGGTAATGATGGAATATTTGTACCGTGCGGGCGCTTACCAGGCGTCACCTCACGGGCACTCATTGCTGGCGTGGAGAGTGCGCCACAGGGGTCAATTTTGTGCCATTAAAATGCGATGTAATTAAAAAATAAAATTAATTTAATTGAAAAACTCATACTCTTATTTAAAAATTGATTAATTACAAAAAACTAAATGATATTTGAAATCATATTATGCATGTCTTGGATTTGAAATTTGTAAACAATCCGTACATATTTCCAATTTTTTTTTGTTAGTGTTTTCTCCCTTATACTTTTGCAAGGCTTGGTATATTCAGGAATTCGTTTCATATTGTAAATAGCTAGGAGAAATCTGAATCCGCAAACTTTTTAAACGGTTTGAGACAGTTTTTAACTGCTTTTGAACATATAATTTTTACAAAAAAAATCGTGACAATTATTGACTACTGCTTTAACAAAGTTAAAGTCTAGTACAGCCACTGCATAATTACGAAATTTAAATTTTTATAGTTTTGATTTTTCTTTATCTTTTTCTTCGATCACGTATGCGAATCCTACAAATATTGTGGTATCTTAGATATAATTAATTTATTCGTAAAATCAAGTTGACTGTTATTTTTGTGTTCAGTTTTATGTTTATAAAAGATGATGTTATTCTGAAATGATAAAGCACATAGCCACTTTGGTAATATTTATTTTCACATTTCTTTGGAAATATGGAATGATTTTTTGTTTAAATGATCACAGTTTGATTGCGTTAATAAATATTTACAGCAATACCAGATTTACTATGTACTTTATAATTTAATTTCGTAAATATCAAAATATGTTTGCTGCCTATATATTTTTAAAAATTAAATTGATTTCTCGAAAGTCCAAAAACGTAGACAAATTGAATATACTCTATCACTGCCTATATCGAAAAAATTTTGCTAGTGGTTATTATAGTTAACATTACTGTGAAATACATAAATTATAATTTAATATTTTATTTAATCTTGTCACTTTCTCTAATTGAGACACAGTAACAGCTATGTCTACTAATTGCATTGGTAATTTAAATGAATTTTCACGGTTGCACCAATATATAATTGATGATTAAAAAAAAGATTGACGATTTTACTGGTGACGTCACACGATAGTAGCGCCACATCAAGAGTGGCGATAGTTTGTACTATACTACTAGACGGACACAAAGTCATGAACTGTGAAAGTATGACTATTTAAAAAAAAAAAGTTTAATCGAAAATGATGTACCATGCGGTAATTTCAAACATCAAAATATTGAAGAACATACAATATTTGAATTAAAAAGGTGGCCCGAATGTCTGGATATAAGAAAAACAGCTATAAAGAGTGAATTGATTGAGAAGTTAATTTTCAAAATTACAATGGCCGGTTGTACCAACGTTACTTAAATTTTAAGCGTTCCTTAAATTGACAATAATATTGCATTGAAATGAAATGTTAAATGAATTATTATGCATAGCAGTCAAACTTTCGATTTGCATTTTTTTGTTTAAGACTCCCTTAAAATTTAAGCCTTGTTGATGCAACTGGGCATAAAACATTTAAAAGTTATTAATGTAAAAATTTTGTAATTTAGAGGTAACAACTGTATCAGAGCAAAAAGAACAAATGACCTATTACTGACAGGTAAATGGCTTGAAATTAAAAATATCTGATTTGGCCAACAAATTACCTTCCGTCAATTCTACGCATTTCATATAAATTCCTTACAAAAAGTTTATTGAAAAAAAATATTTATTATATCAGGAACGTATCTACTTAACACTGACATCTGTCAATTAGCAAAACTTAAATATTCAATCTCCATGGTTACGCAGTATAGGATGTAAGACTTATTACACTTAATTTCTTTATATATTTTTATCTTTAAACTCATTGAATTATGAAAAAATAAATTAACTGTTTTTTGTTTCAAGAAAAACATTTAATTTATTGTACTTCCGGGTGACCAATTGTAATCAAAATCTAATCAACTTTTCATTTGAATGTAAAAAAACAGGAATACGAAAAAAAATGTATTTTTTGAAATTCTAGTAGTAGTACCTATAATTGTGTTACTTAGAAGACGTAAATATTTTTTTACCTTTTTAACTCACAAAATGTTTCGCACATGTATTTCTTGTTAAAAAAATTACAGAAAAATATTTTCTGCCACATGCATGAACTCATCGCTTACATTTTTCAAAGTTCTTGTGAGGTTTTAGGAATGGAATAAAATATACATTTTTTAAGGGATCTTTATCTTGACCTACTTTTATATAATCCGTATGCACACCTTATGGCCATTATAATATAAATAAATAAATAGTTCTTTAAAGCCATACAAACACGGTAGTTCTAACTTCTGCCGGTGGCGCAACTATCGATTTTACCAGTAAAATCCCACATTAAATTAAAACCAACATTATTCGTATAAAATATATATGTACTGTTTTTAATTTAATTTTTGTTTAATTTCCAATTCAAATAATGGTGCAACCGGCCATTGATGTTTTAAAATTTAATATTACTATTCTGTTTATATTTATTTCCCATTTAAGTTTCTGTTAGGTATTTTAATATATTTTATAGAACATCAACTTATTTACTTATTTTTGTTTTACAAGCAGATATATATTGAACAAAGGAATTGTCATTTGGAATTACTTGTTTTTGAAAATAAAATTTTAGTATTCAATGAATGCTTCCCACAATTTACGGCTACCTTTCCCTCTTTATCGCCGTAGCAGGTGGGTGTGTTTATATGCGGACAACTGTTAGTCAATAAAATTAGTAGCAAAAATAATTTCTATGTTCAATATGTATATTTTATTTAATTCATTATAAAAATATAATTAAATGAATGACTTACAATTACATATTTATACTACTTTAGTAAATGCATATTTATTTAAAAATGACACGTACCATTTTCAAAGTAAGTAATTAAAATATGGTTTGACGTGTGATGTATATATCGTTGTGTTTAATTAAGAATGGATTTTTTGATGGGGAATTCTTAAGCATTCAATGAAAACACTTGCCAGATGAACACCATGTACATGTACACTCATTCTTATAGTTATTTAAACAGATTTAACTTATATAGTTACAATGTGCAACAATGCAGTTCACTGCCACATATTTATTTATATATCATTTATATTTTTTTCATATAGTAATCATCTGATTTTATTAAATATGTATATGTGCTTAAACTAATGAACGTCTTTAGACGTAAAATATATCACCAAATAAATAATAATATTTGGTAGTATATATTTCATTTCAGGCTATTTGAAAATAAAGCCTTGTATATTTTTTGTATAATGTGTTGTATTTTTATGTTTTATGAGAGTGTGTTACAGATTTTAAACAAGTTCATCCCAACACTGCCTTGTATTAATAACTGATTATTATTTGCATCCAACTATCTATTTAACAATTGAATTTCAGTTATTAAATAGCAATTTAAGCAGAATGTGTTCACGTTAAATGAGTACTACCTTGTGGCTCTGACATCTTAGTAGAACAATTGTGAGTTAAATAAATCGTGTCAAATTATTTCACTACCCGTGCACTGTTCAGAAATAATCAGAGACTATTAATGTTCTAGTAAATAGGTAATAATATTAAGTAATTATTTCTAGAATGGTGCATGTTTAAAATTAATTTATCAATTTTTGTATACTCGTTGATCAGAAAATATTTCTCATCAATTGTATATTCTGTTCTGAGAGTTTTTGGATAGATATATTGCAAATTCTCTTCAATGCTACTCAGGAGTGAATTTAGAAATTAATTTCAGGTAGCCGTACAATTGATGTTAAAAGAAGTAGATTGTCACTGTAACTGCCAATAATTATTCAATATACGTTATAATCTACAATAAGATTTTTTTACCTTTCCTTTGCCATTGTTATTTATTTAATATACAGGGTGTTCCACGACTCGACCGACAAACTTTTACCATATATTCCAGGGGTCATTACGATCAAAAAATGTTATATGACCTATAGATGAATTCCTCTTTGTTTCGGAGATATCGAAGGTGGATAGGACGAGGTGGTCCTGTCGATTGGCCAGCTCGGTCACCTGACTTGTCGCCTTTAGATTTTTTTCTGTGGGGTTGCCTCAAATCTCGTGTGTATAATAATGGTAAACCAGATACACGCCAAGAGTTGACTGACCGTATAGTTGAAGCTACTAATTCTCTAAAGAATGAATTGGCAGTAATTAACTGGCAACATTCTATGACTCGAAGAATAGCTGTATGTTTAGAAAATGACGGTTCTCATTTTGAACAGTTGTTGTAATTTTGTGTTAATTAGCTATCCATTGATGAATAAATTTTCTTTTATCATTTTGTTTCTTAATTTCTTCGATATCTCCGAAACAAAGAGGAATTCAACTATAGGTTATATAACATTTTTTGATCGTAATGATCCCTGGAATATATGGTAAAAGTTTGTCGGTCGAGTCAGCTATCCATTGATGAATAAATTTTCTTTTATCATTTTGTTTCTTAATTTCTTCGATATCTCCGAAACAAAGAGGAATTCAACTATAGGTCATATAACATTTTTTGATCGTAATGACCCCTGGAATATATGGTAAAAGTTTGTCGGTCGAGTCGTGGAACACCCTGTATACAGGGTGTTGACCGCGACACCCGAACATAGGACTTTAACATGTATAATCATATTTTCGTAATTTCCTGCTTCCCTAAATATTTTAGGTAAAAATGCTTCAAATAAAAGTTGAGCCTGCATCTGAATCAATAAACAAAATTAATCTTACATGCTTTGTAACGGCAGAAAGTAGGTATGAATATGTCGAAAATTAGCTCCAAAATAGTGAGCCATGGAATTGAAAGATTCAACATTTTCATACCTAATTTCTGCAAGAGCATGCAAAATTATTTTTGCTTATTGATTCAGATGCAGAATTTTAAGCTCTTCTACGTTTTTTTGAAGTTTTCTTACCGAAAATAATTAGGGAAGCAGGAAATTATGAAAGTATGATTTTTCATGTTTTTAAAGTCCTATGTTCCGGTCAGGCTGCGGAAAGTCTTACGGGAGACTCTGATACTACGTATATAGTTTTCGTCCCACTTTAGAGAGGGTGCTAGTAGTCTTTTATTTGGTCAATTACCTGCAATACCGGTATTCAGTTGTCACCAGGGAATACCGGGAAGTTTCACTATGTACGGTTTTGGTACTCACCTAGCGACAACTATCGGACTTGGTCATCACTACTATAAATGTTTTTATGCCTGCTAGATGGCACACGAGTCCCAAATTTAAAAAATATATTTTTTCAAGGTAATTTGCGTTGTGTATTACCTAATTAATTAAATTAGTTTGAAACGAGAAATGCCAAGAAATTGTAAAGAGCTGAATAAAACATGAAATATTGTGATAAAATAATATTGTTTCATTTCTAATTCTGTTTTTCGTGAGTTTGAGTGCATTTATTTAATGTTTCTTGGAATATTTGACTTCGCTTCTCATTTTCGACTTCTATTTGAATTTGGAATATTTGAGTTTGACGTTGGCATTCAGAAACTTTGGCTTGGACAAAACGAGACCCAGAAAGGACAAGACAGACGTACTCATGCTTCTTTGTATCCCATACAACAATTAGTTGCTGATCGCTACAGAAAGTCGTTGGAAGTATACACAACGCAAGTAAACAGTACGTAAGTATTTTCAATATGATGTGTTACAAAACATAAATATTTGTAAATATTGCAGGACATCTACATTATATTGGCTCCAAAAGTCATCACCTCTGCTCTTTCTGCGACCAACTAAGTTACGTTTTCTCCACACCGACTACAGAATTCATCGCACGGGGCAGTAACCCGAACAATTCATCCTTGTTCGTGTACTTTACACTTATTCTTGAATTCATCATCTGTTTGTGTGTTACCACGACCAATTTATATTGGTGCAACCAGAGTTCTCTTCCGAGTAAGTTTCTTTCTTAATCATTGTACCGTACAAATACTTATTTATTGAACCCCCAATGCTGTGAATTGCAGCATTTATACAACAGATCAATAATAATGTACTATTGTTTGTAATATTTTTGTTTTTATACATTCAATATGGTGAAATATCCTAAAATTATTATGATAAAACAATAAGGTGTATCACATCAGGAACAAAATAGTTACGAAGAATTCAAAACTCTTCGTCACTACCAAAATGAAACTTAATTGTTTCACTTGAACTTTTATATTATTGTATATTGTAAGTCACACATTTATTTATCTTGTAACATAATACAAAATTTATAGAAAAATATTACAATGCAAAGAAACAGATGTAATATGCGAATTATTGACTTTTACTATTATTAAAAATATTCTGTTTTGTATAAATTGCAGTAAATAGTAGTTAATAATAAACGAAATTACTGACTTAACGACTGACCTATACAATACTATATTAATCACTACATTGAAAATATGAATTGCTCATTTGCTATCATTTATTAAATAATATTTGGAAATCTGTTTTCTATATGAAAATTATATATGCATATGTTATACATAAATAAGGAAAGTGGTCAAGGGTATGATATTCCTTGAAAATTTATTTATTTCCAAATTACACGTGGAAAAACAAATTCTCATTATTCATTCACAGTAAATTTAATGTATACATATTAATAACCCAATTGTAATGAAATGAATAAGTATAGAAATTGTTAAATATGGTAAATTAAGGAAATATTATTATTATTATTAATGTATTTTTGTGAAATTCACATATAATTTCATTCATACATGTATATTCTTTGTATTTTTATATTGCAACTTTGTACATTTTTTGTTAATATAAACATATATCAATAAAAACTTTTGTGTATTTATTTAAAATATTTTTACAGGCGCGCAGAATATAAAAATTGATACTAGCGCCAGCCTAGCGGACTTGGTCAACACTAACTACCAAGGACGTTTACACGGTTTGTTAGTTATAGCATTGAGTGGCGGTTCCCGGTATTCCCTGGTTGTCACTTGCGCATTGAGCTTGTTGTTATGCGTCATTATTTGAAATTCAGTCAAGTAGACAACTTCAGTTTCTGGTTTATAGAAGTTTTATTTGTTTAATTTCATTTGTGTTTAGTGATTGTGTATATATTCTTACATATAGACGATGCCTCCACATAGAATTAAGTGTTGTGTACAAAATTGCACTGTTACTGGTAAGTACAATTATTTTATATATCAGTGAAACTTTTGATGGTGTAGTTAATTTTACATAGCATGTAATCAACTATTTACTTGACATAAATTATCGGGACATTTAATGAAAATTAACATTTCTTTGCTCCGTTATTTTTTGATTAAGTCAAAATTTACAAATTAAGTAACTAAATTACGTTTATCAGAAAGAAATAATACACGTTTATTTTCAATATTTTGCTATAAACTGCGTTAACTCCGCTTTATGTAGATACATAATTGAAGTTATATTATAAAATTAAAATGTGCATATTTGATTTTTAGGTGTGACAATTCATCGTTTTCCGAATCCTAGGACACATATGGATCTATTCAAGATTTGGTTGGATATTTTAAGAATAGAAACTTTAAATAATATGGACGCCAAAGAAGTATACGAAAAAAACGAGTTTGTTTTGCTCATTTCGACCCTAAATGCAAAAGTGCAGGCAATCCCAATCTACATAAAAATGCAATTCCTACATTAAATCTTCCAGGTACGAATTATTATTATTATTATTTTAAAATCAAATAGGTAACAATATATGCAAATACAAGTTTATAAGTTCTACAGTATAAATATTTCATATTTTCTGTAAATTCTTTCTTTATTTTTATGTGAAAATGATTTTAAATCGTTTTCAAATATGTTAACCAGTAATGATTTCGTACAAACATGTATATTTATTGCAGATGTCCGAGAATCTCAGTCACTTTCGCATGGCAGTACTGAATCAGATATTTCGCAGAAACAATCTGGCGACGGATTATCACTATCAATTTATTGTTTCTACCTGGTACTTCACAGTTGGAGGTTTCTCATGAAAATGAAGAAAGTGATGGGCTTTCCAGAATTATTTCAACTAACATTCCGTCAGGTAAAGTCCTTACATTAATTTTTTTTAAATATGTATGAAATTATACGAGCCCAAAGCCCAACCACAAAATGTTTCCATACATTTGGCTTAGATTGACAATTAGTTAAATTATTGTTGTAATGGGCAATTAAATAAAAAATAATAGATTTACGTTCAAAACACTAACGAAATAAATAATGTTAAAATGAATTCAGATATAACGACAATTATAGTACATAAATGATTTTTTATATTAGTATATTTTACAGGTGGTAAGAATATATTTGGAATTGAGCTCGTATGTTTCATAAACAACAATGAAATATTAAATATCTATTTATATATGTATGTATTTAAAAAAGTAAATAATTATTTAATTCAGTCATACAAATGTTACTCAAATTTCTGAAAGTTATTGCCAATTACAATAGTTATTTATACAGAATACACCCATTAGTTTCCGTAACCGTTTGGAAAGTCAACTTTTTTATCGATCGTAGAAAAATTGAATTAAATTTATTTATTTATAAAATTACATGTTTTCTTTGAAAGTTTTGTTTCATATTTTTACAGATTCTATTGCAAGTATGGGTCTACTTAAATCGGTATCCACAACGCGGCAAAAGGATTTAACTCCAAAGGCAAAAACACTTTACAAAAGTGCTCTCTATTGGAAACGAGCAGTATACCGTTCCAAAATGCGAAAGAACTCATTTCAAGAACGCTTAAATGCCGCAGAAAATTTTTCTGTATCGGGGCATTTTGCGCGCATGTCTGTAATGACATCGACTGCACAAGCATTCTTTGAAATGCAAACTAGGGAAACCAAAAAGAAACCTCATGCCAGACGTTTCACTAAACAAGAAAAGATTATGTGCCTCACTATGTACAAGAATAACCCCAAGAGCTATGGGCTGTTGCACAAGCTGTTTACTTTACCATCAATCAAAACATTGGATGAGTTTTTGCGACATATGTCCTTAAAACCTGGCATTAACAAACGTCTATTCCATGCTTTAAGAAAGAATGTTAACAAATTGCAGCTTCATCATCGAATTTGTATACTAATGTTCGATGAAATTAGTATTGGCTCTCATCTCCAATACAATGAAAAATTGGATGAGGTAGATGGTTTTGTAGATAACGGTGTTCAACGTCGAACAGAGTTTGCTGATCACGCACTTGTGTTTATGGTACGAGGCATAGTCAAACAGTGGAAACAGCCCGTCGCATTCACTTTTTGTAAAGGTTTTACTAAAAGTGCTGAATTAGCAAGCTTAATTAGAAATATTATTGAAGAGCTGCAAACAATTGGCTTGCATATAGTAGGGACAGTATGTGACCAAGCCAAAACAAATGAAGCGGCAATAAATTTGCTGAAGAAATTCACAGCAGAAGAATTTAAAAGGAAAAATGAGGAATGGCGGGATGAATTTTTAGTAAATATTTCCGAGGCTAGTTTAACTTTTAAAAAATCGTCGTATTGCACTGGATTTATATTGAAATCAATTCGCAAATACACTAAAAGTTGTTCGGAGTGTAAAAACGACTTGCAAACTATTAATGTTGGAATTCAACACGGTTTAATTAAAGCAAGGGAATATGACGAGCACTCCCGCTTAAACTATCCAACATTTTCGGCAACAACATGTTTTATAACAATTAAAACATTAATTATAAATATTTTAAAAAATAATTTAGAAAAAAGGAATGTATTGCATTTCATTTGCCAGAAAATATTAGAAAGTGTTAATTTTTCTTTTTTAACTTGCGACGACCATGAGTATTATGTTAAGGACATACTAATTAAAAAATGTGCACTCTTTATAATGTATTACTTTATAAATGAAAAAAATGATATCATTAAAGGTAAAAAAAATGTTAGCGATATTGACATTTGCACATTAGATGTATTTCAAATTGAAGCTAAGAAAATGCATGATAAATATAAGAAATATAAATTGTAAATAAATTTTGTAATATGTATTTCTTAAATAAATGTTTATGTTGTATCCCCGTATTTCCATTTTATTTACTTCAGACAAATCCAAAATAAAACAATACGCAATACATAACTATGTTGCGAGTAGCCTATATGCATGGATTTAGTTTTCGTCCCACACGGCAGAGAGCACTAAACGCAGTCCCGTCCTTAACATGGCAGTTTAGCATCTATAGTAGGTTTTATTGGTTATCTGTGGTTCCGGTGTTGCGGTCAACTTCCTGTATATACAGCGTGAGTCAGAGAAGACGCCCCCCTCCCCCTTAACTTTTTTATTATGGCAGATGTAGATATTTTTTTATAAAGTCAGGTCTACAAGATACGACTATCAATTTTTATTTTTTAAATAGCGAGCTATAATTATTTTACTAAAGTGTAAACTGCAATCTTTTTCTTTTCAACGAGGTAAAATTTTGTTGTATGAAAAATATGAAACATATAATATAAGAAATATCTATATCTACCAACAAATAGTATATTTAAAATAATAAAACTTTTATATGAGCCATATTTTCTGTTACTTATAATAAAAAAGTTAGGGGGGGGGGTCGGCGTCTTCCCAGACTTATCCTGTATACAGGTGTTCATTTTAAGTGGTTCACTATTGCTATCTCGAGAACTATAAGAGCCAGAAGGTCGGTTAAGTTAGCAAACAATTTCTATATTTTATTTTAAATGGCAACTTATTTTTTTTATTTACTTATTCGATTCAGTATTTTTTTCTGAATTCAACGATATTCATATGTAATACACTAATATTACAAATATTTGAGAAAAATGCAAAATTAAAAATATATTTTTTATTTAAATATGCCTCTACAAAGAGTGCCAAGGAAGAAAGCAAATCAATAAAACAATTGTTAATATTATTTTTCTCATAATGAGAAGGTAGACATGTATAAAGTATACATTTTGTGTAGAAAAAAATCGAATGCAGCTGTAAACATGTACAGTGAGTTATATCCTGAGCGACAAGTGCCGGTTCATAATTACTTTCGGAGGTTGGAAATTTACGTTCCAATACCTCTGCATTTATAATGTTACGTTTATTTATTTGGGTGAAGTGTAAAAATCAGAGAAATATTAATGAAAATAAAAGTTTATTAAACGATAAATAATTGGGATAAATATTCCAAAGATAATAAAAATATCTAACACTATGATTAAACAATTATAAACACTAATTTAAGACTAATAATATTATTAAATACTTAAACACTAAGATTATTTATTTAAACAATATTTATTTCACTACATTTATTTATATAACTACATTTATTTATGTTCACCACTTGTAGACTATTTATTTATATCACCAATTTCATTTCACGACTCGTGTCTATAACAGATCTGCGCTGGCTTTGGCGACGGGTTTATATAACGCGATGTCCTTGTGAAACTTTCCGACGCGACAATGACATCGAATACAAAGAATCAGCCCACCGGATGTAATTATGCATGTCCAGACGAGTATATGAGAATATTCTACCAGTGGCGGCGCTCGCATTCGGGCGCGTCGGATGGGCTACACTGCCTCCTCCTTAAGACTGTTTCGTCCCAGAACAGTTCTCGATGACAAAATCTGCACGTATTACCCTTGGTACATTCAGAAAATGTTGCAGAAGTGACAGTCGATGGTCTGCTGGAGTTCTTTCTGTCCGTTAGGGTTAAAGCTGCGGACGAGAATTTCCACGCCGGTATAGCGGAAGAGGATCTCTAACATGTTTCTAACAATCCTCCAATCCAGTCCATCTAGTCCACAGCCTAACTTCGGTACTGCTAGTTTCAAAATATCATTCTCTAGCAGATGATCCTTCAAATCGCACAATGAGTTCCATAGATTGCGATACGACGGCTTCTGGTACGAGCGTGGTTTTGTAACCAGGTAGTAGATATACAGCGGTATATTCTGTATTGCTATCCCTCAGTCGTAGCGTTTTCCCGACGGATGGACATTGGTTGGCCAGTTCTTGTAGTCGTGCAAATTTCGTCTTAAAGACTGAAGCTATGCCACGTGATATCTTTAAGTCTTCTGATAAGCAGTGGCCGAGAGAATAATCTGAAGACACGGTGAACAGGTCTCGATGTTCTTCTTTTGTCACGCCGTACCGCGCCTTGTGACCAAAGGAATACTTTTCCATGAATTCTTCAAAAGTCGATTCCTGAACTATGATCCGACGAACCGTTGCTCCATGATGGTCTTCATTGTTGTAACCGCGAAAGGGGCTAGCCGATTAAAGTGTACTATTCTCGGCTTCCCGGTAGGTGCTTTCGTAATTCTATGTACTACGTCGTTTATCCTTTTAACGACCTCATAAGGACCTTCCCAATTTCTTTGCAGCTTTGGTGATAAACCGCGACGCCTTTGTGGATTGTAAAGCCACACTAAATCTCTAGGTTGGTATCCACCTTTTTCTGCCTTGATGTCATACTGGTCCTTTATTCGGTCGCTGGCAGCTTGAAAGTCGTCCATTCTTCTTCGTAATTTCGTTACGTAATCTTCCCCAGGTTTACTGCCGAACACCAAGTCACATGGCAAGCGCAACTCACGCCCGAATAAAATGTTTGCAGGAGTTTTCCCTATTGTTTCATGCACGGATGAACGATAAGCCATCAGGAACAGATGAAGATGTCGGTCCTAGTCTCTTTGGTGGTGGGAGACTACCTTCGATAAGTATCGGTTGATCGTTCTGTTCATTCGTTCAGCCATGCGGATGTAATGCGGTTCTCCTCGTTTTATTAATTCCTAATATATATATATATATATATATATATATATATATATATATATATATATATATATATATATATATATATATATATAATATACAGATATTTTGGAAAACGGCAGACTCGAAATTTCTGCCTTAGTCGGAGTGAAGTTCACGTGGTACACCAAACCGGCATATACACTCTTTGACTAAGGTTGCAGCGACCGTGATGCCTTCCTGGTTGGGTAATGGACCCAAGTAACACAAATGACCTAAAATCGACGTCACTGTGACGTCGTAATTTACGTCACATAGACGTCTCAGCGTGGAGCTGTACGACGTCATTTTAAGACATTGTTTAGACGTCATTATAAGACGTTGTATCGACGTCATTATAAGACGTTGTTTCGACGTCATTGTAAGACGTAGCGACGTCTTTTTAAGACGTTGTATCGACGTCATTTTAGGGCATTGTTTTGACGTAATTTTTATGGTATAGACATAAATGGTGGTAGGAAAAATAAATACAGTAGAACGCCGATTATCCGAATTAATTAGGACCGGGGTCGATTCGGATAATCGGACATAGACTGGTAATGAAGAAAAACGAACTGTCACACATAGAATAAACTTTATTAAGTTTAACAAACACAGTTCTACAATAACGCTCACTTGAACATCTCGATCAGAGTAAGTTGCAACCCCATCAGGCCTTAACAAAAATACAAAGTATATATAAAAATTCACAACAATAATAGAGGTACAACATATGTAGTAGCAAAAAAAAATTACATACATACATATTGGTTTTAATTTTTTATATTACGCTTAGGACCGATTCGGATAATTGGCGATTCGGTTAATCGGCGTTCTACTGTACTTTAATTCTGGTTTTATTTATACTATATAATATAAAAAAATTAATTAAAAAATATTAATGCAAAACAATATATGAACAATAAATATTACACATAAAAAGTATTTAAAAAAATAGAACGAAAAACAAATTAATTAAACAAATAATGCATCTTATATCTACAAAAAAGTTATGTATACATATTTATTTGCACGTTGTTGTGTGGTGCATGTTTCAACTAGTTCACCATTACTTGTTTATATTCTTCATAATGGCACTTCGCTTCGTGTCTTACCATATCTATAAAAAAGTAATTGTCATAAGCAATATAAGCACAATTTTATCTACTTACAATATATTAAATTTTCAATGTTCGTATTAAGAAATTTCAGTATTTTCAGTATTCTCCCGTGGTAATTAAGGGTACGTTCGGCATTAACATCTACGGATTGAGCAGAGCTCGTTGGTCACGTGACGGATTTCACAGATGTTAATCTAATGCCGAACGCTCCAGATCGCTCCAGATTCATAGTTTAGGCGGGAAATTATAATACACACATGTGTAAGTAGGGCTGTTTCGAATTTTGGTATTTCCTATCAATCAGTTGTCACTTGTCAGTAGCAACAGAAGTAAATGGTGAGTGAACTTATTAAATAGTTTTTCATTGAATTAAAAAAATCTATATTTCTAAAAGTTTTCTTAGTATTTATAAATTTAATTCTGTAGGTATTATTATAAAATAGATAAAGGCATGAACATGAGTACGGACGAATTCAAGATGATAATAAAATTTGCATACGACATGAAACAAGCTTTAACTGAACACAAAGGGCACATATATAAATTTAATTCTTTGTTCATCCTGACTGGCTACTAACGTAGAACTGAGTCACTTACTAGTTCAAATTTCTTGGAACACATCTGGTTACAACATGGTCAAGAATTCTAAGAACTATCCTTCGCCGGTTTAAATTTTTGTTTGCCAATATATGCGCGGGAATTTTTAACTGACCCGCTACAGAAATGACAGTCAGATTAAGGCTTATACGCATGCTCAGAATCGAGAGCTCAGGATGCTCGATGACCAAGTGCCGAGCACACAGAGCGAGCTCTAGATGCTCAGCGAGTTCAATGCCGAACGCTATAGATCGCTCTGATGTCAATGCCGAACGCAATCGAGGGCTCTGAGCGCTAGAAATGTTAATGCCGAACGTATCCTAAAATGCTGGACATGACATGACACAACACAAAGATGGCGGAGGGTGCGTTCATACATATACAGTAATCTGAGCATATGTCAATTTTTATTTGATTTATTTTTATTTTGCTGTAATTTCTTTTAATTTTAGAAAAGAGTTGTAAATACAAAAATGAAAATATAATTCTATCGACTTACCAAATTATTCTAAAATATCCATCTTGTATAATGTATATTCAGAATTGGGCTGCTGGGAATAATTGTTAATTGCCCGAACCAATTTTTTTTATATTTCAAATTTTCGGGCCAAGCGCAATAAATTTTATTATTTTTATTACGCAGCCAACATTTCGGCAGTTTGAATAGAATTTGTACCAACAAATTCTATTACAGCAAATGCCAATCTATACAAGAGAAATTAGAAATTAAGTTTCCATTAAAAAAAAAATGCAACTTGGTCAAGATCACCAGAATCGAAATATGTATTAAAAATCACTATGATGTCTCTTTGTCGATGGTTTACTGGAATCCAATCGTTCTAGAATAGCTTGAAAGGGAAGATGTAAAAATTCTTGAAAAACTTAGGAAGGTGGGATTTTTGGAGCTATAGGAAATGCTCAGGTAAAACCGTAAAACTATATAGATAAATCTTTGTTTTTATATTATATATTTCCCTTTATTTATACATTTGCTTTTGTATTAGCAACATTTCTTAAAATGGTTTTTTTATAGCACTACTAGGTTTTGTTTAAATTGTTGAAAATTAATATGTCCATGATTATATATATATATATATATATATATATATATATATATATATATATATATATATATATATATATATATATATATATACAGGGTGAGTCACCGAAATCGCCGTCTTCGATATCTCCCTTGTCGTTAGAAATACAGCATAAGTTTATTAACAGAATTTATTAGACTACTCCAGGAGCATAACGTAAAATTATTTTCGCATATACAGGGTGTTGCATTACGGCTCGGCGAGAATTGTTTGTCTTTTTTTAAATGGAACACCCTATATATTTTTATATATTTTGAATTGTATTTTATTCACCTATACGAACATATGAATTTTGTTTTAGTTTTCCACGGCGTTGCCAAGTTATTCCGTTTTTTCTCTAAAAAAGACCGAATACACGCATTGCTTTATAAAGGCTTACTGAAGTTATTTTAATAGTAAGAATTAAGAATTTTCTTTTCAGTATAACTGTAATTATACTCTATGTTTTGACATATTTTTTTTAAATGTAATTATACAGGCTGTTCAATAAAGCGAATCAAATGTGCTCAATTTCAAATGACCATAACTCGTCATTTTCAAATGGAACACCCTATATTTTATTATTCAGTTGTGTGTATTTTTGTATTATCTTCATATGTTATTAAGGGTATTTTATGCCTAAAACCAATAATTTCGGAGATTTTCACCATTTTTCTCTAAATTTATATATTTAACTAAAAATTAAATCTAGTATACCATTGATATTGTTTTTTGAATAAGAAACAATTGCAGTAATGATAGTATTTTCATTAGCCAGGTTATTATTAATAACAGAGGGATTAAGTAAATTAATTTATTAATATGAGTCTCTCGTAAGAAGAACTTACGAATATGGTGTATGCTGGTCAGGCAAGGCGTCACCTCACAGGCACTCAATGCTGGCGTGGAGAGTGCGCAAGAAGAACTTACGAATATGGTGTACGCACTTGAAGGAGCGGCAACAAACCCTCTTTTGGCATCAAGAATTTATGCACAACGGTTTCCGGGAAGACGACATCCAAATCCGCGTTCTTTTGAAAAACTAAGGGAAAGGTTTGAAAGAACTGGTCATTTTCAGTACGACAAAAGAGGGTTTCTTTCCGCTTTTCCATGTGCGTACACCATATTCGTAAGTTCTTCTTGTGAGAGACTCATATTAATAAATTAATTTACTTAATCCCTCTGTTATTAATAACAACCTGGCTAATGAAAATACTATCATTACTGCAATTGTTTCTTATTCAAAAAACAATATCAATGGTATACTAGATTTAATTTTTAGTTAAATATATAAATTTAGAGAAAAATGGTGAAAATCTCCGAAATTATTGGTTTTAGGCATGGGATACTCTTAATAACATATGAAGATAATACAAAAATACACACAACTGAATAATAAAATATAGGGTGTTCCATTTGAAAATGGCGAGTTATAGTCATTTGAAATTGAGCACATTTGATTCGCTTTATTGAACAGCCTGTATAATTACATTTTAAAAAAAATATGTCAGAACATAGAGTATAATTACAGTTATACTGAAAAGAAAATTCTTAATTCTTACTATTAAAATAACTTCAGTAAGCCTTTATAAAGCAATGCGTGTATTCGGTCTTTTTTAGAGAAAAATCGGAATAACTTGGCAACGCCGTGGAAAACTAAAATAAAACTCATATGTTCGTATAGGTGAATAAAATACAATTCAAAATATATAAAAATATATGGGGTGTTCTATTTAAAAAAAGATAAACAATTCTCGCCGAGCCGTAATGCAACACCCTGTATATGTGAAAATAATTTTACGTTATGCTCCTTGAGTAGACGAATAAATTCTGTTAATAAACTTATGCTGTATTTCTAACGACAAGGGAGATATCGAAGACGGCGATTTCGGTGACACCCTGTATATATATATATATATATATATATATATATATATATATATATATATATATATATATATATATATATATATATATATATATATATATATGTAAATATAAATTAAGTTTTATATTACATTTATTCTAATTTTAAAAATCATTATAATAAACAATATATTGTTATATATTTTTGCATAATGAATTGATATATAAATAAAAATAATATATCCTTTCGTGTGTTATTAATTGCCAAATTACATAAATTTAAAATATGAATTTTTAATATAATCGTCATAAAGACGTCAAATTAGACGTGTAAAAAAGGTTTAAATAGAGCTAATTATGACCATATAAAGTCGTCATATGGACGTCATAGCGACCACAAATCTGACGTCTAAATAGTCCTATTTCAGACCAAAAATCAACGTCACAGTGTCGTCGTATAGACGTCGGATTAGACGTCTAAATAGACCTATTTCAGACCAAAAATCAACGTCACATTGTCGTCGTATAGACGTCTGATTAGACGGCAGTATAGGACTTAAATTCAACCTGATATTGACGTCACTTTTTGGTCGACAGTCGGTCAGTGTTACTTGGGGATAGGCTTCAACCCATTTAGTGAAGTAGTCCATGACAGCCACAATGTATTTATTTCTGTCTTCGCTTTCCGGAAATGGTTCGGCCACGTCTATTTTAAGATTTAGGTTTAAAAGATAGATATAATCCTCGTACTATACTAAAATATTTTATTATCTGTCTAATTACATGTCAACATATCAATCAACACACTCAACTCTCCTTTTTTTACCCTACTTGATCATAGTAGTGACTATTTTCAACACTCCTCCTCGATTTGAATTTTAAATAAAATTAAAATCGCTAAATAATCACTACTATGTTACATACATTATTACATTCCAAAATTAAATATAACAAAATTTAGCAAAATATTTTCTTCACAAAGTTGTTGAACTTGTTTCTCTCTTCCCAAACTTTTAGCCATTAAATCTGCAAAATTATTATTTGAATTTATGTAGTCAATGCTTATAATTTCTTTATCTATTAAATCTTTTATAAAGTGTACTCGAATATCAATATGTTTGGTTCTTTTTGAATTTTCATAACTTTTTGCCATGGATATAGCTCCTTTATTATCTACCAGAAGTATTGCTTTATCATTGCCATTTCCGAGATGGTTTCTTATGCCTTTAAGATTTACTAACTCTTGTGCTGTTAATGCAGCAGCAATATATTCTGATTCAGCTGTAGATAATGATACACAATTCTGTTTTTTAGAAAACCAAGTAACTGGATTTTCTCCGTAAAATATTATTGATCCACTTATACTTTTTCTGTCATTTTTGTTTCCTGCCCAGTCTGCGTCAGAATATGCATATAAAGATTTATTTTCCATATATTTAAAAATTAACCCTTTGTTTTTTGTTTCTTTTAAGTACCTTAAAATTCGTTTTCCTGCTATCCAAATTTGTTCGTTTGGTCTGTCTAAATATCTACTAAGATATGATACAGAATATGTCAAGTCTGGTCTAGATGTAACAGTCAGATACATTAAGCTCCCTATTAATTCTCTATACGGCACTTCTATTTTATCTTTGCTTTCTATTAGTTGTAAGTTTGTTTCCATAGGTGTATTGGCTCCTTTACATTCTGTCATGTTAAACTTTTCAAGAATCTTTTCAATTAACTTGGACTGTCGTATTATTAGTACATTTTCGTCTCTTTCAATTTCCATTCCTAGAAACATTTTTATCTTCCCAAGGTCTTTAACATTAAATTCTTTTTTCAAAGCTGTTATTGTGCCTTCCATGTCACCAATTATAATAATGTCATCGATGTATATGAGCATCCAACAATTCTCTTTATAATATAAACAATAATCGTAGTCCGAACGATGAAAACCAATCTTTTTTAAAAAGTAATCTATTGTTTCATTCCAACATTTTGGTGATTCTATTAATCCATATAAGGCTCGTTTCAATTTCAATACTTTATTTCTATTTCTTATCTTCAGTCCTTTCGGAATATTTATATAAATTTCTGATTTTACTTTTCCATTTAGAAAGGCAGTCGGCACATCTAGTTGCCTTATTGGTAATTTTTCTTGTACTGCTTTACATAGTATCATTCTTACCGTGGACATTCTAGCAACTGGCGAGTACATGATATCAAATTCATTATTGTTCTTCGCTTGAAACCCCTTTGCTACTAAACGAGCTTTCTTTGTACCATCTTCTTTAACTTTAAAAACCCATTTCGTATCTATAGCTGTCTTGTCTTTTGGTAATTCTACCTCTTCCCATGTTTAGTTTTTCTAAAGCGTTTAATTCTTTATTTATTGCTTCTTGCCAATTTTTATCTTTTATCGCTTCTTCGTAATGTATAGGTTCTTCTGCTTGTGTTATCATGCAATATGCTACATATGTTTCGTATTCATCTAAGCATCTTGGTTTCTTTAATTGTCGTCCAAATTTTGTACTCTTCTTCTCATTATTGACTTCTTCTGATTGTTCTGTTGCGTTTTCTACTTGATTATCTTCTGTTTTATCTCTTCCTTCTGGAATTACTTCTCTTTCATAACTAATATTCTCCTTTTCTTCATCTTTTCGAATAATTATTCTTCTTTGTATGTCTGATTCAGATTTCATTTCTTCTTCTACATATCTATATTTACTTTCATCAAATATAACATCTCTTGATTCAGTTATTTTGTTTTCTTGAGGATTCCATAAACGATAACCACCTTTACCATAGCCTATAGGCTATGGTTTTGCTTTTGGTTCTAATTTATTTTTTCTCTTTAAATCAACTACCCATGCTTTACTTCCAAATATTCTTAATTTTGACAGGTCGTTTTGTCCATGCCAAATTTCTACTGGCGTTTTTCCTTTAATACAACTTGTGGGTGAACGATTTAGTTCGTATGTTGACGTTCTCATTGCTTCGCCCCATAAATATTTTAGCAAATTAGTGTCTACAAATTTTGTTCTTACTTTATCCATAAGAGTCCGGTTCATTCTTTCTGATTTTCCATTTTGCTGTGGACTATATGGCATTGTATATTCCATTTGTATCACTTTACGCTTACAGAAATTTTTAAATGTATTCGTTGTAAATTCTCCTCCATTATCCATTCGTATTCTTGCAGTTTTTAAACCAAATAGAGTGTTTACTTCTTTTATATATGATATTAAATTTCCTTCTGCTTCATTTTTTCTTCTCAATAAATAAACCATTGTAAAATGTGAATAATCATCTATAATTACCTGAAAATATTTATATCCCTCTAAAGTTTCTGGTGTTATTGGGCCGCAAATATCCGTATGGATCACTTCTCCTATTCTTTGTGTTCTTTTAAAATTTGTATAAAATGGTAATCTGCATGCTTTTCCTTTTATGCATCTTTCACATTTTTCATTGCTATAAGGCAAACCTAAAAGCTTCAAATTTCTTCTATTCAAGTGATCCAATCTTTGATGCCAAATTTCAGAATTTAATGCTTGCTGAAAGTCATTTTTCATTATTTCCATATTTAACATATATAATTTATTTGCTTGCTGTGCGTGTAAAATAAATCCTTTCTTATAAATTATTAAACCCCTTTTTTCTATTTCAATTTTGAATCCTTTATTTATAATTTGTGATATTGAAAGTAAATTAAATCTTAAATCGTCGACTATTAAAGCTTCCATATTTATTTCTTTTCCTTGAATTTTTGTCATTAATTTTCCTTTCTTAAATGATGTCATTACTTTATTGTTGGCTACTACTATTTTTACTGGTACTCTTAGTTCTTCAATATTTTTCATAAATGGTTCTAAATCTTTTCGCACTAAGTGTTCTGTTGCTCCTGTGTCTAAAATAAAACTTTCTATAGCAATTTCTGTATCAGCATTTAAAGCTACAAAAGTATGTGAATCATCTTGCTGTCCTGCGAAAGAATAGTTACCACCTCTATATGTTCCTCTTCCACGAGCTCTACTATACCTTTGTCCTCTAAAATTACCTCGTAGTTGTCCTTCGTCCTTCGTCCTTCTCTTTGTTCATAATTATTATTTTGTGTGCAATAATTTGCGACATGTCCAGGTTTATGACATTTGTAACATATTATGGTTCTAAATGCAGCTTCATTTGAGGAAATTACGCTATTTTTATTACTTATTTCCAATTCTTCATCAAGAAGACGTGATTTTACAAAATCTAATGTACAGTCATCTTGTATTGTCTCAATAGCCGTTATTACAGTGTCATATTTGTCATGTAGCCCTATCAGTAAATAACAAATTTTATCCATATCTTCAATTTTGACACCTGTACATTCTAAATCTCTTACTAAATTATCGAATTTCAAAAAATAGTCTTCCAATTTTTCATTTTCTTGACATTTCAATGTTAACAATTTACGTCTCAAATGTAGTTTCGATACTACACTTTTCCTTTGAAATAATTTCTTCAAAATGTCTATCATTTCTTTAGCCGTTTTAGCATCAACTATTATTGCCTTTGCTTTTACGTCATTTAATAAAAATGTTGTACGGTTATCCCCTATTAGTTCATCTACAGTATCTGTTAAATTTCCTTTTAATTGTTTCTCATCTAGCAAACATTCTACCCTAAAAATCCAGTTATTGAAATTATCTGCTTTTAGCTGTGGGAATTCGACACTCGACATATTTAATTATGTTTTTTTTTACTGTTATTCTTTAACACTTTGCACTGTATACTGGAATATGACCTGGGCCCATAACCTTTTAAGATTTAGGTTTAAAAGATAGATAGAATCCTCGTACTATACTAAAATATTTTATTATCTGTCTAATTACATGTCAACATATCAATCAACACACTCAACTCTCTTTTTTTTACCCTACTTGATCATAGTAGTGACTATTTTCAACAGTCAATCGCAATGCGCTCAAATGGACTGCCAACGTTGGAGCTCTTCGTCGTCTATGCGGACCGTTGCTTCCAGCGCAAACCACACATTTCTTGCACCAGTCTTTAACATCCTCCCTACAGTTAACCCAGTAAAATCGCTGGCGCAATCTTTCTAATGTCTTGTTGACTCCAAAAATGGCCTCCACCAGATCCGTCATGGATTTCTATCAACACGTCTGGTATGCTACTCTTAGGGAGTAACCACCAGAGTTCTCTTCTCAGTTCCATCGGCATTTTCCACCATAAGCTTTAACAGGCTATCCTCAATCACCATGGAGACACATTGCGCCCAGTACGATTTTACACTCTGTGAGTGTGGTGCAACATCTTCCCATAATGGTTTGCTCTCTTCTGCTTTCCATTCCAATAAAATTTTCAACGTCGGGTCATTTTCTTGGTCCTTGCGTAGGCCATTAGTCTGTCAACTATCGTCGACTACTGTTACCCTGGCAATGGTGGAATAGTCGATTATCATGTTTGCCTCCATCTTGGCATGGCCTTCTAGATAATTCCTCGACATTACCGTCCCTTTCTTTCAAGTTCCTTTCTTTGTCTTTCTGTATATCTTCCAGGCGTCTTAAGTCTTCTTGAAGGCATCGGCATTGCTTCCCTTTCTTTCAGTTTCCTTTCTCTTTCGTCCTGCATGGCATCCGTTTTCTTTTGCAGTTTTCTGCAAAGTCTCTGCGGATAATCTAGATCACCGTTATTCAAACTATGGAGTTTCTTTCTTTCAGCAAACACTTCACTTTCAATTCGTCGTAATCTCTTATCCAGATCTTCAATGTTTTCCTTTCTCTCAGCCTCATTATCTCTCACTCGCAATTGGTTACGTGAAGCATGTTTGACAGCTTTATGATCTAATGCATATGAGAGTCCGTTTACTACAATTTTTGGGCAAGCCAATAGCAGTGCTTGCTGAATTTCGAACCCCGTAGATGAATGATTGAGTGGCTAAGTACTCCAAAACGCTGTCAGGGGCTGTAGGATGCGCGAGACAAACCAAACGGGCTACGTCGGCTTCAAGATCTTGAAGGCTTTTTTTAGATGTCGATGGCTTCTCCACGCAACGAGACAGTCAATGCTTGTAGCCTTCTCTGTGGACGTCCAATTATGTGTTTTCGCAATCGCTTCAAATTGCTTTAAATAGTTCGGCCACCACGATTTTCCATCAAATTCCGGTGTTTTAATGTGCATTATTGAAGTGGTATCAGGTTTTACTACTTTTCTTCCTTCTATTAGACTTGCCTAAGCAACTTCGGAATTCGACATTGACGACGTAATTCTAGTGAACTTTTCTTGTAATTCTTCGATCTTCTTGTTAGACTTATCTTCTAAATTATTCAGTATTTTCCATTAATTTTTGTTCTAAACTTCTAGAATTTTCTTCCAATTTTTGTTCTAACGTTTGCTCCAAAATTGTAAAATTTTCTATTAATTTTCGTTCTAAACTTTTCGAATTTTCTGCCATATCCTGTTTTAATTCTTCTTTTAATATTTGAGAATTTTCTTCCAATTTATTTTCTAATATTCTGAAATTTTCTGTCATTTCTTGTCTAAGTTTATAAATGTCAGATAGGTCGAGTAAGTCATCGTAAGGATGTTCACCAGAATCGATTAATGCTTGCCGCAGTCTTTCTTGAAGCACTGACCTCTTTCCTGTTATTTCCAAATCTCGTTCTTCCAATTCTGTCTTGAGATCACTTACTTTTAATTCGCTTAAGTTTATTTGTTTAGTCGCCATTTTATTTATTTTTATTTACACTCCACAGTTTATTAACAACCCCCACACCTGACACCAATTGTTACGTTTATTTATTTGGGTGAAGTGTAAAAAATAGAGAAATATTATTAATTAAAATAAAAGTTTAATTAAGCGATAAATAATTAGGATAAATATTTCAAAAATAATAAAAATAACTAACACTATGATTAAACAATTATAAACACTAATTTAAGACTAAGAATATTATTAAATACTTGAACATTAAGATTATTAATTTAAACGATATTTATTTCACTACATTAATTTAAATTACTACATTTATTTATGTTCACCACTCGTAGACTATTGTAACGTCACCGCCACCGCCGCTCCGTAGCCCTCGCCACCGCCGCTCCGTAGCCCTCGCCGCCGCCGCGCCATAGCTGGCGCTGCTGTGTCGCGCCGAATGTCCGCGCGTAGCAGACTTGTTAGGACAGGTCACGGTGACGTGATCTATTGTGCATGCTGTTTACCTCGCGAAGTGTTTTAGTAGCTTCGAGAACAAAAGTCGTCGGGTATATAACCCGTCACCTGGGCCAGCGAACACGGTCTGTGATATAGAAGCAACGAGTAAAGAAGTCTGATATAAATAAGCGTCGTGTTGGTGATATAAACAAACAGTCTATGAGTAGTGAACATAAATAAATGTAATTACTGACATAAATAGTAGTGTTAATTGTTTAAATAAATAATCTTAGTGTTTAAGTGTCTTATAATATTCTTAGTCTTTAAAATAGTGTTAATATTTATTTAATCATAGTCTTAGTTACTTTTATGATCTTTTTAATATTGAATCTTAATTATTTATCGCTTAATAAACGAATTACTTTAACTAATAATATCTCACTTTTAGTTAATAATGTAACGTCGCCGCCACCACCGCTCCGTAGCCCTCGCCGCCGCCGCGCCATAGCTGGCGCCTCTGTGTCCGCTCATAGCGGACTCGATAGGACAGGTCGCGGTGATAATCTATTGTGCATGCTGTTTACCTCTAGAAGTTCTCCAGGAGGTTCTAGAACTAAAGAAGTCTGATATAAATAAGCGTCGTGAATAGTTGGTGATATAAACAACAGTCGACAAGTGAACATAAATAAATGTAATTAGTGACATAAAGAGTGGTGTTAATTGTTTAAATAAATAATCTTAGTGTTTCAGTGTCTTATAATATTCTTAGTCTTTAAATTAGTGTTAATATTTGTTTATCATAGTGTTAGTTTCATTTATTATCTTTTAATTATATTTTTAATATTTATTTACCGTTTAATAAACGTATTCTTTTAATTAATAATATATCTGTTATTTGTACACTTCACCCATATAAATAAAAACGTTACAATTGGTGTCAGGTGTGGGGTGGTTAAACTGTGAAGTGTAAATAAATAAAAATAAATAAAATGGCGACTAAACAAATAAAATTAAGTGAATTAAAAGTAAGTGATCTCAAGAGAGAACTGGAAGAACGAGAATTAGATACGACAATTAGATACGACAGGACTGAAAATCGTTCTACAATCTCGTCTGCGGCAAGCATTAATCGCTGCTGGTTAAAATGCGGACGATTACTTATTTGACGTATCCGACATTGGTAAACAGATAGCAAAATTAAAACAAAAATTAGAGGAAAGTACTAGAAAAGCAGATGAAACATTAAAAGAAGAATTAAAACAAGAAATGGCAGAAAGTTCTAGAAAAGCCGAAGAAAATTCTATAACATTAGAAAATAAATTAGAAGAAAATTCTCGAACATTAAAAGAAGAATTGATAGGAACGTTAGAACAAAAATTGGAGGAGAGTTCAAGAAAAGCATAAGAAATTTCTAGAACATTAGAACAAAAATTAGAAGAAAATTCTAGAACATTAGAACAAAAATTAGAGGATAATTCTAGAAGTTTAGAAGAAAAATTAGAAGAAAATCCTAGAAATTTAGAACGAAAATTAATGGAAAATACTGAAGAAGGTCTGAAGAATTTAGAAGAAAAGTATGACAGGAAGATAGAAGAATTACGAGAAAAATTCACTAAAATTACATCGTCGTCAATTCCGAATTCTGGTGTGGCTGAGCCAAGTCTAATAGAAGGACGAAAATTAGTAAAACCTGATACTACTTCAAAAATGCACATAAAAACACCGGAATTTGATGGGAAGTCTTCGTGGCCGAATTATTTAAAACAATTTGAAGCGGCTGCCAAAGCAAATAACTGGACGACCACGGAGAAGGCTACAGCGTTGACTGTCTCGTTACGTGGAGAAGCTATCGACATCCTACAAACGCTGAAGGAAGAGGAACAAGAAGACTACGACCAACTAGTCAAGCGGTTGGATATGCGATATGGCAATGCGCATCTGGAGCAGGTATACCAGACGCAGCTGAGGAACCGATATCAGAGTTCAAAAGAAAGCCTGCAAGAATTTGAAGCCGACGTAGCCCGTTTGGTTCGTCTTGCACATCCTACAGCTCCTGACAGCGTTTTGGAGTGCTTGGCCACTCAATCATTTATCTACGGAGTTCGAGACAGCGAAACTCAACAAGCACTGCGATTGGCCCGTCCAAAAACTTTAATTGACGCACTCTCATATGCATTGGAGCATGAAGCAGCCAAACAAGCTTCACGTAACCAATCGCGAGTGCGAAATATGGATGCCGAGAAAAAGGAAAACTCTGAAGATCTAGAAGAGACAGTGCGACGAATTGCAAGCTAAGTGTTTACTGGTAGAAAGAAACTCCGGTGTTGGAATTGCGGCGAACTGGGTCATCCGCAAAGACTTTGCAAGAAAAATGCAAAAGAAGACGGAATCGACAAGGGAAGAAAAGGAGTCGGAAAACTAAATCGAGTTGATGCGAAGGGGCAACTGTCGACCCGTAATCTAGTAGCTCCACAATCCATCAGTTATGTCGCATCTCTTCATCATAAAGCCAATAGCATCTATTTAGATGGCTCTATTAACGGAAGGCCACTGAAAATGCTACTGGATACGGGTGCGACAAAAACTATAATTAGACCCGACTTGATAAGAAAAACTGGCAAGACGCATCTTCAACCAACTAAGTGGCGATTACGCACAGCAACGGGAGAACAAGCTACCGCATTAGGAGAAGTAGATGTCACCATCACTATTGGAAAAACCTCATTCAAACATTATGCGCTGGTAGCTGAAGTTGAAGATGAAGTAATACTCGGAATGGACGCAATGACAAAGCATGGTTTTAAACTTGACCTGAAGAAGGGCGTGATGATGGTCAATGAAGAAGAACTCGTATTAAATCCACGAGATGACAAAGCTGTGCGCGTACTAATGGCCGAAGATGTTACCCTCCCAGAATGAAGTGAAACTATCCTGGAGGCACATTTAGATGGTAGTTTCTGTGAGGGAAGTATCGTTATGCTGGAGCCCAAGAATGATGATGCCAAAACTGGCACTGGAGTTGTTGTCGGAAAATCACTGGTCAAAGCCAGTCGAGTAATACCAGTTCGAATAATGAACGTAAATTGTTATCCTTTTGTTCTGAAGAGAGGAACAATTGTAGGAGAATGCATGGCAGTATCCTCGATTATTCGAACTGTGAAGACCAAGGGAAACACGTCTCAAGAAGTTCCAGACACTTTAATCAATTAGATATCAACATCATTTCAAGAATTGACCACCGACCAGAGAACAAAGGCAAAGAATCTAATTGGAAATTTTCAAGATGTGTTCCAATTTGACGAGAAAACCAAAGGGAGAGCTAATATAGTTAATCATAAAATAGACACCGGAGACGCAAGACCCATCCGTCAACCAGCAAGAAGACTACCACTGGCGAAGCGTGAGGAAGCGGAAAGAATAATCGAGGACATAAAGATGGAAGGTGTGATTGAACCTTCAAGCAGTCCATGGGCTTCACCAGTGGTGTTAGTGAAGAAGAAGGATGGCTCTACACGATTTTGCGTCGATTATAGTCAACTTAACAACGTGACGAAGAAGGATAGCTACCCGCTACCTCGAATAGACGACACATTAGACACTTTGGCTGGCTCAAAGATTTTCTCCACTTTGGATCTAAAGAGCGGCTACTGGCAAGTGGATTTGGATCCAAAAGACAAGGAGAAGACAGCCGTCACCATTGGTGCAGGACTCTGGCAATTTACCGTAATGCCGTTTGGGCTCTGCAATGCTCCTGCAACGTTTGAACGACTCATGGAAACAGTATTGGCTGGGCTATCTTGGAAAACCTGTTTAGTGTATCTCGACGATATTATTGTGGTAGGTAAGACATTCGAGAACCACATGAAGAATTTGGAAGAGATTTTCCAGAGATTGAGGAAGGCTAACCTGAAACTTAGCCCGAAGAAGTGTCACCTGTTTCAAAGAGAAGTTCATTACCTTGGACACGTGGTTTCCGGTAAGGGTATTGCAGTTGACCAGGAGAAGATAAAGGCTGTGAGAGACTGGCCAGCACCTAGGGACAAACACGAACTTAGAAGTTTTCTTGGTTTGTGTACCTATTATCGACGATATGTACCTGGATTTGCCAACATAGCCAAGCCACTGACAAGGCTTACTGAAGAAGGAAGAAGAAATGGACTGTACAGTTGCATTTAAAGAACTAAAACATGCTTTGACAAGCGCACCCGTCTTGAGTTATCCTCTGAAGGAGAGTTCATTCTAGACACAGATGCCAGCAACGTCGGAAATGGTGGCGTTCTTTCTCAGATACAAAATGGGCATGAGAAGGTTATTGCCTACTTTAGTAAGACCTTAAAACCAGAAAGGAATTACTGTCTGACCAGAAAAGAACTCTTGGCAGTCGTGAAATCCGTGGAACATTTCTACAAATATTTGTACGGAAGAAGATTTTTGATTAGAACCGACCATGCTGCATTAAAATGGCTGCTACAATTCAAGAATCCTGAAGGTCAGGTGGCTAGATGGATTGAAAGACTACAGGAATACGATTTCAAAATCGAACACAGGATAGATACCAGCCATCGTAATGCCGATGCATTGTCCAGAAGACCTTGCCAAGATGACTGCAAACATTGTAGTCGACTTGAAGAGAAACAGTCCACCGTCGCCAGAATAACAGTAGCCGACGATAGTTGACAGCCCGATGGACTACGCAAGGACTAAGAAAATGGCCCGACATTGAAAATTTTATTGAAATGGAAAGCAGAAGAATGCAAACCAATATGGGAAGACGTTGCGCCACACTCACAGAGTGTAAAAGCGTACTGGGCGCAATGGGACTCCATGGTGATTGAGGATGGCCTGTTGAAGCGTGTGGTAGAGAAAGCTGATGGAACTGAGAAGAAAACTCAGTTGGTCATTCCTAAGAGTAGCATACCAGACGTATGTTGAAAGAGATCCATGACGGATCTGGAGGCCATTTTGGAGTCACCAAAACTCTAGAAAGATTGCGCCAGCGGTTTTACTGGGTTAACTTCACTGAAGATGCTAAAGACTGGTGCAAGAAATGTGTGGTTTGCGCTGGAAGCAACGGCCCTCATAGACGACGAAAAGCTCCAATGCGTCAATACAACGTTGGCAGTCCATTTGAGCGCATTGCGATTGACGTGGCCGGACCATTCCCAGAAAGTAACGACGGAAATAAATATATCGTGGTCGTCATGGACTACTTCACCAAGTGGGTTGAAGCCTATCCATTACCCAACCAAGAAGCCACCACGATCGCTGAAACTTTAGTTAAAGAATGTATATGCCGATTTGGAGTTCCACGTGAACTTCACTCCGACCAGGGAAGAAATTTTGAGTCTGCCGTTTTCCAAAATATCTGCAAGATATTAGGAAGTAATAAAACCAGAACAACTGCATTACATCCGCAGTCCGATGGCATGGTTGAACGAATGAACAGAACAATCAACCGATATTCGTCGAAGGTTGTCTCCAACCACCAAAGAGACTGGGACCGACATCTTCATCTGTTCCTGATGGCTTATCGTTCATCCGTGCATGAAACGACAGGGAAAACTCCTGCGAACATCTTATTCGGACGTGAGTTGCGTTTACCATGCGACTTGGTGTTCGGCAGCAAACCTGGGGAAGACCTGGCCGGAGAAGACTACGTTACGGGCTTACGGAGAAGAATGGATGACATTCATGAACAAGTCCGTACGAACATTCAAACTGCCAGCGACCGAATGAAGGACCGGTATGACATCAAAGCCGAAAAAGGTGGATATCAACCTGGGTATTTAGTGTGGCTTTACAACCCACAAAGGCACCGCGGGTTATCACCAAAGCTGCAAAAGAATTGGGAGGGCCCCTATGAGGTAGTCAAAAGAATAAACGATATGGTATATAGAATTAAGAAACGACCTACCGGGAAGCCGAGAGTGGTACACTTTAATCGGCTAGCCCCTTTTGCTGGAGACAACCACGAAGACCATAATGGAGCAACAGTTCGTCGGATCATAGCTCAAGAACCGACTTTTGAAGGTTTCAAGGAGAACTATACCTTTGGGCGCAAGGTGTGGTACGGCGTGACAAAAGAAGAACACCGAGATCTGTTCACCGTGTCTTCAGATTATTCCCTCGGCCACTGCGTATGCGTATCCCGTGGCATAGCTTCAGTCTTTAAGGCGAAATATGGACGACTACAAGAACTGGCCAACCAATGTCCATCTGTTGGGAAAACGTTACGACTGAGAGATAGCAATGCAGACCATCAGCGGTACATCTTCTACCTTGTTACAAAACCACGCTCGTACCAGAAGCCGTCGTATCACAGCCTATCGAACTCGCTATGCGATTTGAGGGATCATCTACTGGAGAATGACATTTTGAAGCTAGCGGTACCGAAGTTAGGTTGTGGTCTAGACGCTTTGGATTGGAGAATTGTAAGGAACATGTTAGAGATAAATTAGTGTTAATATTTGTTTATCATAGTGTTAGTTTAATTTATTATCTTTTAATTATATTTTTAATATTTATTTACCGTTTAATAAACGTATTCTTTTAATTAATAATATCTGTTATTTGTACACTTCACCCATATAAATAAAAACGTTACAATAATATTTGTCTGAGTTTTACACTTCACCCATATAAATAAAAACGTTACACTATTTATAACACCAACTTCATTTCATGACTCGTGTTTATAACAGAATGTCTGCGCTGGCTTTGGCGACGGGTTTATATAGCGCGATGTCCTTCTTGAACTTTTCGACCCAACAATGACATCGAATACAAAGAATCAGCCCATCGGATATAATTATGCATGTCTAGACGAGTGTGTTTACAATGTCGAGGATTACGTCATCGCTCGAGAACATTCTACCAGTGGCGGCGCTTTCATTCGGGCGCGTCGGATGGGCTGCACTGCCTCCTCTTTAAGACTGTTTCGTCCCGGAACAGTTCTCGATGACAAAATCTGCACGTATTACCCTTGGTGTAAGTGTGGGCGCAGTACAAATTTTTTTGAAAAATAAATAAATAAAAACCTTACAAACTTAACAAAGTATAACATCTGCAACTTGGTGACTACGATCGGCGACTGGAATTTTATTATTTACTGTTAAATGAAGATGTAAATATGTTTAAAAAAATATATTTGGATTGATGAGGCGATTTTTTCGAATAATGGCATGTACAATGTAAATAATAATCACTATTGGAGTACTGAAAACCCTATATTAAAGAAAAAAAAATTCAAAGAAAATTCAGTGTTAATGTTTGGTGCGACATTTTAAATGACAAAATATTTTTTCACATGTATGAAGGCACATTGACGGGAGATCGTTATTTAGAATTTTACGAAATATTCTAAAACATATTTTAGATGATTTACCACTGGATCTTCTAAGAGATATTCACTTACAACAAGACTGAGTACCTTCACACAATTCTCGACAGGTTACGCAATATCTCAACGAAATGTTTTCTTACAAATGGATAGGTAGGTACTAATGGTCCTATTCCGTGGCCTGCTAGATCTCTCGATTTAAGCCCCTTAGATTTTTACTTACGGGGATATTTAAAGGATAAAATTTGTGACACCGTTCACAATAATTTAAACGAATTAAAAAATAATATTGTATTTGTTCTTAATAATGTTGACGGAAGAATACTGCGATTAGTGAGAAATAATTAAAAAGATTAGAACTTTGTATTCATGTCAATGGTGGCAATTTTTATAAATTATTTGTCTTCATATTGTATCTTGTTTATTAACTAATAATTATTCACAAATTAAAGAAAATTATTACAGTTTTTGCAATTATTTCTGCATTTGATTTATTTGTTTTCTTCCATAGCGCTCTTTGTATAGGTATTTTAATAGTCTTATAATATAGAAATTGTTTGCTAATTTAACCGACCTCGTAGCTCTTATAGTTCTCGAGATAGTGTACCACTTAAAATGAACACCCTGTATGTTTTGACATCCATTCATTGACAAATTACGGAAATTTGGAACCCACTGTAATCTGGCACCCGTATACCGGGTGTCTAATTGCTCATGTAGTATTTCACATAGCTTTCGCCCTCTGGCTGTTAGTGACAAAATTACAGGGGGGGGGTCTGAAATTGTATACGAAGTGAAAATATGTGAATATTGCTAGTTTCAACAATTACCCAGTTGGTGCGCTGCGATCTCTAGTGTATAGAGCTCGGACACTCAGCTGTTTCCAGTAACCTTGCGATCAGCTGTTCCGGCACCCTGATAACAACGCCATCTGTTCTGCTGTCTTACATTGAGGTGTAAACAACATGTTTTTTGTGCCTAGTTTTTTTTTGTAAATTGCGTTTGAGAATGTCAATCTGATTTTGTTATATGAATATTTCATATAATGTGGATTATTCTTTTATTTCATGATTTATAAATTCGAACACTCATCAGGATATTATAAATATTTTGTAATTTTTATTTATTTCCCTAAGAACACGATATTAAAAATATTTCATATAAAATTATTGTTTTCGTAACAATACCGTATTAAATACCTATTATATATATTTTTTATTTTGATAATAAAACTGAAATACATATTTTAAACACTTTCTGAAATTACATTATTTATTTTTGAAAAAAACATCACTACAAACATGTAGGTACACATATTGGCTGGTACCACAAGCCTTGTTTTGAAAATGCCAAATTTCTATATTTAATTTCACCCTTATTTTTGGAGAACAATTATATTATATTTGAATAGAAAGTATGTTCTGCTTTAAAATAATATTTTGGAAAAAATCGTTCTTCACACATAATGATGAAATTAAATATTAAAATTTGACATTTTCAATAAAGCGTTTTCAAATCCACGCTTTAAAAGCGCCATGTACCGCAATGCACTGCTCCACGGTGCGTAATTATGTATTCAAAATACATGAAACTTGAGACTTTTTGTCTACATAAAAGTGAATTAAAATTTCTGAAATAAAACGGGTGATTCATAACATTTTTTAGAAATTTTCATTAACATTTATTTTGAAATGTTTTCACAATATGTTTGAATCGTACATTATAAGTTTTCAAAAAGTTTTCCATACACATATACTAAATATTAATAAGTCACCCACTAAGATCACACTAAAATCCCAGAAAAATACAACACAAACGACAAACACCACAGACAACAAACAAAATGGCTATACTGTCACTATGACAAGTGGGGCGCCTGCACATATGTTTTCAAAGACACAGCTGTATGCCCGCGCCCTATATTGTATAGTTTTCTTACATAATAGCTAAAAAGGTTCCCGGGCATATGGCAACATTGTACGTCGCGGCAGTTTTCATTTTGCTTCTGTTTTGCCCTAGATACGAATCTATTTTGTGAATTAGAATTTTAATAATGGCAAAAGAAATTTGCGGGTTGTACAACTAATAGGTAAATAAATAATTACTAACTCGTAATAACGAAAAGTGGTTTATGTTCTATTGCGCTGCTTATAGTTAAATTTTACAACTTTGAAAACTGTCGATCAGATTTTGATTCTTTTTAAGAACTTACATATCTTGAAAGGGACCCACCCGTAAGTCACTTATTTGGCGAAACTGCCATATATTTAATATGGGGGTTGTGTGTGTGTGTGTTTTTTTTTATTAATCCCACATGTTTCCGCCGAAAACAACTGCGCAGTTTTTGTTGAGAGTTAAATTTTAAACCACGAACTACTCCTACAACTTTACCGACAGATTTCGGGCATATAGGGATAGAGTTCCGATAAATCACATGAAAATAGGGAAACATAAAAAAATAATTAAACTCATTACCAGCGAATATTTCAATTTTTAAAATGAAATCATAAGACTTATGAACATATTGAGAAATATGCCTAGTAATTGTTTTCTGTAAATATTTTTCTCATTTCTCAAGATATCGTTAATTTAAAACAATATTATACAACCTTGATGACCGGCACTCCTAAACATAGGACTTTAACATGTAAAATCCTACTTTCGTAATATCGGGATTCTCTAATTATTTTAGGTAAAAAAGCTTCAAATAAAAGTTGTAGAGCTTAAAATTAATTTTGTACCTAAATGAATAATTAATTTTGCATGCTTTGTAATGATAAAAATATTGAAAATCACCCCAAAAATAGCGATAGCCATAGAATTGATACAATTAAATTAAGAAATGTTTAGAGGTTTATCTGTGAAGTGAGCTTAATTTTTATTATTATTGGTAATTTCTGTTAAAGTGAACAATTACTAATGTAAATAAATAATACTAAAGTATACAAAATTAATTTTATGCTCATCTCTTATTTGAAGCTTTTTACTTAAAATAATTGAAGAACCAGATTACGAAAGAATGATTTTATATGTTCGGCAGTTCCGATCACTATCTGTATAAAGAGTATCTATTTATATTAAGTCCATAACTTATTTTTTGTCTTCTATTTTACTGCTCATATGCTGCTGATACATAATAAGAAGAAACATTACGTTAGCATATTAAATCCGTTTTTACCTCGTGTTTAAATTACTTTACTTCGCCACCAAAAGTGTAAATTTAAAAAGTTTAACATCCATAAATTCTGAATTTTATTCTCTACATCTACACTGTATAATGTTTTACGAAACAGATAATATTTGAGAAAAACTGTTATCCAATGTTATACTCCTATGTCACGGTTTCTTGTGTTCACCTGTATGTATTCATTAAAATCTTAAATTATAATACATACGAGTATGTATTTGTAGTTTTATTTTTTACGGGACTTTACCTGTTTTGATACACGTAATTTTTTTATATGTTTTGACTTTTGACCTGTATATTATCCTACAAACTTTATTTATAAGAATGTATTTCTTTGAATAGATAAATAAAGTACATACTTATTAAATTTTACATTTTTATAATATTGAATCCTTTAGATATCGGGATGTATTCTGTATCTTATTAGGCTAATTTTAACATTCTGTTTAAATTGTTCACCAATAACAGTACTAAACACAAATTTAAATGGCATTTGTTTATTTTGATTATATATACCGTGTATCCCAAGCAAACCTTGACATAGGCGTTTAACATGGGAAAACAGTTTTTTGTAAATAAAAAGTGTCCGGCAGAAAATTAAGCCATGCTATTTAATATGATAATAGTATATTACCTCCTGTATGTTATTTAATACTAATTATTTTATTATCATTGCATAAATCAAAGAAAATTATAAGTAAAGGTCAATAAATATTTGTATTATGTCAAGGTTTGTTTGGGACACACGATATATAAATGCAATGGTAAAATTTTCATATGGCTGTAAATTCTGCCCTATTAATTATAGAACTAAAGCGTAAATACAAAAATGTTCAGAATTAAATACTGCATCAAATGATGCTAAATTTATTGATATAATAGGTTCTTGTTATGAGATAATCGTAAAATAAAATATTCGTCTTTAAGCATTTTTACAGAGTGCCAAGTAAGACAAAACATACAATTCAAATAGTCGTATTGTTTCACAGACAAAGGTTTATCAATTGATATTTAATTGTTAATATTGTTCCACAGAGTTTTCTGCGACGGTAAATGTATCCATACTTACTGATTATAAATTAATGAATTCAATAATAGGGTATTCTCTCATGATTACAAATATTAAAAAGTTATTTAAAATACTAAAGTTGATTGGTAAACGAGAGAGAAAAAGCAAAAAAAAAGCATGTTATAAATTGATTGTTGCAAAAGATATAAAGCATTAAAATTTTGATGATGTACTAGTTGTACTACCAATGGGAGACCAGTTGATATCCCTACTACATGCTCGAATATGATAACACGCCGCATCTTAAGTACGTACATGCTCGGGTCTACTTCGGTTCGTTCGGGAGTATTCGTAGTACAGCTGTAGGGATGGTCTGTATTTTTTTGGTGTTATTCGCTGTCATTTGACGATTGACGTCCATTATCGAATCATTGCTTTGTGCTTTGTGTTTTATTTTCATTTTTCATCATAACTTTAATTATTGTTTAAATATGAAAACTGCAAGTGAAAGAATTAAGAAATGTTTGGTGCCTGCGTGCTGCGTGTAGTAATACGTCAGTGATAGTGCCAAATAAAGTTATTATTCGAGTTCCAGTTAATATGGACTTTTTCTCCGAATACAATTACGACCTATTTAAATAAATCAACATACCTATATGTGTGTGAGGATCATTTTAATGTAAGTAACATTACATTAACATTTTTTAAAATTTTGTTAACCCTCCAATAGGCAACGCCCTTGACGTAACGCGGTTAGGCGCGTTAGTTCCAGCTGTTTTTCTTTGGTTTTTCTAGTGAGTTATGATGTAAGCTGTTTATGACAATTGATATTATGTTTATTACAGTTCACAATTTTGTCAAAATTATTTTATGAAAATATAACCATCGAATGTAAGCAAACTTAACCGACAACCGCAGAGGTCCGCTAGACCTCTACGTACGCGCCTAATGGAGGTTTTTTTTGTAGCTAGAAGAAGATACTGAAAATTTTATTCATTTTAAAACAATAGGAGCTAGACTCTTCATGAAACGTGACATTGTACCTCACAAAAAATTAATGATTTCATCCAATCCACTTGAACCCCTAATATCATCTTCTGCGAAGAAAAGAAAATCTGAGAATGTGAGAGGATTCCAGAGTTAACTTTTACGATACAAGCGCCACCTAGTGGTCACCAATATAGTTTGAGAATGTCAAAATGTTTTTGTAGTACAAGAAAATAAATGTAATCATTTACTTAAAATGGTTTTCTTATAATTATCTTTACTTTTTTTTTTAGTAATAATATGTAAGATTACAATTAAATATATTTGATTTCCTACCTTTTGCAATACTTATTGAATACCATCTCGAAAACTCATGAACCACTGATTGTACACCGCTGGTACGTACAACTAGTACGTCACGTATCACGTGACCCACCAAAATTTAATTTTAAAAATTAATATCTCGCTTATTAAAAGGAGTTTTTAACTCGGGTTTTCACAGGTACTCTTAAGAAATACCTGTTCTTTAAAAAAAAAAAAAAATATGCGAGAATACCCTATTATTAAAATTTTATGACAGATGTCATCTGCCGAAGTCAAGCAATACTGTTTAAAATTTTGTGCTATTGCTCATGGCACTCTGTAAATAGGTAAAAATTATTACTTTTATTTTGCCTCTTTTTCGCAAACGAAACGCATGTAAATAATGATTTTATACTTGTTAGATGCGGTTTTTAATTCTAAATATTTTTTGTATTTACACTTTTGTTCTAAAATTGTATTTACAGCAATATGAAAATTTTACCATTTTATTTCCTATGGTCCACAAAAAAAGTAGACACC
Organism: Harpalus rufipes; assembly: GCA_951394225.1. Lineage (NCBI taxonomy): Eukaryota > Metazoa > Arthropoda > Insecta > Coleoptera > Carabidae > Harpalus > Harpalus rufipes. Next base: position 29,361,586 of record OX596278.1, on the reverse strand, counting down.
GGTATATACATTGGGTGCTTTCCATTTGGGGCGACAGAAGTTGACGAGTCGACGCATGTGCTTTCCATTTGTTTTGTGTCGCTGAGTCGGCGACGCAAGTCGACTCCTACCGACTCTACAAATCTTAAGATTCAAGGAGAGTTTGCGCTATTCAAAACAATATCCGAAGGAGGGTAATGCATTTTTTGTTGTTTGTGTGGAAAAAATTGACGTTTGAAGAGTTGAATTGGTATTTGGATGTCATTATTGTAATTTTGGGAATGTCTTCAACGCCCGAATATTCAAAACCAGAATATGCATGCACAGAATCATTCAAATCCCGAATATTCAAAAATAGAATCGCGTATCGGCAGAAAGCGCTTTGCCCGAATCACTCAAAACCGAATACGTAAGCGTGGCCAAGCGGAGGTCACTTTAGGTTTGAGTGGGTTTGGTTAGATTAAATAATATTGGTTTTACACGTAACAATAAATCGATCAATTTATTGACCGATAAATCGATCAATTTATCGTAGAAATCTTGAGAATTTACACAACGATTTTCTATCAATTTATTTTTGTTGGAATCAAGGCTACCAACTAATGTCTTTTATAAATGTTTTTGAGGTTGGAATTTAACTTCTGTGACTTTCTTTAGGTCCATTATCACAATCAGATCGGATTGGAGTAATCTGATTGATGACGTCAAAAGTGATTGCAATCCGTATAGCAAAAGAACATTTTTTTTCTTTATGGTGATAAGTTGAAAATTGTTTTTGCGAAGGACCAGAAATGATTTTTGTTTTATACTCAAGATTATTTAAGTATCAGATAAATGTTAATTACCCATCATATAATTTTCATTACTATTTCTACATTTTAAGATGAATTAACCCAAGTAACACAAATGACCTAAAATCGACGTCACTGTGACGTCGTAATTTACGTCACATAGACGTCTCAGCGTGGAGCTGTACGTCATTTTAAGACGTTGTATCGACGTCATTATAAGACGTTGTTTCGACGTCATTGTAAGACGTTGTATCGACGTCTTTTTAAGACGTATCGACTTCTTTTTAAGACGTTATATCGACGTCTTTTAAGACGTTGTTTCGACGTCATTTTAGGGCATTGTTTCGACGTAATTTTTATGGTATAAACATAAATGGAGGTAGGAAAAATAAATAATTTAATTCTAGTTTTATTTATACTATATAATATAAAAAAATTAATTAAAAAATATTAATGCACAACAATATATGAACAATAAATATTACACATAAAAAGTATTTAAAAAAAATATTACGAAAAATACAAATTAATTAAATAAATAATGCATCTTATATCTACAAAAAAGTTATGTACATATTTATTTGCACGTTGTTGTGTGGTGCATATTTCAACTAGTTCACCATCTCTTGGTTATGATTGCTTGTTTATATTCTTCATAATGGCACTTCGGTTCGTGTCTTACCATATCTATAAAAAGTAATTGTCATAAGCAGTATAAGCACAATTTTATCTACTTACAATATATTAAATTTTCAATGTTCGTATTAAGAAATTTCAACACAAAGATGGCGGAGGGTGCGTTCATACATATACAATAATCTGAGCATATGTCAATTTTTATTTGATTATTTTTATTTTGCTGTAATTTCTTTTAATTTTAGAAAAGAGTTGTAAATACAAAAATGAAAATATAATTCTATCGACATACCAAATTATTCTAAAATATCCACCTTGTATAATTTATATTCAGAATTGGGCTGCTGGGAATAATTGTTAATTGCTCGAACCAATTTTTTTTATATTTCAAATTTTCGGGCCAAGCGCAATAAATTTTATTATTTTTATTACGCAGCCAACATTTCGGCAGTTTGAATAGAATTTGTACCAACAAATTCTATTACAGCTAATGCCAATCTATACAAGAGAAATTAGAAATTAAGTTTCCATTAAAAAAAAAATGCAACTTGGTCAAGATCACCAGAATCGAAATATGTATTAAAAATCACTATGATGTCTCTTTGTCGATGGTTTACTGGAATCCAATCGTTCTAGAATATCTTGAAAGGGAAGATGTAAAAATTCTTGAAAAACTTAGGAAGGTGGGATTTTTGGAGCTATAGGAAATGCTCAGGTAAAACCGTAAAACTATATAGATAAATCTTTGTTTTTATATTATATATTTCCCTTTATTTATACATTTGCTTTTGTATTAGCAACATTTCTTAAAATGGTTTTTTTATAGCACTACTAGGTTTTGTTTAAATTGTTGAAAATTAATATGTCCATGATTTTTATATCAAAAACTATAACAGATATAAATTGTTTCCGTTTCGCATTAATAATTATGTAAACATGTAATATGTTTTAAATAAATAAAATATAAATATCACCACGGCATACCTATATTTGGGTGTGCCAATCTGCTTCTATTCGTAGATTTTGGTAATGACAATAATTAAATATATATATATATATATATATATATATATATATATATATTATACATATATGTAAATATAAACTAAGTTTTATATTACATTTATTCTAATTTTAAAAATCATTATAATAAACAATATATTGTTATATATTTTTGCATAATGAATTGATATATAAATAAAAATAATATATCCCTTCGTGTGTTATTAATTAACAAATTAAATAAATTTAAAATATGAATTTTTAATATTATTAAAAATAAAGTAAAAATAATCGTCATAAAGACGTCAAATTAGACGTGTAAAAAAGGTTTAAATAGAGCTAATTATGACTATATAAAGTCGTCATATGGACGTCATAGCGACCACAAATCTGACGTCTAAATAGTCCTATTTCAGACCAAAAATCAACGTCACAGTGCCGTCGTATAGACCTATTTCAGACCAAAAATCAACGTCACAATGTCGTCGTATAGACGTCGGACTAGACGGCAGTATATGACTTAAATTCAACCTGAAATCGACGTCACTTTTTGGTCGACCGTCGGTCAGTGTTACTTGGGAACCCAACAGCTAATTTCGTCATCTACAAGCTCATTGACAGAATCTTCTGAATCTGAAAGCGATGATAGCAGGAAATTTATTTATACTGTGTTTATATTATAGTAGCCATCCCAAGCAATTCAATCAGTCGGATCGCTGTAAATCAGCGATTCAGGAGGGCAAGGGGATAACTGATTGTAATCCAAAATTCGGTAGTGAGAGAACTTAATCCTAGAGCAAAAGAACATGTATGATCTGATTGGGATCGCTTAAATCGGATTTCAGTGACCGAAAGAAAGCCACTGGCGCTTCAATAGATTTATTGTCATCTGTCGTTTCGTTTATTAGTTTTGTTAGAGTTTGCAGTGTATTTATAATTAAAAATGAGTAAGAGCGAATATACGTTCAATAAAGAAGAGATTAAGGTTTTAATAATTGTAATAATTAATTTATCTTCAACAGAAACTGACTCTCATGAAAGTATCTTCCTTTTTAAGTAATGCTGATATTAATTTTAACAGTTTATCAAAAGCTGGTTTATCCATTCTTAAAAATAATTTAAACTGGTCCGGATCTTTGTTAAGGCCGAAGGTAAATTTCCTTTCGTTTTATCAAACCCTGATCTCACCCAGCATCTCCTACATTTTTTGTTTTTCACATATAGAATAAGCATCAACGCAAACGTTATCCTTTATAGATTTTCGATTCTTCTTCTACGTGCTAAGCACCCATCTTGTCATTTTTGTATAAAAAACAGAAATGAAAACTTATAACCTGCATACGTAAAATATAGTTTGAAATGTCAAATGTTATAGAGTTGGCACTAGAAAAGTAACCAAATAACACTTGCTATTCTGTAACTTTTAGCAACACCGATATCGTGTTGATACGGCCATTTTGGAAAGAGCGCGCACGATAATGTCAGACAGAGTACGAACTATATGACGTCACTCTCGGTGAAGAATCTTGAAAAAAAGTAGGAGGGATAACACCACCTCAATTGAGTACACATAAACGTAAACAGAGGACACGGGAACAGTTCACACTGTCGAAAACCGTACCGTCGAAAAGCCACACTGTCGACTAGCCACACTGTCGAAATGTCATAGTGTTGACACTTACTCCCTCCACAATGTCCGTAGCGTCGAAACAAATGTCCATACTGTCGAAATGTCAGTGTCGACACTTACCCCCTCCACAATGTTCATAGTGTCGACACCGGAATGTCCATAGCGTCGACATTTGGAAGGTCCGTAGTGCCGACATTGGAATGTCCGTAGCGTCGACACGTACCCCCTCCACATTGTTGGTAGTGTAGACCAGATGAATGTTTATAGTACGAAAGAGCCGGCCAAAATCAGTACAATGTTCTAAACAAGTTTCACGTTGTTTTCTTGTATTACATATTATCATCTAAATTAAAATTTAGAATTTTTGAATGCGCAAATAATATATTAAAAAAAAAAAATCCACAGACGTAAATAGAATGGGGAGGGGGTCCTCCACTATTTTTTTATGAAACTTCATCTGAACTGAACACGATCTGTAGTATTGTATAAGTTTTTAAATATTCTATGAAGTAGAATATAAAGATGATTTTGTTCTCAAAAATAGCCCCATATGAACTTTTACATTCTAGCTTTTAGGTATATATTATGACATATATGACATATTTACTGAAATATTCGGATTAATTTGAGAATATTAGTCGTGGATAATAAATACATATTATTCTTAAAATTTCTTCAATCCATATTTTTGAATGCTGAGAACTTGTCTGCTGCTATAGCGTCTAACCTAAAATTGTGACAGTTGCGTATTCAAGAGTAAGGAATATTTTTATTATTATAGTTTTTAAAGTACAATAGAAGGTATAAAAATAATACAGTTATTTAAATAAATAACCAAAATTTTCATTAAATATGTTTCCTTAACCAAACAATCACAGTTCCTCAGTAAACCGGTAGAGTGACAACTGCCGTATCCGTTAGGGTACCTTTATATACAGGCTATGGCCATGGGGCAAGATCGCCGCCATAAGCGGAATGTCCAACATACTGATAATTCATTTCCCTATTTATTTGTAAGAAATGTGATTTTATATTATACAGGTATATTAAATAATCACACTATGAATCTATAAAGGTAATAAAAACGAATTTATTTAAGAGATACACAATTATTATTATGACATAGATTTAGAGGTTATGTAGATTATAGGATATAGGTTGTTATTATCACATCCAATTTAATTACTGTAGTTATTATTTACATAATAAGTATATATTGTAAACTTACCTTTTAAAAGTTGAAATGTTTGTGTTTAATTTTGGTAATTTTTATGTGTTTTCAATATTGTCAGGCATCGTAGTCAGTATCTCAAGAAAATACACAAATAAACAAAATAAATTATTACTTACACTTTAAATAAATATTAGAAGTATATTTAAATGTGTTTTGCATTAAAATAAAACAAATAGCCACGAAAATACATAATAATTTGCGCAACAACAACGAATATGACAGTGGACCGCAAATGACGGACGAAACGCGAGCTACCTCATGGCCATACCCTGAGTATATAGGTACCCTAGTATCCGTTAGGGTACCTATATACTCAGGGTATGGCCATGACGTGGCTCGCGTTTCGTCCACCATTAGCGGGCAACTGTCATATTCGTTGTTGTTGCGCAAATTATTATGTATTTTCGTGGCTACTTATTTTATTTTAATGCAAAATACATTCAAATATACTTTTAGTGTAAGTAATACTTTTATTTTATTTATTTGTATATTTTCTTGAGATAACTACGATGACTTGCAATATTGAAAACACATAAAAATTACCAATATTAAGCACAAACATTTAATTAAATTTTTAAAAGGTAAGTTTAAAATATATACTTATTATGTAAATAATAACTACAGTTATTAAATTTGATGTGTTAATAACAACATATATCCTATGCCCTACATAACCTCTAAATCCATGTCATAATAATTATTGTGTATCTCTTAAATAAATGAATTTTTATTATCTATAAATAGGGAAATGAATTATCAGTATGTTTGACATTGGCTCGCTGATGGCGGCGATCTCGCCCCATGGCCATACCCTGTATATAAAGGTACCCTAGTATCCGTTAGGGTACCTCTATATGCAGGGTATGGCCATGGGCCAAGATCGCCGTCATTTGCGGGCCAATGTCAAACATATTGAGGATTTATTTCCCAATTTATTTGTAAGAAATTTGATATTATATTATAAAGGAATATTAAATAATCACACTACGAATCTATAAAGGTATAAAAATTCATTTATTTAAGAGATTGGCATGTATTTTTAAGATCGCAGCGCTGGAGTAGCAAGTTTTGAACTACAGGTTGAATTAGATATGAGGTTAACCAACTGTCAAATGGGCAAAGACATAACTTATAGAATTGTGTATTTCTCAGAGTACTGTATTATATTTAATTTTCTTTTTATATTATTTTATAGTAGGTTTTATATTATCCATTCAGAATAAATTAATGTAAATTCCTAGTACATTTTTATAAAATTTTAACTTAAATTGTATAACCACTTCTGTTTTAGATGATATCTTCAAAGAAATAATTAAAATAACAAAATTTCATGATTATATTTCGTATTCACTTGTGAACATTAGTATAGTATATGTTCGTGGTGAAGATAACTTAATGATATTTTTGTGAACATTTATAAAACTAACCTCGTTTTGAAACAAAGTTTTCTTTGAAATAAAATGAATAAATCTTCAAAGTATACAAGACGGATATATTAATTTATACTTTTCTGATCCACGCACTGTATTATTATCTTTTTTTCATCTTGTCAAGTATATTTTTAATGTAAATACGAACTTTTCGTTTACGCGGGAATTCGTGACAACATAATTTATTGCCTTTCTTACGGGACAATGTATATATATATATATATATATATATATATATATATATATATATATATATATATATATATATATATATATATATGTCAATTTAGATACACAAATACGTATAATATTTAACAAAAGTCAACATGTAGTTCATTTTTGGATGAAAATCAAGTTTATTTTCAGCAAGATGGTGCCCCACCACATTTTGTGGTACCAGTTCGAAACTGGTTGAATAACAAGTTTCCAGAGAGGTGGATTGGAAGAAGAGGAGCAGTAGAGTGGCCAGCAAGGTCTCCTGACCTAACCCCTCTCGACTTTTTCCTTTGGGGCCACCTTAAATCCATCGTCTATCAAACTCCCCTAGCCAACATCGACGAACTGAAACAACGAATAACATCCGAATGCCGATTAATTCCGCGGCGAGTTTTCGAAAATGTTAGAAGAGAGTTTGAACATCGGCTTTATCATTGCCTAGCAACCAATGGAGCGCAATTCGAGCATCTATTACGATAAATTTAATTGTTTACGTTTGTGAGTTTTAGTTTTAGGTATTTTGTAAATTTTCCGGTTTAATACATTTTTGTCTCTAATTCATGAACGGCTCGGCCGATTTTAATTTTCTTTGCTTTAAAATATTGAGAATTTTACAACCTTTAAAATGATGTATCACACATGGGGTAGTGCCATTTAAAATTTTGGGGTGGGGGTGGCTGGAGGGGAGGGTGAAAGTTTCCCAACTGATTGGAATAGGTTATTAAATGTCCCCCTCCAAAATAACATTGACCTGTTTTAGTGATTTTTGATAATTTTATTAATTAAAGAGTTATTCAAGGTGGGAAGTTTTCAAATGATCACCCGGTATATATATATATATATATATATATATATATATATATATATATATATATATATATATATATATATATATAGGTATATATATACAGGGTGTTCCGCGACTCGACCGACAAACTTATACCATATATTCCGGGGGTCATTACGATCAAAAAATGTTATATGACCTATAGGTGAATTCCTCTTTGTTTCGGAAATATCGAAGAAATTAAAAAAAAATATATAAAAGAAAATTTATTCATCAATGTATTAATTAACACAAAATTACAGCAACTGTTCAAAAACGTTTCAAAATGTTGTGTGGTGAGGAACAATGCGATCTGGGTATCCCCTGGGATACTCCGCAGCTGCAGCACGACCACTTCCATTGCAAAAACCATACACGAAAACCATATCGGCATATTCTGCATTAGTACAATGCGGCATAATGGCTTAAATTAATAAGACAGCACAAAATTAATTCAGCATTAACTACAATAGTAAACACGTCAATAAACTGATATTTGTCAAACATACGTTAATTCGTCAAGGCTAACTCAATTATCATTTTTTTTTAATTCCTTCGATATCTCCGAAACAAAGAGAAATTCACCTATAGATCATATAACATTTTTTGATCGTAATGACCCCCGGAATATATGGTATAAGTTTGTCGGTCGAGTCGCGGAACATCCTGTATATATATACAGGGGTGTTAATAAAAAAACTTTACACACTTTAGCAGGTGATAGTAGAGATGAAAACAAGAAAAAAATTCTAATACACTTAGGTCCAATACTCATTGGTTTTTAGAAAATTTATGTATGGAATTTGTACATAATACACAGGATTGACGGAAGGTATTGTGCTGGCCACATCAGATTTAACAACTAAGGACTCTAGGTGTTTACGATCAAGTGCGTGAGTCTCTTCGACGACGGCTGCAACTTTGTTTACAATTGATGAAAAAGAATTGTTTCTCTATTTTCTTTAGCAGTTTTCGTTTTCTTGGTGTAATTTCCGGCGAAGATGAGCTTTCATACATGGAAAATAGATTTTTTCTTGCGGGTGGTGTTGGTTTTATTTCTTTGCATTTTTGTCTGTCCAAAATTTTAGTTTATATATTGGGTTAAAAAAGTAAATATATATGAATTTATTAATTTTGTAGCAGTAGCGAATAGCGATATAAAAGTTTGTAAATAAAGTAGGTAAGCTGGCCGCAGAATAGCAGAGCAGAGCATTGTGATACTATTTTCGTGTATCAAGTATTGATGCACATGAGTTAACTATAGACATAATATATAATTACAATGTATACTATTGTATAAGTCGTATATGCTCCATATTAAATGCAATGCTGAGGACGACAATGAATATTTGTCTGTCTGCCACCAGTTGTTACTTTGTATATTGTGTACGTATCACAAATAAATTATAAATAAAATAAATATTTCATCACGGCATATTACCCATTGCTGGGTGTGCCAATCTGCTTTGTACAGATATCGGTAATGATGGAATATTTGTACCGTGCGGGCGCTTACCAGGCGTCACCTCACGGGCACTCATAGCTGGAGTGGAGAGTGCATCACAGAGGTCAATTTTGTGCCATTAAAATTCGATGTAATTTTTGGCGTCGGCCGGGATCGAACCCGGGTCCCCAGATTCGCGACCGGACACTCAGGCACACGTCCACGAGACCCCATTAAAACAAATAATTAAAAAAATAAGTCGTATTGGTATATATAGAATGTTTTGCTCGCCGTTTCACCCCTAACCAAGTGTCGGTGTCGCCCGTGAACGACACATACACACATCGTATCTACCCTATGACGGCGGACTCCTGAGCCTGAGTAGCAGGGTTGAACTATTGTTTATTTATATGGGTTGAAATATTGTTTTAAATCCGGGATCAGCATTTCTAGGAACGGAGCATCTATAAACATCATTTTTGCGGTGTTTATAGCATCACTGATATGTATACAATTATTAGTAGTGAATTCTTTGTTTTATTGCGGAGCATATTGAAAATAATATTTTCTTTATAATCATTGCTTTTGGCAATTTGTGTAAACCCAATTGCTAAACACAAAGAGTGTGTTACGTTCGATGATTAATATATTGCACCTTCCAGCTTATAGAAAATCAAAATTAAAAGGTTCTTTTTCTTATTTGGCACTATGTGATTTAAAAAACTTATCCCTAGCATGTTTAAGACTTGAATCAAAAATTTGTTTGCGTAGGTAATATCTGTGTATTATGCAAACAATTATTCTTATTTGATTATTTGGCATATTGTTTTACAATTTACATATAAAGATTAGTAGTTCATTTATTGAATGATTTATTTGTATTACTTTTACATTGTGAAAAATAATAATTAATTGGCATTATTGTGTAATGATTCGTATGGTTAGGTGGGAGACCAGCCTATAGCTGAACCTTGCCATTGATGTCTTATAAAAATTATTATTATCATTTTATTTAATTCTTTATTGAAATTTGTTTCATTTAGCGGTATACTAATTAACTATTAACTAAACTATGGAATGATGCCATTTTTATATTAAAAAGATGGTTAGAATTTAAATATATTGACAGAACAATTTTTTTTACACCAACTTCGCTCATTTTTTACAACCGGTCGCATTTTCTCGGCTGAAGATTTTTTTTTGACTTGACACAGATCTAAACTTTTTCCATTATTTGCTAAATTAATATCGATAATACAGTGTTCAATTTACTCCACTTATCATTGTTTTCAGTAGTTCATGTATCGAATGGCTGATGGCTCTGCTGCGTTCGGTACATTTTCAACGTTACGGAATATTTGGCTTACTTTGCCGTTCTTGTAGTAGATTATTTATTCAATGCTAATACCATATAGACATCAAAATTACTATTGATAGTTACTAAAAATGATTAAAAATGCAGAACGATATCTTACACAAATTTGATATCAGTATATTGCAATTAAAGTTTAATTAATTTAAATAATTACTTCTATTTTTGCAATCAACACTGAGTAAGAGGCAATATCGTTTTTAGAGTAATCTGTATACTAGTATACTTATTATTGTAATTACATTTTTTATTACTGTAACTAACATTACTACAAATGTATGTTGTATAATTTTAATATTTGACTGTAACAAATAAATGTAATTTTTTTATTTACTGAACAGTTTTTATATTTTGAATATTGAATTTTCGCACTAATGGCGGCCAAACTCTGTCTTGAGTAGCTCTCGTACTGAGTCAAAGATGGTGCCATATACGGAGAAGATTGAATTATTGTGCAGACTAATTCTTTATAGGAGCATGAACTATTTCAAATGTATTTCTGATATGTAGCTACAAAGACATTTCATTTATGATATGTACACAGAATTTTTATTTGTAATATGTGCAGGGAGTATTTATTTGTAATAACGACAAGGTAGTTTAAATTTTTGTTAACATCTTACAGAAAACACAAATGCAATGTGCTCTCAAGGAATAATTTTTGATAGGACAATGAATATATTAAAAATGTGTTTGTGGTATCAAAAATAATTGTACCATGCTGTTATCGCTAGATGGCAAAAATTATATTTCTGATGTCATAAATTGAATTCATGATATCAACTTGGACTTTTTATTTTATATATCTTGATATCATAAAATAAAAAAACAAAAATTAATTTATTGTCGGGAATTGCTGACAACATCTACTTCATAGAATGTTAAAAAACTTATTACGACTTAACGAAAAACAATACTTCAGATCGTTTTCAGTTCAGATGAAGTTTCATAAAAAAATAGTGGAGGACCCCTCATTCTATTTAAATCTGTGGATTTATATATATATATATATATATATATATATATATATATATATATATATATATATATATATTATTGTTTTGCTTAATTTTATTTGCAAGTAAAATATGTAATATTTAGTAGTATTTGCGCATTCAAAATTTTTAATTCATAATTTAGATGTTAATATGTAATACAAGAAAACAACGTGAAACTTGTTTAGAACATTGTACTGATTTTGGCCGGCTCTTTCGTACTATAAACATTCATCTGGTCTACACTACCAACAATGTGGAGGGGGTACATGTCGACGCTACGGACATTCCAATGTCGGCACTACGGACCTTCCAAATGTCGACGCTATGGACATTCCGGTGTCGACACTATGAACATTGTGGAGGGGGTAAGTGTCGACAGTGTAGACATTTAAGGTTTCGACGCTACGGACATTGTGGAGGGGGTAAGTGTCGACACTATGACATTTCGACAGTGTGGCTAGTCGACAGTATGGCTTTTCGACGGTACGGTTTTCGACAGTACGACATATACTCCTTGCCGTGAGTGCGTGTCGCGCAGTCAACAACCACGCCATCGAATAGCCGTAGCATCGAAAAACCGTGCCATCGAAAGTCGCCACGTCGACACCTACCCCCCACCACAGGCCATAGCTACGAAAACCGTTGCATCGAAAGTCGCCACGTCGACATCACCCACCACTACTGACCGTAGCTACGATAGCCGTCACATCGAAAGTCGCCACGTCGACATCAGCCCCCACTACTGACCGTTGCTACGATAGCCGTCACATCGAAAGTCGTTACGTCGACATCACCCTCCACCTAATCGCCACTGACTCTTTCACAACGTTAATTCAGTTGACTCGCTATAACATGGTTTGTACTTCATATTATTTACGTAAGATGACACCGCCATGTACGAGTATGTCATGGCATTTACTCAAATGATTAAATGGAAAAAATATCTACTTTTGTCAACAATTTAATATTACAAAATATAAAACAGTTAAACATTATGTGATACTGTGTGTAATATAAAATAGTGTAGATATATAATATTGTATGTGTAAATATATTTCAAAATAGGTGAAATATTTACCATTTTATTTTATAATGCAGATTTATAAATTTATTTTAAATGTTAGAGAAAAACAGAAACATGCTATTAGAATTGTTTTTAAATTTAACACTATCAATACCAAAAACTAGATTGAAATAAGGAAAAAAATTACATACTCGGTAGGTTTCACAAAATTTAAAAGATTCTTTATTGCAATTTCGGCGTTGCTGCCATCATCAGAAGAATTACAAGAATGAATATTAAAATTCAGAATGCTCACACAGGGAGGTTAAACATAGTGCAAAGATTAAAGAATGCTAGGGAATGATGAAATTAAACAATCCAGAATCAGAGATAGACAAAGGTTTAACTGTTCGTTCATAAGGTTTATAGCCATTGTGAATAGCTTTCTTGATTTCGAAGGATTCCAGGAAAGTTAATCTTGTCCTTTCCCTTCACAATGCAGAATACTTAAATTGTCTTTATTACATGTATGTTGATTTTCTAATAAATGTTAGGCTACATTTGAATTGGTTCTATTGTTTTTAAAACTTCTCATGTGTTCATCGAATCTAATGTTGAAATTACGAGCTTTTTGCCCAATTTATTTGGTAGTTTATTTGGTAGATACCGTACTTTTTATAATTATTTTGGGATAAAATTTTATTTTTGACTAGTATTGTTTTCAAATTATTTTTATTATAGAAACCGCATTCTATATTAAATTTTCTTAGCTCAAAGGATCATTTTTCACTAAATTGGTTTACATATATGTAAGTTTTTAGACCACTCGCTAAAAGAGGTATTGGATTCATGCTAAAAATCTCATATCCAGATTTAAGTGAATAAGCACGTTATAAGGTTCCTAGAATCCAATTATAATTTTTTTACGATGATGTCTGTGTGTGTGTATGTGTATGAGGACGTTGTAGGTACAATTTCTGAAATTATATAAGACTTGTGTAACTATACGGATTCCTCAATGTAACATTAATGAGAAGAGTTGAATAGGTTCTGGTAACAATTGGACAACCGGAGTTGATAGTTTCTAAAAAAAAATCTAAATATTATTTTTTGAAAATTTGTTACTACAAACAATAAAGATAATTAAATTCTCAATCTGACACATTTCATTTTTTTATTATATCTCCTATAGGATTGGAGAAACAGTATATAATAATATAGAATAATCTGTTGTAATAAATCTCGTTGTCCAAAAAAGTCCATGGATACCAATTGATATATTTAAATGTTTGTAATTGACAGATGAATGCAAATTGTCAGTGTCAAAAATTAGCATTACTGGAAGATTTTTCTGGGAGATACGAATACATTTAATATATCTTATTGTATTATTAACTAAATATGTTTTTAAAATTATAGGTATGTTAATATTACATATAGTCTTAAGAAAAACCGCTAATACTGAATTTGAAGAATTTTGAACAAATTAGAAGAGTAGGACAAAATTCCTCATAGAACGAAAGAAGAGATAATTTCAATTATTTGTGTGTACAAGAAATGTTAAACTCGTTACTTATAGGCCGCGAGCAGTCATGTGACTTTGTTGGCCTTGGCAAGCAGATATGAGGATCCGTGTCAAAATGACGGCTAGTACTTATTTACATAGATGTCACAATTGTCATATGTCATAATTTTTCATTCAAAATTTAAAAATATTCTGCTGTTTATGTGTCATGTGTGTATGTGTATTTCAACCAGGTATCTGATATATAAAACTTATTATTGAAACAGGTGATTTATATTGACCATAATATTTTTAGTCAAAATAAAATATTTTTTTTAATTAAAATAACTAACATGAAATGTAAATATTACAGATATACTTTCAAAAAAAAAGAAATTTCATAAAAAAAATGAAAAATCTTAGATTTTAAAGGTAAAACAAAACTAAAACGTAATAACACTTACACCATTGGAAAGAGAGAAAAATAAATATATTTTTAAAGCAAAAATTTAATATGGGCCCATTTCAAATATATCTTGGAAACTGTCATCTTGAATTTTATTCTAACATCAGTTTGTTTGTCTCATCAATTCATGAAACTTTTATATGAAACATTTTTTTATATCTTTTATAATTACGGAATTATTTGATATTTTCTAAAATCGCGATTTTAATTTTTTTTGAATAACTTTCAAACTGTTCGGAATTTTAAATTGTTCTGAGCGGAATCTGAATGAGCACTCAAAACTGCAACATTGCCCATTTAACCGACTTCGTAGCTCTTATAGTTTCGGAACTCCCAATGGTAGCCCAGTTAATTTGGGATATGTGTATACAGGTTGGTTGGTTTTTCATTGTCCAACTTATATCTGTGGCGGATCAAGTATACTTCAATATTTATCAAGTTATCCGCCACGTTAGCCTCGCCCATTGTTGATCAGCTGTTCCGAGGTTACCTTGGAACAGCTGACAACCAAAACATCATTACTTTTGTATTCCTCGTCCAAGACTGTCAAAATTTGTTAATAAAATTTATATTTACAATATCTTTACAATTTAATTTCAAAGTGTTTGTTTTACAAGTTGTAACGATTGGATTATCAAACGAAGATAATCCTTTCGTTACATATCTTCTGAAATATATAAGATACAAGAAAAAGTGAAATGTAGGAGTTGTCTAATACAACTTAATCTATAATTTAGCATACACAATTTTTTCCATGACCTACTAATTTTGTTTGATTTTTTTAAATGGAATAGCCTGTATATTTCTACGGAATAAGGTTCTACATCAATTTCTCTTTACAATGATGTATAAAAAGTAAGGGTTTACTTTTAAATTATGTCTAATAAAGAAAATAATAAAATGATAAAATGATATTCTATTATTTACCTTGTACACATCTGTCATAGATCCAATAGTAGTGTTTATTAGTGAAAAAGGCTTTGATAATAATAATAATAAATTTATTTATACAGTAATAAGTAATAGCTTCAACTGTATGACTTTTTAATTTTAAATGTTTCATTTTGTTAGCCAACATTCATGCAGAGTACAACGGGGTTCATATATTTTATAAATCGTCAGTAAAAAAAAAATTATACCATAAACTTTTTATAACACAATAACCCAACGGCAACGGTATGCAAATTATTTTCTTATTTTGTATTTAATTGTAATATTACTGCTTTTATAATGTATATTCATACAATTTTTCGGAGCATGCATGTAACCATTTTGTACACTTTACTATTTGTAAAACTTAAAAATTATTTTGAGTATTGATTATAAAATCTACGTTCTCATTATATTTACAGCACAGCTCTCCAAATTCTGACTATCAACCTCCAAATTATATCTCCATACATATTTTTATCTTGTATTTAGTAATGTACGAAAACTACATACTGGACAGGTACATTTTCTGGATATACCTAACAGCTAATAAAATATTTTGTATAAACAATTAATCTCTATAAGTATTTCAATCTAGTTTTTAGTATTGAGAGTGTTTAAATTTTAATACAATTCTAATAGCATGTTTCTGTTTTTTGCTATTTTATAATACACACATATATTTGTTCCAGTCTATCATACAATGTTTAACTGTTTTATATTTGGTAACATTACAGTGTTTACAAAAATAGATATTTTATTCCATTTAATCATTTGAGTAAATGCCATGACATACTCGTACATGGCGATGTCATCTAACGTAAATAATATGAAGTACAAACTATGTTATAGCGAGTCAGTAACGTTTTGAAAGACTCAGTGGCGATTAGGTGGGGGGTGATGTCGACGTGGCGACTTTCGATGCGACGGTTTTCGTAGCTACGGCCTGTGGTGGGGGGTAGGTGTCGACGTGGCGACTTTCGATGGCACGGTTTTTCGATGCTACGGCTATTCGATGGCGTGGTTGTCGACTGCGCGGCATGCTCCGCTTTCCGTTACGAGAGAAAACTATCGCCAAGGAAAAGGAATATTAACCAAAATGTCATCATTGTATTATAAATACATATTGTAATATTTATGTACATAATAAAAATAATCGCGATAAATGTTGTCTTCATTTATAAAATAAAAAATATATAATTATAAAACAAAATAAAAGTGTAAATTAAATCAAATAGGCGCTAGTAACTTGGGTTGCCGGAAATAACCCATACTGTCCCGTCTGGAGAGGGGTGGTCCGTGGGCGGTAGGAAATATTTTGCGTCTGTATTTATATTGTTATTAGTTGCCTAGTCAATCTTATCTTCTTCTAGACAAATGCTTAAAAAATAATTTGAATTTTGAAGTTTTCCTACATTTATTGGTACATTCAGGTATAAAAGTAATAAGATATTTTGAGATTTAATACTAGTTCTAAACTACAAATCGGAACTGCAAAACAAATTAATATATTTCTTTCTTAAAATTACAAAAGTAGTATTATACTGTTTAAACTTTTCATGTTTTTCACGTAAAATACCCATTTAAAAAATATTTCCTTCGAATGTACGTTTGAAATTCCTTTAACCAAAGAACACCTCTTATTCGCTAATGCCACACTGGGCGTTGTTAACTGATACTTCATCTGGAACGCTTGTATACATGGTTGTCAAGTATATTCTACCTATTTATCGTATCTTCAGATTATAATTTTCGAGAGGCAATAAAATGAAATCTGGATGGTAAATAATTTTCAAATTTTTATGTAAAATCCGTTAATTGCCCTTCTATAACATACTACTTTTTCAATTAAATGTCGGTTTGGATGTAAAAGTAATTTAATTGCAAATATTTCAGCTACCGCCTGGTTAATTGTTTTAAACTTTGGAGAATAGGTAGATTATACTTCAGTTGAGATATACTTTCAATTAATTCTGGGTAAAATGGTTCCACGATATAACTACCTTAAGAGATGTGTATAATGAGCTGGTGGAATTTACGCTTGTGTTTGCTATTTTAATATTAGTATCTTTAAGATTTTTTTGTAATGAAATATTTAAGGGTTTATCATACGTAATCGTGGCATAAATAGTTCTGTCTTGTTACATCCCCCCCTCCCCATCAACAATTGTCTGAACTGTGTGATGATATTTAAGTTTATTAATTCTTTTTTTAATGACCTTATTAAGGTATTCGGGCGGGTAACCATTGTTAAAAATATATGAAATATTGTGTCGATGATATTCTGGATAAGCCAACAATATTCCCCTGTCAATTACGACGTAAACTACATTTTTTATACTTTATGTTGGTGTAAGATTTAAAATTTAAGTATCTGCCAGATGCAGCTGGTTTTTGATACCGATTTGTGATAATATTGTTTTTTTAATAATTGTCATGTTAAGAAAGTGTATTTCACCATTTTCTTCCATTTCAATAGTGAATTTTAAACGTGGGTGAAAATTGTTGAACTCATCAAGAATACATCGACACAATTCATGGGAGTTATCACCAGGCAGTCATCAACATAACGCTTATAATATAAAACATTTCATGTGTTGTTTGAGAACACGATGTTTTCTAATTTTTTCAATATCAGTTCTGCCAATGTGCTGCTGATATGTTAATAATTACTAATATGTTTCATTTCCTCACTAGTCATGCAAAACAAAGCTTTGTTGGACAAGACACTGAGTTGGTCGAGGTGGTGTTGTACTATTGTCTTGTTTGCCCCACTCTGTATCACATTGCTGTGTAAAAACAATACAATAATTAATAAAATGTCACTATCTAAACATACAGTATCTCATTTCACTTATCCGCCTGCTTCAAAAATGTTATATTCTCTTTGCTCGGTACTTTTGACTACTCAAGCTGATTTAAATTCGCATACATATTTTCTGTCAATGATTTTGTTAATAGAAAATTATGTTTTTAACATGGAATAATAGTACCGCAGAGATTATGGTTTTTGAAACTTCTTTAAAGTAATAAAGCCTTTTTGTTTGATCAATTTTCGTCTCTTCACACCTTTTCATATATGTGTCATAACCCAGGTGATTATTCGTGATGTTCGTAAATTTTTAACACTTCACGCTTCTTCCACTATATCTGTTTTTACATGGCTTGAAGCCTTCTTTTATCCCAAACTTCTATTAATTGATATTAAATGATTTGATTTCCTTGTTATTTACTATTTTATATAACGAATTATTTAATTATCATGTTAAATTACGTATTTTGATATCATTTTATTTTCATATTCTTTTATCTAACAAGACCTGTACAAATATCGTCACTGTAATAATAAATAAAATGTAAAGTGTATTATAAAAGTTATAACAAATTTATACCTTTAAATAATTTATAAATATTGTAGTATATTTTCTTCGTTTAATTTATTAAGAGAAATATCATCTTCCCGTCTTTTCTTTAGCAATAAAATCATGGTTAGAATGCTTTTTATACACTTTTTTATTGGCGCAATATCCTGTATTGATATAAAATATATTTATAAACTTTACTGTATATAATAATTTGTAATATCATTACTATGTACTTTGATAATAAATTTATTTCAATTTGTATTTTTTGACATTACCACAATTTTTACGACACCTATCAATAATTTGAAGAAGTATAAATGTATTTTTACTGAATATAACAACGACCACACATACAAAACATGTCCTATACTTCACTGGATTCGTTCGGCATTAACATTTTTAGCGCTCAGAGCCCTCGATTGCGTTCGGCATTGACATCAGAGCGATCTATAATGGATCTATAGCGTTCGGCATTGAACTCGCTGAGCATAGAGTGATTCCCAAAGTGGTCTATATCGACCCCCAGGGGTGTATGACAACCTGCAAGGGGTCTACGTCAGTGAAAAAAAAAATTTGGGGGTCCATGAAATGAAAATATACAACATACACTGATAGTACCTATTTACTTACATTATACTATCTTATAATATAAAGACATATACATTATTTATAAAAGTACCTATGAAGTAAAAAAATTATTATACAGGGTGTTCCACGACTCGACCGACAAACTTTTACCATATATTCCAGGGGTCATTACGATCAAAAAATGTTATATGACCTATAGTTGAATTCCTCTTTGTTTCGGAGATATCGAAGAAATTAAGAAACAAAATGATAAAAGAAAATTTATTCATCAATGGATAGCTAATTAACACAAAATTACAACAACTGTTCAAAATGAGAACCGCCATTTTCTAAACATACAGCTATCCTTCGAGTCATAGCATGTTGCCAGTTAATTACTGCCAATTCATTCTTTAGAGAATTAGTAACTTCAACTATACGGTCAGTCAACTCTTGGCGTGTATCTGGTTTACCATATCGGCATATTCTGCATTAGTAAAATGCGGCATAATGGCTTAAATTAATAAGACAGCACAAAAATCATTCAGCATTAACTACGATAGTAAACACGTTATTAAACTGTTTTTTTTTTTGTTAAACAAATCCGTCAAGGCTAACTCAATTATCATTTTTTTTTAATTTCTTCGATATCTCCAAAACAAAGAGGAATTCAACTATAGGTCATATAACATTTTTTGATCGTAATGACCCCTGGAATATATGGTAAAAGTTTGTCGGTCGAGTCGTGGAACATCCTGTATATGTTTATAAAATTGTGTAAGTTGTAGGATGTAGGCATTCGCTTTGTAGTCGCAATACATTTTGAACTTGTAAAAACCTGCACATAATGATATACCAGTATCATCTTGTTACAAGCATACGCGCAGTCTCAAAGAAACATCTTTGTAATTATTAATGTCTTTGCTCAGAGCTTCGCGAACTTGCACTGACTTGAACATATTTAAAAAAATATAAACTGGTAGTTTATCACACAAATTATAGTGAATCAGTGTTATTTTGTTTGAGAGTGCCGGAGAAAAGTAAGTACATTATTTTTTATTAAATTTTAGTTTTGTACTCGTAGTTATACGCCTATGCCTGCCATAAAATCTAAGACCATACGATTTAAATTTGACTTTGATTTTTTAATATACAGCTGCTGGACTTTATGTCTTATTTAAATAGATTAATTTTACCCACAGATGACTGATGCCATGTCCGAATCTAAAAAGAAATGTAGACAGTACAGTGTTGATTATTTGAAGCTTAGCTTCATTCCATCATTGTCGGACAAACAATTGCCTATGTGCCTTTTATGCAATAAAGTTTTGGGCAATGACGCTATGAAACCATCTAAGCTGCAGGATCATCTGAGAAGATGTCACCCTGATAAAACAGAATTTGAAATACTTTCAAACACTCAAAGATAAACTTCAGAAGAGACCCACGCTGGACAGAATGTTCGCTTCGACGTCACAAAGAAACGATGATGGTTTGCGGGCGTCTTACAATATCTCGCTACTTATAGCAAAATCCGGAAAACCGCATACTATCGAGAGAAGTTAATTTTGCCAGCCGTTGAAGAGGTTTTAAAAACTGTTTTACACAAACCTGCATCTGATATCATTAAAAGAATTCCCTTAAGCAACAATACTGTTGAAAGACGTATTGATGAAATGAGTTCTGATATTGAAATTGAAAGCTTCTTTTGTAATTATTTGCAAACGACCCATTTCTCTATACAACTGGACGAGTCAACTTTACCTGGTAATGCAGCATTATTATTGGCATATGTTCGTTTTATTATGAATCAAGAAATATACGAAGAACTGCTCTTCGCAAGAACTTTAACAACCGACACTAAAGGTGAATCAATATTTCTTGTTTTGAAGAATTACTTCATTAAAAAGTAATCCCTTTATCAAATATAATATCAGTAGCTACAGATGGAGCACCTGCCATGGTTGGACGTTATAGTGGATTTATAAGCTATTTAAAACAAAATGTGTCAGGGGTGTTAGCAATACATTGCGTCATCCATCGACAACATTTAGTTGCTAAAAATTTGAGTGTTAGATTGCATGAATCTCTTCAATTAGTCATTAATGCAGTAAACCGAATCCGAAGCAACGCGTTGAATACGCGGTTATTTGCGCAGTTGTGTGAAGAAAATGACGAACACTTTCATCAATTACTCCTTCACACTGAAGTACGCTGGCTGTCGAAAGGCTTATGTTTGACAAGATTTTTTGCACTTTAATATGGTTAATTGCAGTTACAAGGCGACAGTCTAAATTTGATTAAAACAAAGTCCCTCTTATCAGCGTTTCTTGCCAGAGTTAAACTAATGAAGCAAAATATTGGACGGGGCGAATTTTCCCAGTTCCCTAATTTGTCACAGACAAACTGCCAGGAAGACGACGTTTCAACCTACGTTCAACATTCAAATGCACTCTATTCAGATTTTGAAACTAGGTTTGAGGACGTTTTGACTATGGTAATACCACCGTGGATAATTTACCCATATGGTGACATAGAAGAAACGAATGTCATAATACAAGAGGAACTGACTGAACTAAGTACAAACGAAGAACTTAAGGTTCAGTTTAAAAACGGATATCAGCAATTCTGGCTGCAAAACAACATACCCGTTACTTATCGCGTATTATGGAATATAGCGAGGAAATTTTTAATTTCCTTTCCATCGTCATACCTAGTGGAAAGGGGGTTCAGCGCTGTTACCAATCTCCTAACGAAAAAAAGAAACAGACTGGACATCATTAGCCGAGGAGATTTAAGATTAAACCTTACAAAATTGACGCCAAATGTTGATAATTTATTATTAAAGCATCAGGTTCATCCTTCTCACTAAAAACATTTACTTATTGCTTAGTTTATTTTATGTTTATTTTATGTTACGTATATTTTATATAACAGATACAAAATTTTATTTTGAGTAGTTTTAATTTAAATTCAATTAATAAATGTATAAAACTTAACATGTGTTTTTACTTTAAGTTTTTAACACTAAACTTCACTACAGTTAGAAATTTACAAAAAATCAATATCAGGTAAGTGGGGATCTACCCAAAACCGAAAAACATGGCAAAGGGTCTACGACACAAAAAAGTTTGGGAACCTCTGATCTAGACTCTAGAGCTCGCTCTGTGTGCTCGGCGCTTGGTCATTGAGCATGCTGAGCTCTCGATTCTGAGCATGCGTATAAGCCTTCTGAACTGTCATTTCTGTAGCGGGTCAGTAAAAAATTTCCGCGTAGACATTTGGCGAACAAAAATTTAAACCGGCGAAGGGTAGTTCTTAGAATTCTTGACCATGTTGTCACCAGATGTGTTCCAAGGAATTTGAACTACTAATTGACTCAGTGCTACGTCAGTAGCCAGTCAGGAGTTAAAATGAACAAAGAATTGAATATATATATATATATATATATATATATATACCGTGTGTCTTTCGTAAAGGTGTACATAGGAGATTAACATGGGAAATTAGTTTTTTGCAATTCCCTGCTCACCTAATTATTTTAAACAAAAATGCGTCAAATAAAAGTTTTAGGGCATAAAATTCTGCATCTAAATCATTAAACAAAATTAACTTTACATGCTTTATAACGACAGAAATTAAATATGAAAATGTCGAAAATTTCGTTGAAAATATCGATAGCCATGGAATTAAACAAAAAATAAATAAAAGCTTGACGTTTTATTTGTCAAATATGTTATTTGACGTTTCTGACAATTTGATTTTGTCTCTGGTTTTGTTGTCTGAAAAAATGAATATTTATACTAATGAAGAGCGTGTTTTCATAATAAAATGTTTTTATGGAGGTAACGGTTACCGCAAAGTGCGTGATTTATTTTCCGTTAAGTTTATGGATCGGCCGATTCCCAGTGCGACTACAATTTCTAAATTGGTGACAAAATTTGAAAAGACTGCTAGTGTGTCTTACACGTGAGCCGCGTTATCAGAATGTAGGACGAGCAGAAGAACGTGCCTTGCTGAAAGAAAGAGTGTTAGGAATGATAAGTGTAAACCCCTTCTGTAGTATTAGATGTATTGGAAATGAGTTGGGAGTTCATCACATCATACATAATATTTAAAAAAAAAATCGTACTATTCTTATAAAATGCAGTGCCACCAAGAACTTTTCCCATACGATGAAGAAAGTAGAAGAGTGTTTTACGAAGATATGCAGAACCGGGCTAATAATGATCAAACTTTTTTATCGTCCATTTGTTTTACCGACGAATGCACTTTCACGTTAAATAATGAACCCAATACCCAAAATACACGTTGTTGGGCAACAGAAAATCCTAGAATTAGTATTTCAACAAGGACACAATATCCTCAGAAAGTTAATATGTGGGCTGGAATTTTAGGTCACTGCATAATTGGTCCTTTTGAAATACGTGGCGATCTAAATACGGAAAATTATTTGGATATGCTACAAAACGAAATTGGTCCTGCAATAGACGATGTTGTGCGCCCAGATCTAGAGGTCTGGTTCCAACACAATGGATGTCCTGCAGACTATGGCAGAAACGTTACGGAATATTTGGATCTGGCATTTCCTGGGCGCTGGATTGGACGAGGGGGTATTATTAACTGGCCTGCTAGATCTCGAGATCTCTCTCCATGTGACTTTTTTTATGGGGTCACTTAAAAAATCAAATTTATAAACAAAGTCACGAAAACATAAATGATCTGAGAGATGCCATATTTAATAAATGTCATCGTATAACTCAGTGGCAACTATTTAATGTACAAAGGTTGTTTTACAATAGATTAGGTTATTGTCCTGTCCAAAATGGTGCTGCATTTGAATATTTATTGTAACTATTATCTTTAAATTATAATTACTTGTTATTCGTTTACTAATTATAAAACTTTTCTTGCTTGAAAATATTATGTAACAAAATATTGAATTTTTAATAAATTCATATTATTTAAACAAAACTGTATTTTTTAACTATTTATTAATCTAATATTTCTGTTATTGTCATACTTAACGATATTTGTCCAAATCAAATTGTTAGAAATGTTAAATAAGTTAACTTACGTTGTGACAGATAAAACGTCAAGCATTTATTTATTTTTTGTTCAATTCCATGGCTACGTAATTTTCGACACTTTCATATTTAATTTCTGTCGTTATAAATCATGTAAAGTTAATTCTGTTTATTGATTTAGATGCAGAATTTTATGCCCTAAAACTTTTATTTGACGCGTTTTTGCTTAAAATAATTAGGTGAGCAGGGAATTACAAAAAACTGATTTCCCATGTTAATCTCCTATGTACACCTTTAAGATAGACATACGGTATATATATATATATATATATATATATATATATATATGTGCCCTTTATGTTCATTTAAAGCATGTTTTATGGAAACAATGGAGAAGCATGTGGAAAAAGACCATAAAGATTGCGAATTTATAGGTAAGCCAGAAAGTATGTTCTAAAAATTTCGAAAAACACATCATATAACATTTGTCAGAAAGCTCGTATTCACCATCGCCGGTATCCCCATAAGTTAATAGAGAATTAATTGATCAAAGTAATCATAAAATATATTATTAAAATTTAAACATAATTTTATTTTCCAAACAGCTACAGCAACAGCAGTAATGCATATGCAAATGTTATAATCATTTTGAATTCGTCCGTAGTCATGTTCATGTCTTTATTTATTTTATTATAATACCCTACAAAATTAAATTTATAAATACTACGAAAACTTTTAGAAATATATATTTTAATACATAAAAAACAACTTTTTAGTAAGTTACTGAAAACCCTACTTACACATTTGTGTATTATAATTTCCCGCCTAAACTATGAATCTGAAGCGTTCGGCATCTGTGGAATCCGTCACATGACCTATGAGCTCTGAGCAATCCGTAGATGTCAATGCCGAACGTACCCACTATTGTTTGTTATGTTCTCGGCTGGACAGAAAGAGACAACTAGAGAAAGAGATATACATGGAGGTAGGAATAAATATGGAGGGAGCATAAACTTGAGCTACGGACAAGTGGAATGCAGGCCTGTGGGGACGGACGCAGGTACTGCTGCAGTCACATTGTGGTGGGAATTCACGCGGCAAATATAAAATTAAATATTTGAAATTAAGATTTCTTATTTCTAGTAATATCAATAAACAAATATTTTTTAGCAAATATGTATTTAGAAGAAATTACAATATAGAAAAATTATAAATAATTAAAATTCCACTTACCTGTAACCGATACGGTTATCTTTTACAATATTTATTTAAATTGATAGATCTAGGCTAGGTATTTATACGAAATTATAATTGTTCAATACACTCATTAATTGTTTATTATTAAATAATATAAAAATAAATAAAAAATATAAAATCATAAAAAAGGAAATTTTTCTTCCTATTTTCATTTCTTTTTCTTTCTGACGTGCTGACTTTCCTCCTGTCTTATTGGAGTCAACTAGAATATTATAAAGTCCAAATAATGTTTGTTCTGTTAAACTGCTATAAACACAAAATACACGTTGAGTTAAAGTATTAAAATAAAACAATATTTCATAATTCACATGAATAAAAATCTTAATTTTCACCAAAGCACTTAAGAAAAGTCAATATAAAACAAACACGATATATATTAAAAAGTCACAAACGGTAAACACTTCTCCAAAACACGTACACATTTAAAAACAAACAATGCTAAACGTTAGATGACAGCAACAACCTTGTAACTTTAAACTGACAACAGTCACAATGTAGAGGGGGAAGCGACTTCATTAGCGATTGCAAATACTCCCTCCATATTTATTCCTACCTCCATGAGATATATGGTGTCTACTCTAAAGTTTGACAAGAGATGTCACTGCTTGTTCTATAAACATGAAATGTAATTATAGGGCTCGGACACTCAGCTGTTTCCAGTAGCCTTGCGATCAGCTGTTCCGGCGCCCTGATATCAGCGCCATCTGTTATGCCATAGTTTTCCTTAGCGCTAATTCAAAAGTTGGAATCAGTTTGCTGTCTTACATTAAGGTGTAAACATTTATTTTGTGCCTAAAGTTTTTTGTAAACTGTGTTTGAGAATGTCAGCTTATTTTAAAGCATTAAGTAGTGACGTACAAAATCGCTACTTAGATAAAATTAAATTAATAAACAACATTGATCCATATGATTGCGACGAAAGTGATTTTTCAGGAATATTTTAGACTAAAATAAAATGCAAAACTACAAACTACATAAGCTAGCCAATATTTTAAAAGCAGTGCATTATTACTACATATTGCATACAAATAATGCATGCAATTATCTACTTACCACAAAATTCACACACACATGTAAACATCTAAAAATAAATATTCACAAAATACACACACACACACACAGGATAAATAATGAAAATAACTTCTGAATATTATGCATATATATTTCACTTTATTGTACAAAATAAGCTCTGTAATGGGGTAAGAAAAAATACTCAATACTCGCACGCACGCACGCACACACACACACACACACACACACACACACACACACACACACACACACACACATACACACACACACACACGAAACTTTTTTGTCTACATAAAAGTGAATTTAAATATCTGAAATAAAACAGGTGATTCACAACATTTTTGAGAATTTTTCATTGGGGTAGTTGTCACTCGAGTGTACCTATCAAAAACTTGTTCTATATTCAAAATAAAAATTAAGCTAATGCAGTTTATATTTGCAATAATCAATATTTTTTAACATTATATTATATACATAGATTGTGTAAAAATTGTTAGAAGCTTATATCAAAGACTGTAACAGACGAATTTTCTTTATTTTTCCGTAGAAAAGTTTTTTTTTGAACTGTACCACTCGCACTAACACATACAAAAGTGTAGTAATTTACTCACACAACAGCACGAGTGTTGAAAAATAACTGTGGCAACGTCGCACTGTCGCACTTAGACAAGGACAGAAATATTTGGTTTATTTTCAGAGCTTGAATTTTAATTTTGACATATGTGAAAATGTCGAACCGTGTACGGTTTTCAGAGGTATAATATCAAAAAACATGATTAAAAAAATTGCAAATAGTGGAATTAATTTTGAAACACTAAGTAGAATATATACAAAAAATAGAAGAAAAGGTGTAATTCAATTTTTATCAGAAATTGTAACGGGCAACACGAAACCACGTATAACCAAAAACAAAAGAATTTTAGACAAAATTGTTGATTTTTTAAGTAAAAATCAATAATTTTGTCTGAAATTCAATTTAATATAAACTCAAACTAAATAAATATTGTTTTTTTAATGTTATATTTGTTTTATATTTTATCTTTGTGCTAAAAAAATACATTAAATAAATATTTATATAGGTATATATCTTTATTATTTCCATTCATGTTATTTTACTTTTTCAGACTATTTATCATCGTTATTTCAAAGGAAGGGCAGTACGAAATATTTTCCACCTATATTTACATTGTTATTAGTTGCCTAGTCAATTTTATCTTTTTCTAGACAAACGCTTAAAAAATAATTTGAATTTTGAAGTTTTCCCACATTTATTGGTACATTCAGGTATAAAAGTAATCAGATGTTTTGAGATATAATCCTAGTTCTAAACTACAAATCGGAACTGCAAAATAAATTAATATATTTCTTTCTTAAAATTACGAAAGTAGTATTATACTGTTTGAACTTTTCATGCTTTTCACGTAAAATACCCATATAAAAAATATTTCCTTCGAATGTACGTTTGAAATTCCTTTAACCACAGAACACCTCTTATTCGCTAATACCACAGTGGGCGTTGTTAACTGACACTCCATTTGGAGAACTTGTACATGGTTGTCAAGTATAATTCTACCTATTTATCGTATCTTCAGATTATAATTTTCTAGAGGCAATAAAATTAAATCTGACTGGTAAATAATTTTCAAATTTTTACATAAAATCCGTTAATTGGTTATCTATAACATACTAGTTTTTCGATTAAATATCATAATTGATATAAAAGTTATAATTTAAAATGTTGTGTTTATTTTTCCATTTCCTATTCTTCACGTGTTAAAAAGGCCAAATTTAATTGCAAATATCTCAGGTACCGCTTGGTCAATTTTTTTAAAACTTGAAGAGCAGGTAGATTATACTTCAGTTGTACTTAAAATTTCAATTAATTCTGTTGAAAATGATTTCACGATATAACTACCTTAATATTTAATTTGAAATGTTTTTACAATATGTTTGAATCGTTCATTATAAGTTTTCAAAAACACAACAGACCATACACTAACACAAAACAACAAACAAAATGGCTGTACTGTCACTATGACAACTGGGGGCGCCGGCACATATGTTTTCAAGGACACTTAAAACAGCTGTATGCCCGCGCCCTATATTTGAATTATGAGTAACGAAAACCAATTATAAATTAATTTTAGATATTTACTTTAAAATCCGGATTCACCATGAAACAAAAATAAATTTAGAAAAAAGTACGAATAGGATAAGAAGCGTGTACACAAAAACTATAAATAATTATATACAATTCTTTTTATCCTTTCCCAATATTAATATCAGTTTGTTTCATGCATTTTATAATTGTTTTTCATTAATAATAATTCAAATATTTCAAATATAGTACATTTCATGTTTATAGAACAAGCAGATTGTTATATAAGAATGAGTAAACCTGAAGTTAGGCTTTATTTTACTTAGAATTGTAATACATGAATTAACAAAACTGAATATTAGTATTTGACATTATAACTTGACAGAACAATGAAAACAAAACAAAACATATAATATAACTTGATATTATATCACAGTGACATCTCTTGACAAACTTTAGAGTAGACACCAAATATCTCTATCTCTAGTTGTCTCTTTCTGTCCAGCCGAAATCAAAACAAATGGTATGAAATTATATCTAGTATATTTGTGATCGTTGGAATATAACATATATTTCTTTCCAATTTATTCTTTGGAGTGTACTGTTTAAATTTGGGAGCGCGCGAATTAGTTATTTGAACAGGGCAAGAAATGAACGTTTTGGTGCGCGCCAACTTCATGATCAAGATTTGAACGTTATGATACTGAACGAAGCAAGAAATAAAGGGGGCGATGTAGGGACATTGGGACGCTTCGTGTGTTCCCTTTTCCGTGGATAATACAATGTATAAAATAATAATATAAAAAGAATTATTCCTGTAGTACACTTCCTCGCCCTGGCGCTAGTAGTGATCAGCTGGATGTCAACCATTGACCTCGATCTACAAAATGCAACCTGCCTGACTGGTGGGATCTCTGTCTCTCTCTCTCTCTCTCTCTCTAACATTTGTGAATAGCTGGACCAAGCAGATTTAATCACATTTTATCCATCTATCTAATGTGAAAACGTATTTAAACATAAATGGAATGGGCGTAAAATAGAATCACCGAGCACGTTGCACAAATGGAAATGACAAATAATATCAAGCCAAGACGATGCCAAGCTTAACAGAATGTATTTTTTCTTCTTCATCGTGAATTTGTTGAACTAGTATTAGCTGATGCGTACTTGTCACTGTTAGAATGAGATAACGATACCACCATGAAAGTTAAGTGGATACAGCTCCTGCCATTGTAAAGATATAGGAATCACCGGTCCATTTTGTATGTAGAGGTCAATGATGTCAACTAGTGATGATTAAACATCGATAGTTAAAATGCAAGTATCAAATAGTATCGATAGTTTTTCATAATTTCCGTAATATAATGTAAATTTAATTTATTTGGTATCTTTTTTTGCAATGAACAAAAACAAAAGTGGATGTGCAACCCCCAGTCCAATGCGGACAAAAAGATAGTTTCGAAAATACGCAATATTTTCTGAACTATATGTTCAAATGTAAAATTTTAAAAACAATTGGTAAGTCAAATGTTCATTATAGGGCTTTAAATTATTATTTTTGAAAACAATGTTTTTTATATATTTTTTTACTTGTTGAAAATGACAGTATTTTGATGCAATTTTTTGGTAATATATAATCAAATTTTCAAATTCTAATATTTTGCGGCCCTAGATACATTCTTTAAAATGGTGTATAATTTATCAAAATTTATACAAAAATAGAGAAAAATCTATGCAATATATGACAGCGTGTTTTCCTTATTTAATAACTCCAGGAGCTAACAACCCTAGTGGTAGACTCTTGCACTAACATTTAGCTCCACCCTTATACAGTCTTAATCAAAATTTACTTTCAATATTGTTAAGGGGTTCTATAACAAAATATCGATTCCAGAATATGCGTAACTTGGAGGCCTATTCTGTGCACAAGTCACTAGTGACTTGTAGTCACGATGGTGATATTTCGCAGCGCTCTCTATTGACACAGAACGCGAATGACTGTATATGACGTAATATCAAGTGACTTCGAAGTCACTACCACTGAAGGTGGTGACATACACAAGTCACTAGTGACTTGTAGTTTGAAGTTAGAAAGATTGACAGAACCGTTCACTTTGCGTTCACATATTTCCGGCTTGTCAGTTGAGTGGTTGAGTACAGCGTTTGATTTTTCAGTTTTATTTATTTTTATTTTCATATTTTTTTGTATTTATATATTATAAGTAATGTACGATTGTTTTCTTTGTTGTTTAGTTTAATTTAGTTCGCAATAACTTTGTAGTAAGTACGTTAAGTTTGGTATACTTTTTCTTTTTATTAAACTTAATTTTTTAGTATAGTACTTTTTTAAATATTTTTCTTTATTATATGCAGTTTTAAATACGTAGTTTAGAAAAAATTATAGTCCCCCTTTTAACCTCCTTGATTTTGACATTGTTTTGGTGTTTGTGTGTGAAAATCTGAATGATAGTAGTCTGACAAGCGCAGGGATAGCTAATTTTAAAGCAAAGAGGAGGTTAAAGGGGGAATATAAAATTTCTACACTACGTTTTCAAAACTGCATATAATAAAGAAAAATATTTAAAAAATACTATACTAAAAATTAACTTAACCTACTTACTAGAAAATTATTACGAACTAAACTAAAAAGAAAAAATAATACAAGAACACTATACGTACACTACTTATTCTACATTAAAATACAAAAAAAATATGAAAATTAAAATAAAAAGAAAAATAGATAAAGCTACACGCTATCAAATCCAAACAAATGTTTGAATTTGAATATTCTACCAGTACTTAGTTTGAAATAGTAAAACATAGTGTAACAAAAATCCCTAAGAAGTCACTTCAACAAAACACGATATGCGGGTTGCTTACAATTTTTTACGTCATTAACTCAAGTCACCATCGTGATAGTGACATTGCGCAGAATACGTCTACTGAAGTGTGGCGGTATGAGGGGAAATATACCACCGACGGTCTGATCTTGTGTGCTTGTAGCGTAGACTCAGACAACTGCACAACATTTTGTTGTGCATATTGAGAATTACGGTAATAAAAGGTGTCTCAATAAGAGCATCGGATTTAAATTTCGCGCCATTTTTTTCTATTTGTTTGGTGTGTCTGAACGTCGCCTACGTTATTGAGAACTGACATGTCCGATGGCGGCAGCACCATCGGGCCGATCAGCTGCTTCTGAATTGGTACTCGTATGAAAACAAACAACAAAAGCTATTTTTTTCACTTAAAATGGGGTTTGGTACCACAGAACATTTTAGATTTCTGGAAGCAACAGCTACTTCTAAATGTATTATAGAAGATATGTTAAAATGTATTTATAATTTTATATATATTTAATCAATCGAAATTGATGATCGCAGGTGAGCGAAATATAAACGCTAACCACATAATATTATGTGGGGTATTAAAAAATGACGGTATAATGTGGGTAATATTTGCACTTTGTCTGCGAACCAGTGCAATTTCTGCAAAACCACATGAAATCAAAATACATTTAGAGAAAATTTAAAAATTATTAGTGCAGAATGCACGTGTAAAGCTAGATAAAGACCACGAAATATGTAATTATCCGATTTAAATGACGAGAACAAACTTTCATATGTGTTGTTATTTGTTTTGCACTACGAATTGCATATTCCCATGCTTTTCGTCGATCCATATCCATTTCAACACTTGCTCTTGTCGTAATTTTAACTTTATTTTGGCCATGTTTCGGAAAATTATAAAACCCAATCCCTGTGTCTCGACCAGATCTTGAGAGTGTCGTCAGAATATACAACAATTTGTACGACTTTTTCCCATTTTTATTCACATCAAATGATCAAACCACATCATGTAACTCAAGCATGCAGTCACAATATAGTACCAAATCGGAAAGTTCATATTTTTCCCACCAGATGTCATGTCGCAGCTTGTCAGTTGTCAATACTTACAAGGCCTGGAAATGTTCGGTATATTTCGACAAAAATTGAGCAACCGAACGTTGCAAAATTTCTCCGCAAGAGGCGCCTTTTCCAACCATTTGTATTCGTATTTTAAACTGAAATCGATTTATTATTGAAATCTATGTAATTACATACACATATTATTTGTTGTTTTCGTTATTTATGTTATTGCTGTTATTAAATTTCTTGATTTTGTTTCCCGTCTCGATGTTAAATGTAGGTATTACCTCTAATACGCGTTGTACATTGAACTGTACAATTCAAAATGGTTTATTATTGTGTGCCTTTTTGTACCTCAAAGAAAACAAAAAAACAGTGATGTTCGCTTTCATGAATTCTCTGTTAATCCGGAATTACGAAAACGTTGGCTGCAATCTATTTCAAGAGAAGGAGATAAACGTGGTTCTACATGGAAACCAACGGACGATATTATGTATGTAGCAACCATTTTATAGAAGAAAATTATAGTAAAAGTACAAACAAATATACACGGTTATTACCATATGTAGTGCCATCAGTATTTGAAAATTATCCAGTCCATAAACAAACGGTTAAGAAACCTGGAAGGAAAGTATATCTCCCCCGAAAAAATGTTTTGTATGATTGTAAATTATTAATATACCTAGATTTACCGAAGAATTAAAATGCAACATATGTGATAATACGTTATTATTATCTATTTTATTAGAAAAAAAATTAAAACCCATGTTGGACAATGGGGCGAGAACTATTAGTAATAGAGCAGGTTGTATTAAAAAAAATAGATAAAAACCAATAAATCGCAAAATATTAAAGATTTAATACCTTAAATATATGTATATATATATATATATATATATATATATATATATATATATATATATATATATATATATATACTGTACTATAGTATTGTATCTTACTGTAAAAGATTTTGGTTATTACAGTGTTACTTATATGTAGAAATTTGAATTGGGGTCGGAAAAAGCGCACCTAGCGGTCAAATTTCTAACTGAGAGGTTGCCAGCCCAGCGCGTCGCATTTCCAGGCCTTGTACAGTCCATACGATTTAACTTGGCGAGCCAAAAGAATGCAATTCAGTTCACTATTCCTAAGTTGCGTTTTGTCAAATATTTACTTTTACTTCAATGCCGCACAGCTTCAGAAGTGAAATAGTGATTTTACAATGTTTTATTGCCTTACATAAAGCAAATTTCATCCTAATACACTCAAACTCGGGGTGTCAGGTACTTTTCAACCCAAGAAGTTATATTCATACATAAGCGTTGGTGCATTTTTTTGGGAATGTCTTCAACGCCCGAATATTCAAAACCAGAATATTCATGCACAGAATCATTCAAATCCGGAATATTCAAAACCAGAATATTCATGCACAGAATCATTCAACACCCGAATATTCAAAAACCGAATGAAAAAGTTTAGGCTACCTGTCACTAGATGTCACTGCGAAACGTATGTATTGTCGATATTGTAGTGTACTTTAGTTTATTTAGATGAGAATAATAATAGACATACGTTTTCAAATGTCAAAAATGACAGCTTCATCGATAATTATATACGATGTGATTGAATAACTGAATTCTAGATAATAGGTACAGTACCAGGCATGTCTAAGGAAAATATGTGGAACTAAAACATTTTTTGAATAATAAACCGTTGTACCGTTTAATAAATAAACAATTACAGTTACATTTTCTACACGAAGTGCCAATATTATAAAGTATGTATATTATAATAACACGAAATAAATGTTATTTTTCTCATTACAGATTCATAGTTTGATTACAAAGATTATAGTAAAAAAATCATTTCGTGAGAGCCGTGAATACTGCAAAGTTCTATCAAAGATCGATGATTATGGGCAATGTCTACATGACAATGTATAATACACATAAAATCGTTGTTAATTTTGGTTTGACGTCGTGCAAAGCTCTGCTCTGACACCTCTTATTTTCGCTCTTTTTATAGACAATTTGTGCTTTGAAATAAATTCAAACAACTTTGATAATGTAAAAATAATCAGAAATGTCGAGCCCACTATCTTCTAAAATTATTTTAATATTATTTCATGATGTAGTAACAATTCCCTAAATGTTAGAAAATGCCAAATCAGCAAATTTCTCATATTTCATCCACTACTCCGACACCGTTAAAGACATTATAACATGGTTTGAATTCGACATGATTTGTTTTCCTTTCATGAATTTGCACGATTGTTGCTGAAGAATGGTTAGTAGGTTTGAAATTTGCCGATATGAATCTGTTCAAAATATTACAGAAATTTCTTTGGAATTGAAGTGTGTTTTATTTGTGACCCACTCTTTCACTCAAGTCGTGTAATACATAACAAGAAATAGAATTTCATGCTGAACTCATATTTCGAAACTGCGTTGTCCTGTTTATAACCGTGTGAGAGTGGTGAAAGAAAAAGGAGTAATGAGCCGATTTGAATATGTGTCTATAACTTGCAAATAGTCACCTGATCTTTAATACAATTGAAAATCTGTTGGAAACCATTGACAAAAATATTGCAAGGTATAATATTAATAATTCCAAGTAATTATTAAAAATTATAACGGATGCATGGAGATCTATAAAGCATAAAATGCCATGACGAATACAATCTATTATAAATAATTATTAAAGTAGGTATTAAATATGTAACTTTATTTATTTTCTGTCTAATTTAAGTTTCTTTCATAAGTTGTTATTCTGATTAATTTTTTAAAAATAAATATATTTTTATACAGTCGCTCTATTTTTTTGTTGCACCTCACATCTTTATTCAAATACGTAGTCGTGCCATAAATTCTGTCCCTGAGTATAAAACACGATAAAAATATATATAAAAATAAAATTAAGGGTGCCTTGAGCATTTGTTTTTTTCATCTGTCAACATATTGTAAATCATTAATTTCAAACCGATAGTTCATGCGATCCTCCTTGGTTCATGCAGTAAACATGGAGTGGGGTATTAAAAAGAACCGTGTAGCAGTGATTGCGCTATACAAGTACAACAGAAACACCAGTAGAGATTTTCAATTTGTTAAAACTTCTGAAAATTACGAAGAAGTTTGTTTACCGGACCATTGAACGTTACAACGATATGTTATTAATTGATGACAGACCAAGGGGCGGTTGGCCATGCACAACTAGGGATCCAGCAGCCGTCAAATCTGTTCGCGAGAGAATTTGGAGAAATCCACTCCGGAATCAGAAAATCATGAGTAGGGAAATGAAGTTCCCCGCCAGAACCATGTCACGTATTCTGAAAGATCTTAAACTTGGAACTTATCGTAGAAGCACAGGACAGCGATTAACAGCGACCATACGTTACATAAGAGCCACGAGAGCTAAGATGTTACTCCAGCGACACGCAAACGGAAGTCATCGGCAAATTCTTTTTACGGATGAAAAATTTTTAACTGTAGAAGAAAAATTCAACCGCCAAAATGATTGAATGTATGCCCATAGCTCTCGGGAAACTGCAGAGAAAATCCCGAAGGTAGAAAGGGGTCACCACCTAGCGTCAGTGATGGTTTGGTGGAGGGTGTCGTATGACGACGTTATGAAGTTGCATTTCTGCGAAGAAAGGGTAAAAACGCGAGCAGGGAATTACCAGAGCGACATATTAGAGCAAGTTGTAAAGCCATTGAATGATTCCTTGTTCGCTGGTAAGCACTGGATTTTTCAGCAAGATTCAGCGCCCGCACACAAAGCGAAGTCGTCGCAACGCTGGTTAAGAGCTGAATTTACCGGAATTTATTGTCGTTGAAGATTGGCCCTCTGGAAGTCCAGACCTCAATCCTTTGGACTACCGCTTATGGTGTGTCAAAGAACGAGCCGGTCATTTTGAGTATTTTTTTTTTTAAATTAATAGTTATGTAACAATAAAATCACATTCATTTTTTATCAGATTTCTGTTTTATGTAGAATAAGCCTCCCTTGTATTAGGGACAGTAAAGCTAATCATATATGGCAGCGGTAACGTAAGCACTTTGACCATGTGAAATTTGAAAACAGTGGCCACCATGACACTGATAGCTTGTATTTGTTATGGTTTGGGTTTGATGGGAGCCACTTAAAATTGTATAATACATGGAAGTTAATAACGATAAAAAAAAATTGCTTCCTTCGACGCTCTCATTTCGCAAGCGTGTTACTAATATTACATTGTTTTTACCTTCCGTCACCTTTAGGTAAAGAAGGTGTTGTCTTTATTCAAAAAAATCGATGGTGAGTTTTTAATGATTAAGCACATTTTAGGGTCCCTAGAATACGATTTTACTATGATGTCTGTATGTGTGTGTGAGACGATAATTTCAGCCGCGATAACTGCAAAAAAAAAACGATTTTTACGTATTTCTCTTCTTTACATCCATGTGCAGACGTGATTAGATTTTGGTTATAATTCGTCAACCGAAAGTCTCCTCATTTGAAGAATTTTGCAGTTTTTCTTGAAAAAGCGCTGTTAAATTTTATTTTCTATACGATTTGATTGCATTTTATAATTCAAACTCAATGGGTATAGAGTTAAAAAAATTATAAAGAAATTAAATGTCATAAGCAGCAAGCTATGCTATAACCATGGAAACAGCTACTATATTAAGAAAATTCTGATTCAAAGATGTCAGTATCAAGTACAATTGACATAGTATGTTTGTATTATAATTTTACTGGAAATATATAAATTTTTGTTAGAAACTTTCACTTTCTGTATGGAATTTGTACAAAATACCTAGAACTGACGGAAGGCAATGTACTGAAAATATAGGATCTTTTAGAAGGAACTTTCTGTATGGAATTGGTGTAAAATACGTACAGGTGTCTGCCATAAACGAGCCACCATTGCAAACTTTCTTATTTGAAGATATAGAAAGACGGTTAAATGGACAAAGTTAGGCGATATTATATGAAAAATGTAACGGTGAAAAATGCAAAACAATTGAACATTAAATACGCGACTTATTCAACGAAATAACATTTTTTTAATATAATGCTAAATTGAAAGTGATACCATTTAAAAGATTTTTTTATCTGAATATAAAAGTTCATTATCACTATGCCTTTAAAATTAAAAACAAAAGAGTTATTGAAATTTAAAAACCTCTCTTCTATTTCCAATTACAATCATTTAGATATAATAATAACATTGTAATAAAGAAAACTAATTGGTTATAATAATAAAAACATTGATATATGATATAAAAATCTGATGTGGTCAGCACATTATCTCCCGCCAAGCAATTTTTATTTATTTTAGTAAATAAATATTTGCCAATAATGCAAATGTATTTTTTTTTTATAATCCGAGTAATATAGCTATTGTTCTTATTTTCTACTCGAAAATCTTACCGTTATATTAATTCAAATTTATATTGTAACATTTTTTATATCATAAATCGCGAAAAAATGGCATGTAAAGGTATTTTTCGAAGAAAAATCTATTTTGAGCTTCGAGGAAAGTGCCACTTCCATTTATCCGATTTGCACCAAATCTAATGGACTCTTTCCAAATTAGAATAAAGCAGGAATACATAATTTAATTTTTTTCAGAATGATAATATTTGAATTAAGATCGTAACACCCACAGACATCATCGTGAAAATGTTAAAATTTGATTCTAAGGACCTTAAAACGTGCTTATTTACCAAAATCTCGATATGCGATTTTTAGCAAGATCCCTATATCTCCCTTACCAAGGATAGCTGGAGATAAAAAAGCATTACATTTTCTTTAGATATTAATAAAAAAATAAATTATATATACCAAAAATATTGATTTGTTGTTCCATTCGTCATTACCAAGGTAACTTATTCGCTTTTAACCCTACTGTTAAAATGATATTTTTAACCCTAAAAACAAACATTGAAAAGCCTACTTTTAATAGATTTGTAGAAAAAATACTTTTTTTTTCACAAAACATTTTTAAATATATCTAAAAATAACAAAACATTAAACAAATAACATTTTTCTCTAAAATACGTATAAGATATTAGACAACAGGACAGTACCTGCGAACGACAGTTTGGTGGAAATGCTATTTATGGTAAAATGGATAACTTTTTCAACGGCCTGTACTCAAGGAGGAGTGGCTAAAGTTATACGTCATAATTTAAGCCCCGTCTTTCGTATTACATCCCGCACACCCGACCCGTCCCGCAAAAATATTGGGTACCCTTTGCACATC
This sequence comes from Harpalus rufipes, assembly GCA_951394225.1. Classification (NCBI taxonomy): domain Eukaryota; kingdom Metazoa; phylum Arthropoda; class Insecta; order Coleoptera; family Carabidae; genus Harpalus; species Harpalus rufipes. Next base: position 29,322,621 of record OX596278.1, on the reverse strand, counting down.
CTGTTAAAAGCATAATTGGTCGCCACCATAGAAAATAGAGATACTGACCTATAGAAGGCGCACTCTATGAAGAAACGCAAGTAGATTAGATGTACAACTACCGCGCTTGGCGGACGCGCCGAGAACTAAAGTTTTGTGAATGAATCATGGATTTAGTATTATTATTTGATTTAAATTGAATATCAATAAGGAAGAAAAGACACAAATTGAAAACTGTTCATTTGATTTATTTATTAAACCTTTTTTTTCTACAATAATTGATTGCATTTTGTATAACAATATCGTTAGATGTTTCCTGACATATTTTTCCTACTAAAACACGATTAATTTGTTTAGTATAATTAAAAAATAAAAATCTTACAAAAAATTCGAGGCATTCCTCGTACAAATTATGATCAATACATGTAAATACATTGTTTGCTATATATTTTGTTATTATTCTAATAATAATTTTGCTTAAATCTGCTTTGTGGCAAAAAAATGAATATTTTCATTAACTATTTTTTTTACATTATTAATAAAAATAGAAAATACTTTATTTGGGTGAAATAATGCATTATATGATATGCCCTAGCTGAAATGACAGATGCATCATTTCTTTCACCACAGATATCATTCCTGCAAGTTTTACAATTTTTATTTTTTAATATTTTTTAACAAACAACAAAAAGAATTTAACAAACAACAAAAAGCACTAAACAAACAACAAAAAGCACTAAACAACAAAACTGAATCGCAAACAGGAATACGCACAAAAGAATTAGAGAAACCAATGCTGACACTTCAAGAGCGAAAACATGAGTGATTCCAACTGACATTTACCACCATTTTGAAAACTTTGTTGTGCTTATCAGCGCCATTAGCGGTACGGCGCAAAACTATTCAAAGCGACAGTGGCGAAATTGCGGTCGCGCCAACAACTATTTGAAAAGTCCCGGTCGCCGTATGGAGTGCGCATAGCATGGTCGCCACTCTCTCTTTAATGTAGGTAAGGTACATGTTTGCATCTTTGGTTTAATGCTGCTGCTCCAAATTCTGTTTGTATTCGTCGAGTTATCCATTTTGTCATAAACTGTAACTATATTTTTGACAGTTAAAGCTACTACGAACTATCTGTCATAAGTGTCATAGCTCACGATCACTGCTGCCGCTGCCAACCTACGTCATAGAGCTAGGAAGGAACATGAGGTTATATCATTGGCCGCGTTCAACACGTCACAGCGCTGAGTGACGAAGTTTGCCGAACGCAATGAACAGACGAATATGATCGGTCCAGCCATGGAGGTAAGAATAATATGGAGGGAGTATTTGCAATCACTAGTGAAGCCGCTTTCCCCTCTACAGTGTGATCCAATACATTTTGAAATTACAAGGTTATTGCTGTCAATTGTGAATTGCAATGTTTTTGTACGTCGACGTTTGTTGGAGAAGCGTTTGCCACTTTTTAATATATTTCGTGTTTTATATTGGTTTTTCTTTATGTTTCGCGAATCCCCACTACAGTGTGTACTAATACCGTACCTGTACCTGCGTTCGCCACCGGGTTGCATTCCATTTGCCCATAGTTCAAGTTAATGCTCTCTTCATATTTTTCCTACCTCCATGGGTCCAGCAACTATATTCGGCAAACTTCGGTGCTCAGCGCTGTGACGTGTGAACGCGGCCATTGGCAAAGGGAATGAAGCCTAGTGGGGACGGACGAACACCGTTAATAGTTCAACCTGGAGAGGAGATAAGTATGGTAATTTTTAAACAAAATTGCATTGTTCGTTCAAATAAAATTTTATTAACTTTAAATACTGAAAGATAAGTGTTGTACTTATATTATTTATTGAAATATGATATTAATTTGTTTTTATATAAATTTCACTTATTGAATTTACTTAATTAAATTTTGTAACATTAAAAAAAACACGTGTTTTAATCAAATATTTTTATTTTATTAATAAAACGCATTGAACTGCACAAAGTATATCCATAGTTATATTACATACAGGCAGCAAATGATCTTAGTTGGGCCACCTTTAAAAATATAAAAAAATATATATTACGAGTATATTATTCTAAATTCTATGAAAAACGAACAATTTGGCTAATATAGGTTTAACAACCAAATAAAACAAATAACTCTATTCAATTTTTATTTAAAACATTTTATAATTACAAAAAACATAAAATTATCTCTATATACATAAGTTTTTAAACTAATAGCCACGAAATAACATGACTTTTTATTAAATTACGTGATTTTTCGGAGGTCTATGTTGGCGATGCACGGTTACACAACAAACAACCATTTTCACACTATAAAGCAGGGATTGGAAACCGCAGAAAAATGGGTTCGGTTTGGGTTCAGAAATGAAATAAAATTTGGGTTCAGGTTTGTTTCAGAAAAATATTTTTTGGTAGGTTCGGTTCCGGTTCGAAAAATATAAAAATAATATTTCAATTCACTATGGACTTGGATTTTGTCTACATTCACTGATGCAGCATGATACTAGTCATAGCCTACTACAGCAAACGCCAAACGTGATTGCGAGAGGAAAATATGCATAGAAGATCAAACAGCGACCTTACCCCTACTCCAGATGGCTAAGCACAAAATTAGTTTCGAGTCAGTGGCGTTGTTAAGTAGTATTTCAATATTCATATATTGGATTGAATTTCTGGTTGGCACTTGGTGAACATATTTTAAAAATTGGAGTATGGACTTTTCATGTTCTTTAATTCTTTGTGTGAATTACTTTCCGCTTTGGCCATTACAAGGGTCACATTCAATTTAATACACGCCGGTAATTTAAACAAAGAATTAAAGAACATCAAAAGTCCATAAATAATAACAAATTTAGTATTGGTTATGCCGTACATTGTGTAGAACAGAAACATACTTTAACGTTTAACGGTAACTTAAAAGTATTGCATGTGCAACAAAAAAGATTAAACTGGGAAATTTAGAAACTTAAAAAGATAATAATACGAAAAGACAACATTGTATGTACATATTATGTTTTCTTTTTTATTGAGTTAATTTGTTGTACCCCTTCTTTTGTAGACTTGCACGCGTTTTTGTTAATATATTATTATTATCTATTATTTATTATGTGCCCATGTTTTATTTTTATTGTTATTAACTACAATTTTGTTTATTATTTTGAAGTGCAACATTATTCATTTTTATGTTTAAACTCTATTTAAGTTAAATATGGATCACGCTACTGACATTTTTCGCACCAATCGTGCCTAAGGAAAGCGTGGCCTAGTATGCTGTGTTATCCAACATATGATATGCAACATTGTAATAAAATAATGAAAATAATAAAAATTTAGGTTTTGTTAAAGGTATTTATTTCAGTACAAAACTAGTCTTATTTTAAATGTGTGCAACTTTGTAAATGTTGTATAAATATTGACCTTGCACAATTCGTTTCAATGGGGTATTCCAGTGTAGTAAAATTTAAAAGAAAAAACATTATAATGTTATTAATTAGGCTGAAAAACGACCGAATTCTGAAAAATAAACTAATAAAAAGAAAAAGCAGTGCGTTCACCATTGATGCTTTCTCGTTTCTTAGCTGATCTTTGTTTCTTGCTAGTTTTGATATGACAGCAACCAAATTCTTAACTATTAATACTTTAATATAGTTACAACTAAAATCCACGGATAACAAAACAAATGAAAGTCATCCAAAACAAAATAGCATCTGACGCTGTGAACAAACCTATTCCCCTCCCCTTACTCGCTCCAAGCCAAGCGACTAACAGCTGTAGTCTTTCCACAGATCACGTGATGAAGCGAATAGACGTCATACCATATAATTCAATTTTTAAGCATAATTCAAAAATTCATATCTCGCAGAAATGACACAATAAAAAACTCAAATTTTCACATTTGTATTTCAAATTTATGGAAGTTTCAGAAAAAAAATAAAAAAAAATTACTGGAATACCCCATAAATTTTAGTTTTGCAGCTCTCCGTAAGATGGCAAAACTTTAGAAGACAGTTACTTTTATTGTATTGTCGTCTACCTGCACAGCTCCTGTGTAAACTATTCACAGAACGCATATTTTTGGCATTTATTATTTGGCGCCAGTAAACGTGCGACTGCTGTTATATTTATACTATGACGTAACACAGAAGTTGAAAATTTTTGATTCAGCGAACCCGGTTTTTTGAACCTGAATATAGTGGGTTCAGTTCCAGTTCAACTCGACCATAACGTAGGCGATTTTTCGCGACGGACCAAACATGAACCACGGTTATACGTTTGGTTCATGTAAACGTCACTGTTATGACGTAAGATAGGATATAACGAGAAATCAGCTTGGTTAAACCTGTTGCATTATCATTCGGCGGTTAATTTTAAACGATGGAGAAGTATATGAGTTATATTATAAATGAATTTATGGAGAGGGACATGAGTTATTTAGTATGCGATCTTTACACATTTCGAAATATTTTGTAACTACAGGATCTGCAAATAATTGATTGTACTATTTGTAAACAAAACTTTAACCTAACTATTACCTTTATTTAACATATCAACAGTTCCCCTGTCAACTTCCACTTCAAGCATTTCTAATCCATTGGAAATTGTGACTTTTTCCATGTTTGTAATTTATTCTAGTTTAAATCAAAATCTCAAACGCTCAAGTGTAACAAAACAAAGGTAGACTGAGATGGATTTAGATTAGAAAGAGAGAACCGATGAACCAGATTCATGAACCTGCTCGCTAGCTCGATTCGTGATTCGACGAACCTGGTCCATGATTGACATTAGTTCGTCGCGAGAACGTACTGGTTCATAAAATTCAGTAACCAAACCGCTTTCGTTCGTCGCGAAAATTCGCCTAGTGGTTCGGGTTCACAAAAAGGTGGGTTCGGAACGGTTTTCGGTTCAGTCTCCGGTCCCTGCTATAAAGTAAAACACTTAAGTAAAAAAAACAAACTGAACACTCTAAAAACAATACGATTACGACACAAACATAAAGAAACTAATCAAAATGGCCAAAAGTTGATAGCGACGCTACCTGAAGTGGAGGAAATGGCTTTACAGCCACTTACTCCCTCCTTATTTATTCCTACTTCCATGAGCTACGTCGAGGGTCGAACAAACACCACAAAATGATGTAAAAAGTAAAACAACATAACATTATTTTTTAAAGAGACGATTGATGATACATCGATACGATAGTTTTCAAATAAATCGATAGTTTTTAATATATCGATAATTTTCAATAGTGCACCTTATCGGTAGTACTATCGATGTTTAAGCCTTCACTAATGTCAACTGGCTTTGTGGGTGTCAAGTTTGTCCTGGTGGTTTTCCTCCACGATTTCGTCACAATACCAAGTTTATAATATTTCTAAAATTCGGCTGTATTTCTTAAAAACTTTAGAATTTTCTCTTTATATTTGATAAATGTAATTACAAAACAACATTGGCTGTTATTCGGTATCTGGCTTTCCTCCACCATTTGCGATGCGACAGTAACGTCGCCAATCGGTCATATCAGTCGTAAGTGCGTTTCCCTGCTTAGCTCATACATAACACTGTTAAAATATTAATAAAAAAAAAACAATAAATAGTACCTGCAACTTACCGTAAACGAAGCATGATTTGTGAAAAACTCATGGACCTCAATGGAATTTGAACCCAGGACCTTCCTATAGGCGTTTTCGTAAAGTTGATCAGATTGATCCGATGTAATTTGTAGTGTTCGTAAAGTCAATCTGACTCCGATCAGTCAGACTAAGCGATCCGATCAAAAAATTTCAACCCTGATCTATGTGCAGGGTTAGTACAGATTGCGCGAGTAAATTTAAAATTGTAAACATTTGTGTTTCCGAAAATGTATTTATTTAAATGTTTCTCATAAACATTGCTCCAGCACTATAGCAAGTTCAGAAGAAAATATGCCTTTATGGGATATTTTGAACAAATAAATGACTACATGAAACAATTTCTGATCGAAATAATCTAAAGAAATGATTCAAGTAGCCTTCCAGTCTCACTTGAGTCGTCGTATATAAATGCATAACTACAGAAATAAGCACTATTTTCTTATTTATTTTTACAAGTTAAACTTCTTCTATAAACTCATATTTAAACGTCAAAATCATATACAGATCTGACGCGTTCGTAAAAGCTTCGATAATCGGATGGATCTGATATATCTGTGACATCATCGAACAGATCCATCAAATAGCTCCGACCATCGACCTTCGAAAGGACGATGACTCCAACTGACTTCACGAAAACGCCTTGTCTATCGCAGGACGCTTTAAAACAGTGACCTCTATATAGGTTTGTTCGAACCTTCAGTTCTAAGCAGTTCGCGAACTAGTGAGCATGCGCATTTCACTTAAAAGCGTTCGGACCCTGTAGTTCTTAAATTCGAAATTCTGAGAACTATCAGTTCGGCGTTCGGACATGTTGGAATTTTAAATTCAAATTCTCATGGAACGGTTCCACCAGTTCTTGCTAGACAGCAAGTATTTCAAATTCTGAGCATGCGCAATGAAAAGTATAGGAATTTTGTTTGACATTTGGAAGCTTGAATGCTGTATAGGAAATAATAGCTAGATTAATGTACTAATTTCCTTCATTTTTTATTGTCAATTATTTTTCTTAAGGTAAGTTTTATGTGCAATGTCTGATATTATTAATGTTGAATAATATTTTATTAGGATTTACACTCGAAAAACTATAATGCTACTCGAAGATTCAACTTCATCAAGCTCTTCTGATGAAGAAATTAACAAGTACCGTATTTATAATTACTTAATAACAATTTATTATTTCATTATGTATACCTTCTGCTTGATCAGTCATTTTTAAACATAATTTTAGGTTATTCAAAAGTCAAAACAAATGCACGTGCCAAATTACTAATATTGTACCGCCAAATTTAAATCTATGCGAGCGTTCGAACCTGTCCAAGAGAGAACAGTTCAGAATTTGTTTTTCTAGATGCCATGCGCAGAACTCCCAATTCTGGAACAGTTCCGAACTGACTGGAACTGACGGTTCAAACAAACCTTATGTATACGTTATACAGGGCGATTCATCGGTGTATTCTTTTCTAATAACACGATTATTTTAAATATTGTGGAAAAAAATTCAAACGAAGTTTATTTTAAATTAAATATCTATAAATTTGCAGTATAGGTGTTTCTACAGGTATTCCATTTTTACGCAATGGTACCTATATAACCTTATATTTTCAAATGGAACAGCCTAAATATTTATTCAAATTTAAAAAGTACATGATATTTACTATCCAATAGTATAAAAACAATCATATGTTAAATTATTATATATATTATATTAAAAAATACAATGGCGACTGATTAAAATATTACATTTTTAGTCATTTTTTTAATGATATAACATATGACTGTTTTTATTTTCTATCTAATAGTATTTAGATAGTAAATTTCATGTACTTTTTAAATTTAAATAAATATATAGGCTGTTCCATTTGAAAATATAAAATTACATTGAGCAAAAATGGAACAATGTAGAAAAAATTATACTGCAAATTTATAGACGTTTTTAATTTACAATAAATTGTTTTCCATAATATTTGCAATAATCGAGTTATTAAAAAAGAACAGACCGATGAGACCTATATAGAGGTCACTGTGCTAAAACCTCTTTTATGTAAAATATTGGCCCGTATCATGAACGCGTTATTATGAAGAGCACTTTTAATTATATTGGGGTTAAACGTCACTTTTAACAAAAGTGCTCTATAAAAGTGAGTTCGTAATACGAGCTGCTTTTTGATTCAGGCATTTTAAATGATGGAGCGAAGAAAAAACACGTCTACACAGAACGACAAATCAATCAAATTTTTCTCTTGCAGACTCATACATTAGAAAAATACTTTATTAACTTGTATAGGTTGTTATTATTAAGATAACGAACCGTCTTCTTGCCGAAACGACTGTCTTTCATTTTAAAATACCGTCCACCTTTCTGTTTGCGTGCACTGTTTTGTTCTTCTAATGTTTGTTAAACTTTAAATAAAGTGAATAATATCACATCACATTCAGGAGTTATTAAAAAAGCTCTTACTTATCATCCGAAATAGTTGGTTACAGTTACATCATTATAAGCTTTTGTTACATGGGCATATAAAAGAAACAAATGAGTTTCAATATCAGCGTGTATGTGTCATGGGAAAATTGTGACTAATTACATGTAAAGCGAAGTAGGAACTACATCCGCCATTACGTAGAGTTTACTTCGCTAATTAATTCAAATTATGTTACGTAGTTGAAACCGTTATAATTAATAAATAGCGTGATATTTGTAGATTTATTTATAAATAGATAGTCATGCAACGTGCAAGGTTCTAGGATTTTACTTTAAAACATGCATGATATGCCGTAGCAACAATTTAATTTATAATTTTTATAACATTCTAAACTGTATTGGAATGAAATAAAATATTATTATTACTATTAATTAATAATTTTAATTTTGTTTTCCAAATATACATTATATATGTATGTATATGTACATTATATATGTATATATATAACCAATAGAAATTGAAAACAATTATGTTTATTAAAAATGCTTATCCTTAGGCCTGAGTATAACACGAAAATAATATTGGTTGTTATGAAAATATTTATATGTTTAACATTGAAATGATATAGGGGAGAAAATTATTATGTTACGGATAGTTAATAAATATGAGTTATAAAGACAGTGGTAACAAAAATAAGACATTCCTATTTTTAATGTATAAAATTATCTGTAGCATAAATATCTAATATTTTGATGATAAACTGTTGGATCTAGATTATTTCATTACATATGTAAGTGTTAGTCTTTATTAAACGACATCTATCAATAGATAAATTTTGGCACATTTCAAATTTATAGTATTTATCTGCTTTTGTAACTAACACCTTCCATAAATTTTCTAGTATATGTATTTAAAATATATTTATGCCAGCCAATCCAAAATATTAATTTATTTGTGATTGAAATATTCAACAACATGCAATTTTATAGTGTTTTCAAAAAATTGGGCTAACATCGATCCATACCAATTTTAATGACAGAGAAAAAGTTATGGAATTTTAACTTGGTTCTTTAAAATAAGTTTTTTCGAAGCTGTAAGTATTTACGGTATAAGATACAAGTAATAAAAAATATAAGCGCTAGGTGTCATAATTTAAATGAATACACCTTATATATAACAGAGTATGAAATAATACACAGCTAACGATTTCCCATTAAAATATTAGATATTGCTAAAATAAATATAATTTTAATAATATGAAAACACACGGCTCATTTCTGTAATTACTAATGCTATCATTCCTTTTGAAAAAAAAATGTTATTTTCCAAGTGTTTGTTTGGCTTATAAATGAATCCCCTTTCCCTTTTTACCAATTTTAGATATTGACAGAGTCTTTTCCACGTTATAACAATAGCATATTATAATTATTATTACATATCGATTTGTCTAAAAACAAATTCTAGGTTCTGCGCATACAAGGTCAGTCTCAATTTAAAGCGCAGTAGCTATACATAAAATCTTTCAATATATATTTTTTTATATATGCCAATGATAATGTTGACTTCATTTCATATATATATATATATATATATATATATATATATATATATATATATATATATATATATATATATATATATATATATATAATAAACATAATTATTTTCGAATTTCTCTAACCTTCATTAAATGGAGAAAATATAATGGACAAATATTTATATATCCCAACTAAAAAGATGGTGTTTAACAAGCATGTCTCGCACTCCGTCTTTTAAAGGTTGATTATTTACTCCTTTTTTTATGGGTAATTCCCAATCTGGATTTAAATTAAATGATAACTGAGACAAGATACGTATTTCACATTTAATCTGGACCCAACCGGGACTATATATGAAAGACCATGGATGGTACCTAAATAAAAATAATACATTATTTGATACCGGTTAAGTACATAGTCTTAATTTACAAAATTCTTTAGTTATATGAATAAAATTATATTTCTACTAGTTACTAACCATTTTTGAACAACTTCTGTACAAGAGCATAAAACTTCTAGCCATAAATGTAGTACTTGTTCATTTAGACCTAAGCAGACTAGAGATCTCAATTTTACATCCATCTGAGCATGTGCATTATCGTGTGATAAATTAATTGCCTGAATGCATCGGTATAACAGCTGTAAGATATATGTTATATATTTACAGGCTCTCCAAAATAAGTGGACCATCATTGCTATCTTTTTTATTTCAAGCCATAGAGAAACGATTAAAGGGGATTTTTTTTTTGGGAAATTTAAAGATGTATAATTTAAAGTAATGATAATGAAACATAAAGCTTAGGTGATAAACAATTTTTTAATGAAAGCTTGTGTTATTTATTATTTTAATATAGCATTTCATTATAAAAACATATATTTGTTTGCTTACAACTTACAACTCACTTATATGATATTCATTTACACATTTTTGCTGTTTTTTTTATCTCTTGAAATATAAAAGTTAGCAATACTGGCCTACTAATTTTGGACATGTAGTTAAAACATTTCAAACATGCTTAAATGTATTTACTTCTTCTGGGGTAAGAACTTTGCCATCTTCGTCTAATCTATAAGTTTTACATAATACTAATCTACTGTAAACAGAATTGAAATCTCTTTCTACTTCTTTTGTAGCGGCTTCTTCAATGAACAACCATGGATGGCACGGACCACCTAGAATTAGTACAGTACCTATTTACGAGCCCTGTCGTACATGAATTGAACCAAAGAATTTTGTGCAGAAAACTAATTTTTCAGAATTAAAATTTATTATATACAAATTATTTATAGAAAAACAAATAAGTATATTAAATATACTATAGTTTTAATAACTAACTAAGAATATTTAATAAGTATTCCAATTACAATAATTATACAAGGCCACATTATGTCTGGCGTATATCAATTGGATCAAAACTTGAACGCAGTGTTAGATGGTTATATCTTTCTTTGGCAAAACAGTGATGCGCAATTTTTTTGTTCAAATATATTATCGAATTTGCATTAAAAAACCAATAAAAAACGCATTTTGCATATAGCGCATCTAGCGTCACTGCTTAGAAGTAATGTTGCTATGGTTACGGCAATACAAAGAACTTTCATCAGCCAACTTCGTAAATGTCATTTGAGAATTATTATGGGTAATCATATTATATGCCCCATGCACATTTTCTGGTTTTAGACTCATTTTTAATGAAATAAAATAATTCGGAATAGAAAGTTAGGTTATAACCCCTGAATGACAGATAGAAAAGAGAACGGGAGGGAGTCCCTTGAGGAATACTTAGTTTTTTGCAATTTTTTTTTCCCAAAGTCCAGTTTTATGCGCAACAATAATGAAATTTTACATTTAACAATCGTACTACATTGACATGTGAACAATGAGTTTTAATTGGTTTCTTAATGCAAACCCGATAATATATTTAAACAAAAAAATTACGCATCACTGTTTTGATACAAGATATAACCATTTAACTCTGCATATGAGATGGTTTAAATGATATGCGTTAGATATAATGTTGTCTTTATTTTGTTTTTTATAATTATTGTAATTGCAATACGTATTAAATATTGTTAATTAGTTGCTAAAACTATAGTATATTTAATATATTTATTTGTTTTTCTATAAATAGTTTGTATTTAATAAATTTTAATTCTGAAAAATATTTTTTCTACACAAAATGGGGGATTCCACTATAGTAAAATTTAAAACTATTTTTTTTTTACTTTATAAAAAGAAGGAAAATGAATAAAATGGTCATAATTATTTTATTTAATGTTTTTTTTGTTGCTAAATATAGTTTAGTGCGTAAAGCATATGACGTATATTTTTATGTAATTATTTTATTTAATATGTTTTTTTGCTAAACATAGTTTAGTGCGTAAAGCATATGAGGTATATTTTTGTGATGACAACTCTCAAAACTTATTAACCCGACTAAACTGTAAACCGGAACTCGCATGAACGCCATTGACGAGCAGTCAGATGATCGCTGTGTGTGAATACACGTGAAAATAAAACAATAAACAATTAAGAATACTAATACAAACATCAATTAAAATAAGATATGAATAAGATTTTTATTATTTGTACTGTCACAAGAGATGATGTTTCTACATTTCAGCAGTAGACAGCGCTGTTATCACACTGATATGTCAGGAAAATCAACGTCATTCCGGTAAAATTCAAATATTTTAATAAATTTCAAAATATCATATCTCGCTTAAATTAAATGAAAAACACCTTAGAATTTCATTTGTATTTCAAGAAAGCAGTACTTTCAGAAAAATAAAATAAAAAATGCAGTGGAATACCCTATTCTTTGGTCCAATTTTTGTGCGACAAGGATTGTATATACAGGTGTAACAGCGAAACCGACCACCGCCATTATTTTATGTATTATTAAAGTTACAAAAAAACACTATAGAATAAAGTTGTAGGAGATCAAAGAGGATATTTGTTCATAGAAGAAAAAAATTTTTTAAACCAGTGGTTCTTAAGTTATAACACACAGTTATATTTTGTAAATGAGATGGCATATATTTTTAGGTGGTCAGTTTCGTTATTACACCCTGTAGAATAGGCTTAATAATGCAATTAATAATTTTTCATGTAAAACAGTGACGATGTCACTAAAATTCGGATAAAAATAAGACAGGTTTACTAGCAATGACAAGTGATATCTATCCGAATCGAGAAAGGGCGCAAGCATACACGACTCGAGCGACCATGGAATTCATCACCTGATTTGTATACACTTGACACTTTCACAAGTACAATATTTTGATTTTACACTGCTAAAAAGTCATTATTTTATAATTTTCAGCATAATAAAACAAAATTGTGAAGTGACAAGCGTACACAAATCAATGGACCTTTTACATGAAAAGAGAGAGATAGAGAAAAAATGACATATATGAGCCGTATTCTTTCGCTGCATTGGATCAGATCCATGTTACATGGATCAGTAAATTGCATGTTCTTTCGAATTCTGATCAGTATCCCCTCCCCAAGACCAAGTGATCCAGATCAGTGTCATCTACTCCAACAAAAACTTGGATTAGAAAGTTAATATCACTTAAGATTCAAAAATGGCGGGAGCGACGGAAGAACTGTCATATTTTATAAGTCAATCAGTACAAGAGGTTACATTTAAGGTTCTAAAAGAAATTTAAACAAGAATAAACAATGTAAATATAGAAAATTTAAATTCATTTTTTCCGACTGATTTTGACAGATACTTGTGTTCTTTTGAATAAATTCATCTACGTCCACGTGACCTGATCTAATCTAATCCATACGATCAGTTGGATCTGATACGACCCAGCGAAAGAATACGGCTATGTAGTGCGCAGTAGTTTGTTTGCGCATAGAAGAGGCCAGATATATTTCAAACAAAATTTGAAATGGCGGAAATAAGAATGTAACTATATTAAATAAATTCACACAAAGCGTTTGTGATGATAAATATTTCAAGACGAGAGGGCGGGTAAATGTGAATCAGAAACGTGGTTATATGTTCTAAAGACGCGAAATAAACACCACATAAAGTGACAGATAATTGCGTAGTTGCCAGTTTGTTATTAAGAAAGTTACAAACAAGAATAAAACTATTGTTATTATTTTTAAATAAATTGTTTTGTCTTTATTAATAATTTCTTTACAATTAAAGTCAAAATAATTTCATTTTTGTGTTGTTTAAATATTTTTTTATCAAAAATAAATGCTTGTCCTTTTAATCATTTTACTTTTACAACATGGTGCCTACTCATCTCTATTTCATACAAATTTCACTACGTGGTGTATTGAAAAATTACGTCACGGTGCAATAAAAATGTAAAAGGTCCATTGGCTTCAAGTATTTCAAGGTCGCTCGAATCACGTGTGTGCTGGCGCCTTATTAAAATCTGAAGATACTCCAGATTACAACTCGCAAGCCTTGTACTATATATTTTAGTTTTGTCTTATTACTATACAGTGATGGTTAATAAAATAGAACCATCAGTTAAAATTAGATGTTTTATAAAATTATGCGATAAATTATTGAATCAAATATTTTAAACTGTTTTTAATATACTTCATGTGATGCAAAAAATCATCTATAGTGGCGTTCAAAAGTATGGAAACTTGTAATTTTTTTTTAAATGTTTATAGTTTTCACAAATCTGAATCTTATTTTCTAAAGTCAGTATATTGAATAATAAATTCACAAGAAATCTTTTGATATTGGCTGTACGATTTAATTAAAATAGCATATACATACTTGCTTTTTTGGTAGACAAAAGTATGGAAACAATATGATTTTAATTGTCTTACTTTTAGTTGTATTTTGTCATTTATTTAGTGAGTTGATGTTAAGACGGGTAAAAATAAATATTTTTCGGGCGACTTACGAGAAAAAGTAGTACAGGCCCTTGATTTTGTAACTTTAAATTATACTGAATTTCACATTCTACTAGAATTAGGTAAGAATAATTAATACAAATATGATTAAAAATCAACTTTTCAAACGGAACGTAAATATAAAATATCAAGCATACCCAGTAGAAATGAATTCTATTGTCACAGACTAGTAAATTTCGACATCTACTCTGTGAAAGAGTGGAGAAAAATGTCAATTCTGGTCGAATTTGAAATCCAGTAGAATTTAAATTTACAAAATCGAGGCCCAGCTCCATAACAAGGTGCGAAGCAGTGCAATATTTCAAAAACTTAAAAGTGGCGTATCAAAGATTTTGAATGTTTTCTTAATATGGCAGCGTTAAAACTAATATAAAAGTGGTCGCCAAAGAAAAATCAGTGTTAAAATTGACAAAACCATTCGGCGTCAGTTAGCAGGGGAACTTTTTTCAAAAATTCTGTTGTAATTTGATGTAGATTTGAGTAATCGCACTGTGAAACGACGGCTATGTGATGTAGAATTATTGGGTACACTAGACGTTAATAAACCTCTACTATCAAAGAAAAACAGTAGGACCAAAATTGCATTTGCTGAGGAACACTCGTCGTGGACGAGTAAAAAATGGAATACAGTCCTTTGGAGCGATGAAAGCAAGTTTAACATATTTTATTCCGACGACAATATGTTAATACGTCCAGTAGGCAAGAGGTATGATTATAAATACCAAAAACCGACTGCTAAACATGGAGGAATTAATGTCATCGTGTTGGGATGTTTTTCTCACTCTGGCACGGGACCACACCACAAAATATATACATGACTAACGTCAACAAAAGCGACACTCTTGTATGTATTACCGTCCGTGGATACGTTCGGCATTAACATTTCTAGCGCTCAGAGCCCTCGATTGCGTTCGGCATTGACATCAGAGCGATCTATAGCATTCGGCATTGAACTCGCTGAGCATCTAGAGCTCGCTCTGTGTGCTCGGCGCTTGGTCATCGAGCATCCTGAGCTCTCGATTCTGAGCATGCGTATAAGCCTATCTGTCATTTCTGTAGCGGGTCAGTTAAAAATTCCCGCGTAGATATTGGCGAACAAAAATTTAAACCGGCGAAGGGTAGTTCTTAGAATTCTTGACCATGTTGTCACCAGATGTGTTCCAAGAAATTTGAACTAGTAAGTGACTCAGTTCTACGTTAGTAGCCAGTCAGGATGAACAAAGAATTCAATTTATATATTTGCTCTTTGTGTTCATTTAAAGCTTGTTTCATGGAAACTATGGAAAAACATGTGGAGAAAGACCATAAAGAGTGCGAATTTATAGGTAAGCAAGAAAATATATGTTGTAAAAATTTCGCAAAACACATCATATAACATTTTTCAGAAAGCTCGTATTCACCATCGCCGGTATCCCCATCAGTGAGTAAAGAATTAATTGATGAAGGTAATTATAAAATATATTATTAAATTTAAACAATTTTATTTAAATTTTCCAGACTTTAACAGCTACAACAACACCAGCAGCAATGCAATATGGGCAAAAGCAAATACGTTGCTATTTCTAAATATAGTGGAAAGAAATTATAAACTGTTTGAAACAAGTTTGAAAAAAACGGTAAGTTGTGTATGAAAAGAATTCGTATTTGACAAATAATTATACGAATATACACATTTCAGGTTTGGACAAAAATTGCGGAAGAGTTGCAAACGGTATTATATCACTTTCGTCTTCATCGTCACTGTCTTCGAAAAACATGTCATATGCAAATTTTATTATCATCTTGAATTCGTCCGTACTCATGTTCATGCCTTTATCTATTTTATAATAATACCTACAGAATTAAATTTATAAATACTAAGAAAACTTTTAGAAATATAGAATATTTTAATACAATGAAATACTATTTAATAAGTTCACTCACCGTTTACTTCTGTTGCTACTGACAAGTGACAACTGATTGATAGGAAATACCAAAATTCGAAACAGTCCTACTTACACATGTGTGTATTATAATTTCCCGCCTAAACTATGAATCTGGAGCGTTCGGCATTAGATTAACATCTGTGAAATCCGTCACGTGACCAACGAGCTCTGCTCAATCCGTAGATGTTAATGCCGAACGTACCCCGTGTGCTCATGTCTATGTGTGCGTGAACTTAGAGGGGTAACGCAAAAAGATTGAACATACTCCGATATACCTCGCTGCGTCAGTGACGGCGTACGTGTGCTCAGCGGTTCAGCACAAGAATAACTTCCAGACAAGACATAATGCCGGGTGTGTGTAAAAGGCTGTCCAAATAATAATAAAGAAAAAAACAATTTTAAAAAGATTTTTTAGGTTATCTACTGAACCAGAAAAGTTATTTTATTTACATTTCTATGGATCGCCTCATTATATTATGGTTACACTAAATTTTATATGTAATTTTTATTATTTTAGAACAATTATTATATTTATTAAATGGAGTTTGAAATTTAATTTAGTTTTTAGGTATTTTCTGTATTTTACATTTTAATTTAAACCGGAAAAGGTTTTAACAAATGCTATTTAAAAAATAACTTTTAAAAATGAATATAATTAATGTTAATAACATTTTTAACAATATTTTTCAGTAATTACTATATGACTCTGTTTTAATGGCCACCACTGTATATCTTTAATTATATAAGGTTGATGATACTTTATTTACATATTTCATTTTAAACCTAATTCTAATAAACCTACTGCATAAATTTGAATGTCTATGTACCACATACCTAGAAAATTTGGACGTTTCATACCATGTTCTAAAACTTGTTTGATAACTGGGCATAAAGTTCCTCTAACTAAATCAGTGACCGTTTCTGATATACTATCATCACCTGCACAACTATATTGTTTACTTCTTTCATCCAAAAGTTGTACAAATTTTGCTGGGAACCAACCTAAAATGCATTAAAACATAAGTATATTACATAAATGAATATTCAAGTTTCGTCATTACCGCGTAACCCATTTAATTCTCCAACCCAACAATGCTCATCTTTTTGACTTATTATAGTTATAATATCATTTTTTCGAAATCCAAGTTCATCGTCATCATGTCTTTCAAAATCTGTAAGTTTAAAATAGATACTAGTAACATTATTATAATAAATTTGTTTTTACCAAGGAGGGCTTTAGCTCTTCGTTTTCTATTTTTCGAAACATTTATATAATTGCTGTGATCGGCTGCGTGGCCTTCTATTGAATAATCGGGCACTAATGATATTTCTGAACTCAATTTGGGCTCAATTGTCATAAAATGTCTAGCAATCTGCATTATTGCTTCTCGTAAATCTACAAGAATTTCTGTTTGTTTAACATTTTTGCATTTAATATCATCTTCATCGTTCCCATTGTTGAAAAGTAACAATTGAATAACAGATTTATTTTTTTTCACCTGTCTCCTGGCTAGATGTTGCTTTGGAAGATTCGGTGCTGCCTCTGGATTTCCAACTAATGTACCTTGGTCGGCCATTAAATACGCCAAGTGGCGTCGGCGATATGTTTCAATCATAACATTATTTAAAGAACTAGCTACTTGCATAGAAACTTGTAATAATTTTTCAACATCATCTATTTCGCCAGGAATATCAGAAAGGGCGTTAAATATTTGTGCAGAATTTTCTAGAATTTTTAACTGCGGTTCTCTTAACTTTAGCATTCCTAAAGTCATTTGGAATAACACAACTGAACCACCAAAAAAGAATAAATCCCAAATACGTAAAAGAATCTTCATATGCACCACGCTTGCAAATAAAGTTAAAAACCAATGTAATGTTATAAGGGACAATTCTATATCATGATTCTTTAATGTTTCGTCGACATCTGGTATGTAATTGCATATCAAATTTCTGAGAACTTTCTGATCTGCTTGAATGCCTAGAAGCACACGGTATGGTAATATTTTTTTAAAGAATATCTATAGTATTATACCTATTAGTGTAGAACTGTAATAAGACGCTGGTAACAAATCTTCAACAATAGTAACCATAATCCAAAATGCATCTTCTTCTTCCAAAAGTAATAACAGCGAAGCTACTATCATACCTGTACCTTGGCAGTATCCAATATCAGGGTATAACCACGCTAAACCACGTAATATCCTACGTAATCGAGGCACACCTGTACTCGTTATATGACTAAAACAAGCATTTGTAGGCATTGTTCGTAACAAATCTTTTTCTATTTGTTTAGATGTCATCAGTGAATCATTGCTTGATAATTTCACTATTTCTTTATAGCACAATTCTGACTTTTGTTTCTTTTCCAAAGCACCTAATTTTAAGAATAATAATTAAATACAATTCCAATGAATATTAAACTATAGTTTCTACCCTACCAGACATTCTCATCCACATTTGTGGGCGCAGAGAATGTGGAATTCCAGCATGAACCATACTTCTTAACTTGTCTGTTCGAGGAAGGGTTATTTCTACTTTATCCCATGTTAAATCACTTACTTCTTTATTATGAGAAAATTCTAAATGTGCTACCCACTGTAGTCTATGTTGTGGATCTTCTACAAATGGTATTCCTAATAATTTATTAGAATTTTGTTCTGGCCCATCTTCTTCGTCCACTCGAAAACCAAATTCGTCGAATCTACAACAACTGTATTTAATACAAACTACAAATGTTAAAACTAAACTGCGTAAAAATTAATTCAAGTATAATTATTAATATGCGAATAGTTCATTACCTATATTCAGGTTGTGAATTTGGATCTTCAGAAACCAAACTTAGTTTTGCCATAATATCCTGGGGCCACATACTAGGAGTTAAAGCAGAGAATGGCCCACCAGGACTAGGATGAATGGCATCTTCCATATTAAGTCCCTCAAACATTGTTTGATAATTATCTGGTTCATCTTCAGATGCAGCTAATTCTAATTCACGCTAAAAGAAAAACATTATTAACATATGATTTATATTTAAACCATATTTACTGTACGTTATGATCCTCTTTTCCAACATATCCTTCATAATCTCTGCTGCTAAAGAAATTTTTAGCCAGATCCATACTTCTTAATTTTTTATTTCTTTTATTTCATTAGCCATTCAACTGTTGTTGGTAGTTAGATTGTCAATTTTCGTAACACACTCACATTAACACTTGTCAATGACGTCACACACTTATGCAATACATACTTTCCACACACACACATTTGCATGTGATTTATATGTGTGCTGTTTTTTCTAGAATTGGTAATGCATGCGTGGAACAAATATGGTGTTAATGTTAGAAAATGTCTTATTTTTAATAAAAATATAAAATACATTAAATTATCATTTATTCTTGCATTTAATTCATATCAATAATAAATGATTATTTTTATTATGTTTCGCATTAACGTAATATTTGTTATAGAAACCGTTTAGATTAAAAAGCCACACTTTTTAAAATGTGTGCTGCCATCTACAAATATATTGTCCTCCATTATTAAGCCACACTTAACCAAACTACTTCCAATGAACGTTGCTAGAATTTGTAAATAAATATAAAAATTGACTTTGTCTATTAATTAATAAAATTATATTGTAACTAATATTTATTATTTTTGTATAAATAAAAAAATTTAAAAATGTGCGCGAAAATGGCATTTCAGCATCAAGCTGGGACAGTAATGGAATGTTTAAGTGTAAGTAATGGGCGTACTTTGTTTTGAACCTTTTGTTTACATAGGTTAACATTTTAGATTCCAATTACACTTCACAAAGAATGTGATGGAGAAGTAATGCGTTGTGGTTTTAAAATTGGAGGTGGAATTGATCAAGATTATCATAAAAGCCCCCAGGGATATACAGATAATGTGAGTCACGGTTCAAATTTATATTGTTTCCTTATTTAATAATATTTATATAGGGGATATATGTAACTGAAGTACATGAATCAAGTCCAGCTTCCAGAAGCGGATTAAGAGTTCATGACAAAATATTGCAATGTAATGGATACGATTTTACAATGGTAAGATAACAAAAATCAAGATATATTTTTTTTTAACAAATGATTATGATATAGGTGACTCATAAAAAAGCAGTGAGTTATATTCGTAAGCATCCTGTTCTGAATTTACTTGTTGCAAGAAAAGGAGTAACGTCTACTTAAATAATGTTGTTATACTTTACGAATATTATGTGCTAGGTTAAAAAACTATTAATATTGTTTTTCAACATTCCATTCTGGATAATGGTATATTAACCAAAGTTATCAAATATAAATAATAATATTTATAAAAAGTTATCTCCAGTGTTTTGTAATTTTTCAATGCTAATAGCTAGTCTATAGTAATGTCAGTATGCAGTAATAACGTATTTAAGTGTTACAAAAGATGAATTCCTAACAAATTAAGTTACCATGAAATTTCATTAATGTATTTATTTCAATTAATATATATATATATATATATATATATATATATATATATATATATATATTTACATCCCACTATCATTGCTGCGTCCTTTCATGGCTCGGACATTGTGGCAACCACCGAAAGGAATAGAGATAGGCTTCAAATTTCTGAAGTATATCGGCTATTTTTTTCCCCTGATTATGAATATCGGTTCAAATTTCAATTAAGTCAATTTACAACGATATACGTTTCCGTTAATTTCACGATATTATGAACTCCTCCAAACTGAGTGAATCCGACGTCCAGAGTATATATTTCATGCATATCCCGTACTTTGTGACGTCCGATTTGTATATTTTTATTCATACTACCGTTACAATGACGTCCAGCAACGTTGCCAATATTAAATACTTATTTTGATGTAGAAACCAAAGCGAAATCTTTCATAGTCATATGCACACTCATATGTTAGAGATTTTTTACTATCTCTGGTAATGATAATTAACAGATATAAATGTCTGATACTTATTTGATTTAGTTTAGTTCAATGTTTGATGATTTAAAGCAAGATAGCATACTTTATTTTATTCAAAAGAAAATTTATTATCGTTAAACTAACTAAAATTGATCAATGTAATTTTCCTTTCCATAAAAATTCCTAATCTATTAATAAATCTAACGATATTTTACAAAAATAATTTTGCAGTTTTTAATGTGTAATTTTTCTTCTAATTTTTGTAATATGAATTATTTTCTATGAGAAAGGATATTTAACATAATAACCTGACCCTAACATCCGGCACTCGGTGTAAGAAATCAATGGCAAAATTTTCGTTTGGCTATTGTTAATTCCCTATTATAATTTTTAGATCAAAAGTGTAGAAATCCTGTTCATTAATCACACGTAAATTAAAAGTTGTATTTTCAAGTTGTTTACACAGTGCCATGAGAAATATAACAAATAATAAACTGTTGGTCAATGTGTTTATGTAATTTTTACTTTGATTTTATTATTATTAAAGATAATGGAACCTCTTAATAAAATGAAATGGTCTTTGTTTGTGAAAATAGTAATTTTAATATAACTCGAGCCTTAAAGTGACATTTATTTCGGTCTATCTGCCTGTTTCATATCATTTCTCATGATTATCTGTATAAGCAACATAAAAAGAAACCTTATTATTTAAACTTTTGTTCTAAAACTAAAATTTTACCATTGTATGTATTTCCTATAGATAGGGTATTAATCACTAAATTCCGATCACCAAATTGTTTCAATACTAATATCTGTTAATGCATTCTTGTTATCAGTAAAATCAAGCAAACATTAAAAAAAACGTCTTTGTTAATAATGATCACACTGTATTTATGTTATATTTGGTCGGCCCTCGGGCATTCAATAAATCTATTATTATTATTATTATTATTAAACTAAAAATATATATTAACATTAAATATTTGTCATCATTTCAAAGATCTACTCATCAAAAAGCTCCGCTTCGCTCCGTGTTGGCTCCCAACGACGCTTAATATACATATAACTTCGCACGGACGGCAAATATGCCATTAACCGTGGTTTTTATTAGGATGAAGGAGAAACTGGAATTTAATGTTGGATAAAAACTAGTTCTGTTGAATGCAAAATCGATTTTTACATACGATTTTATGTATTTTGTACTCACTGGAAACTGGAACCGAAACCATTCAACTCTACACCTCAAGTAGAGTTCAATAATTTATTGGATTTATATAATTTTTACGATCATGTGTTCTATGCATATATTTGTATTGACCCACACCCCTTGCAAATCGTTCTCCGAAGCATTTTTCATTGAATTTGTGAATTAAAGCTGTAAAATTACCAAAACTTATTATTTTTAAAGTAACTAAGTAATTTAATTGTTGCTATTATGATGGCGACATTTGCGACTGTAACAGAATGAAAATAGATCGAACTAGGTGTTAGAATATTTTCTTTAGTGACAAATTAGTAATTTTGGCGACACTATAATAATACTCGTATTAGCTTAAAAGTAGATAATTCTGCACAAAACTAATTTCGTGCTGTTATCCGAAATATCTTCAAAATTTGGATATCCTTTTAATATAATATATAGAAAAAATATATCATCACGACATATTACCTATTTCTGGGTGTGTCAATTAGCTTTGAACGCAGAAATCAGTAATGATGATGACATATGCGTATCATACCAGCGTTTACCACCTCACAGGCACTTACTGCTGGCGTGGAAAGTAAAAAACAGGAGTCTCTTTTGTGTCATTTAAAATTCGAAATAATTTTGATGTCATAGGCGCATGGCCACTGGATACCATATATTAAAAGAAAAGAAAAATGAATTTCGCAAAAGTACTATTTTTATATAATATAATTCCAAGGAAATGGAGACTAATTTTACAAAAAAAAAAATTCTATTATTAATTCAGTTCATATTACATGCCTAGTGGTTACAAAAAAATAATTATCTGTATATTGTTGTGATTTAAATAAATATATTTAATAAGTTCATTTTTCGCTTATTTTGTAACAGTGACGCATTAGTACAATGCAGTTTGTTTTACTACACTGAATTTTTTATTTATTTATATATTTATAAAGAAACTGAATACAAGTAAACTGAGGGTCTTCTTTATATTTGCTATAGTAAAAAGGAATTTATCACCAAAATACTTAATCCCACACATTTTTTTTTTGTCTTAGATTAATTAAAGTATTTTCAAATTAACAGCAATCTATACACTCAATAAATAATTAAGCACCTATTTTGTCCCGCACGAAATCAGTTTTGTGCGCAAATTATCTACTTTTGTACCAATACGAGTATTATTATTGTGTCGCTAAAATTACTGATTTGACACTAAATAAAATATTCCCGACGCCTAGTTATGACCTATGTTTTATTCTGTTACGGTCGCAAATGTCTCAATCATAATAGCAACAATTAAATTAGTTAGTTACGATAAAACTAAGAAGTGTTGGTAACTTTACAGCTTTGGCCCGCAGATACAATGAAAAATGCTCAGTAGTTTTGAGTAATTAGAAAATATTTTTATACTTACTAGTAATAACGATTTTAATTCATAAATATCTTTACGTGGGACTTTTTGATCCCCTTCTATGCAAAATAAAATGAAAAACCAAATGATTTAAATTCATGAAATACTATTATGGAGAACTATTCTGTTTATTTCCAGAAAGACTATTTCAAAAACCACACAAATTCGTTATTGTTGCCAATAAACAAATTAATTTTCCACGTTTCTTTCTAAGTAGTGTTAGGTTACAATAAAATTCAGTATTTTTAAAAGCCATTAATTTGAAAATTGTTCTTTTGCATAATGCACAATTTTCAAATTACATTATAATAAAAATAAAAAGCAAATTGCTTAACAATATTTTTCACAAAATAACCTTATTATTTTTTTACCTCTCGCTAAGAGAGGTATTGCATTCATGCTAAAAATCGCATATCCAGATTTTATTGAATAAGCACGTTTTAAGGTCCTTACAATCCGATTTTAACATTTTTACGATGATGTCTGTGTGTGTGTGTGTGTGTGTGTGTGGATGTGTGTGTGTGTGTGTGTGTGTGTGTGTGGGATGTTGGAAGGACGGTTACTCAAAAACTATAAGACTTAAAATTTGTTTAACAACGTATTTCCCAATCGGACATTCCCGGGAAGATCTGAAAAGGTTTTGGTAACAATTGGACAACCGGAAGTAGAAGATTCTTGAAAAAAAATCTTCTAAATATTATTTTTTGAAAATTTTTCTTGATAATATTAAAGAAAAATAAATTCTCTTTCTGATACATTTAAATATTTTTATACATATTTTATAGATTTAGAGATAAAAGGAATATAATATATAAAATAATGTTGTAATTAATTTTACAACCGAAAGGATGCCATGAAAAATAGTTGCAAATTTAAATTATTTGTAACTGACAGATAAATGTCAGTGTCAGAAATAATGAGTAATGAAAAAAAAATGTATTTGGAGAATCTCTTAATTCTTGATCTGTGACTATTATGGAGATGACAAGTCTAGGTTGAAGGACTAAAAATTTGTTTCAAACATTATAGGACAATGTACACCAGTACTGTAGACTAGAGTAACTTTGAACTGCGAAAAAGCTATCAAATTCTTCTCAAGTAAGTTGTAAATATTGACAAAATTACACATCGATATAAGAATAATCGGAGTGCAATATATCCGTTACTTTATTAAAGGGAATAAAGGTTATTTAGATATAACAAGTATGAAAAAATAAAATGTAAAAGAAGATATATAAGAATAGATGCACAATCCAGATATATACATTTTAGACCGCCCAAAATTAATGTTTTTACTAGAAGAATATGAAGAGAAAGTAAACAAAGTTGTTCGAATTGAAAATTGCTGTTACCAGCCTAATATTTATATATGGTAAACTCTACTTTGTAATTTATTGTAACATAATTTATGGTAAATATCTTTATGTTGAGACATGCTATTATTGAATAATAAAGAAGTTTATACGTCATAGATTTATATGAATATATTATTTGTATTTATAAAAATAATCTTTGCTTTATGCATACAGCCAGGTAAAATATACGGCGAGAGGTTATGTGCTGGCCACATCAGATTTTTAGATATCTATACCTACATTTGTAAACAAAAACTATCTATTGGGCTTCTGTTCACATCTGTAAGTCATACGTATTTGTAAATCTGTAAATAATGAACAAAATCGCAACGAAAGCTGACAGTCTTATGTATAATTTTATATTAATCAACAAGAATAGATGTGTTTTTATGACGTTTTTAAAGATTTAGTGGTCTGTAAGACTTACAGTTGTCAACAGAATCGACCCATAAACTTATGCTATTAGTTACAGGCACGTAAAGATATTTATTAATAAGTGTAAATAATTAAAATCGTTATTACGAGAAGTATAAAAATATTTTCTAATTACTCGGCAACTGACTTTGGCTAAATATTTTAGCAAGTAGAGGAAAAGTCGAAAGAAGTACCTAAATAAGAGTAATTAAATTACCTATCTATATTTTTTAATAAATAGTTTATAATTTATTGCGAGTTAATTTGTTTAAAATATTTTTTTCTATTTAAAAATTATTTAGACTCTCCCTTTTTCTACTCTATTTAAATTTCAATCTTGATATTTTAGATCAAAAGTTTATAAAGATTTTATTTTTATATTTCACTGTAGCCTACCGTCCTTATATTTATTCCATACATTTAATCATAAATTTTATCCTTACAATTGGCATTTATTTACAATTTGCACAATATTTTGTAATTAATAATTCAGCTTTATGTTATTTAAATAATTATCTTTTTTTTAAATTGAGTACGTTTCTATTTTGACATCATAGTTTATCGACTTTGTCTTTACTAAGAGGATTTTACATGTATAAAATAAATGTTTGATTATTTAAATATTAATTTAATATATTATGAGGAGTTCACAATATAACTTTAAATACGATTAAAAGACTTGCGCGCTAATGTATTGCCCAGTGCCCACTGTTGCCAAGTATACGGAGTTCAGATTGTCGGTGGAATGAAACTTCTGTATATACAGTGTATATACGCCGGACGACACTAACGCCACAAGTGGAATTTTTTTGAACTACAAAAAATATACATTTTTCACTCCGCTATCATTGTGACGTCCATAACAAATTTTGCTAAACGATTCTAGGCCCCCCCCTGATGCCAGAAAAAAATTTACAAGGCATTTTAAAGTGACGTCCGTATACCGGACGTCATATGCACAAGGACGTCACTTTGAATGTAGAAAATGACATAGGGGACGCCACAATGGTAGTGGGATGTAAATATATAGATATATATATATATATATATATATATATATATATATTTACATCCCACTATCATTGCTGCGTCCTTTCATGGCTCAGACATTGTGGCAACCACCGAAAGGAATAGAGATAGGCTTCGATTTTATGAAGTATATCGACTATTTTTTTCCCCTGATTATGAATTTCGGTTCAAATTTCAATTAAGTCAATTTACAACGATATACGTTTCCGTTCATTTCACGATATTATGAACTCCTCCAAACTGAGTGAATCCGACGTCCAGAGTATATACTTCATGCATATCCCGTACTTTGTGACATCCGATTTGTATATTTTTATTCATACTACCGTTACAATGACGTCCAGCAACGTTGCCAATATTAAATACATTATTCTGATGTAGAAACCAAAGCGCAATCTTTCATAGTTATATGCACACCCATATGTTAGAGATTTTTTACAATCTCTGGTAATGATATAAATGTCTGATACTTATTTGATTTAGTTTAGTTCAATGTTTGAAGATTTAAAGCAGGATAGATACTTTATTTTATTAAAAAAAAAATTATTATCATTAAACTAACGAAAATTGATCAACGTAATCTTCCTTTCCATAAAAATTCCTAATCTAAACCTAACGATATTTTACAAAAATAATTTTGCAGTTTTTAATGTGTAATTTTTCTTGTAATTTTTGTAATATGATTTATTTGCTATAAGAAAGGATATTTAACATAATAACCTGACCCTAATACCCGGCACCCGGTGTAAGAAATCAATGGTAAAATTATCGTTTGGCTATAGATAATTCCCTATTATAATTTTTAGATCAAAAGTGTAATTACAAAAAAAATGTTCCAAATTAAAAGTGGCATCCAATGAATCCTAATTTATTGATGTGCTAGAAATCCTGTCATTAATCATATGTAAATTAAAAGTTCTATTTTCAAGCTGTTTACACAGTGCCATGAGAAATATAACAAATAATAAACTGTTGGTCTGTGTTTATGTAATTTTTACTTTGATTTTATTGTTATTAAAGATAATGGAACCTCTTAATAAAATGAAATGGTCTTTACTTGTGAAAATATTAATTTTAATTTAACTCAAGCCTTAAAGAGACATTTATTTAGGTCTATCTGCCTGTTTCATATCATCATTTCTCATGACTATCTGTATAAGCAACATAAAAAGAAACTTTTAATTTGCTACTACTTCGTAACAGGAACAGGAATGTATTAATTTCAATTAATTGCCATTTTAAATTATGAGTAACTTTATTATTTAAACTTTTGTTTTAAAACTAAAATTTTACCATTGTATGTATTTCCTATAGATAGGGTATTAATCACTAAATTCTGATCACCAAATTGTTTCAATACAAATATCTGTTAATGCATTCCTGTTATCATTGAAACCAATCAAACATTAAAAAAATCGTCTTTGTTAATAATGTTTACACTGTATTTATGTTGTATGCCCTCGGGCGTTCAATAAATCTATTATTATTAAACTAAAAATACATTTTAATATTAAATATTTTCCATCATTTAAAAGATTTAGGCCCGGTATTTTCACTTCAGAATAAAGTTTCGAATAAGTATTCGTTAAATAAATTTATTCTATATATTTATTCAACAAATAACTTCATTGAGTCTTTTCACACATTTGACAAAAACAAATAGCTATCTGTCGAATAATTTTAACATTCGTGAATTGGTAACCTTGCAGAGTGAATTTGTGTCAGTGGAGAAGGATGGAGTTTTGCGTAGCCACGTTAGGCAGACAAGGATGAAATGTGTCAAATTCTTTTGAATCCGTACTTGTCAAAATTTTGTTTGACATCCTTATTGTCATCTATATCCTCCTGCATTTTTAGCCCCGTGATAGTGTAGTTTAACAAGTAATCTATTGCAGTAATCATACACGGTAAACGAAATATATGTATATTGTAAAAAGAAATTCAGTTCGAGGTAAATGAATATTGTATAAAAGTATTCAAAATCCGAAAATATTTTACTAACATCAAATGTCAGGATCTTTATAATGATTTACCCAAGGAGGGATTTACCTATGTATGCACTGTTTGAGATCAAATACGAAACTCAATTTGTAATAATAAAATAAGAACTGTTTGTTTTCATAATCGGAATCTGTCAAAAATTTGATGCGTGTGGTTAGGTTGCTGTCTGATCGTGCGTTTTCGATTTCTCGCATTATTTATTCATTCATAGTTCAAACAATCACCAGAATCATTAAAAATATTTAATATATCCACTTTGTTAATAAATGTACACTATGTAGAAATGTAATGTACATACAAATAAACCCTTTATTCGCTACCCAACTAGCGAATAAATTATTCCGCGAATAACATGTTATTCTTTCGAATAAATTTATTTGCAAGTGAAAAGACAACAAAAATATTTATCCCAAGGTTAAATTTATCTATAGCTTTATTCGGAAGTGAAAATACCGGCCCCTACTCATGAAAATTCTCCGCTTCGCTCCCGTGTTGGCTCCCAACGACGCTTAATATACATATACATATAACTTCTCACGGACGGCAAATACACCATTAATCGTGGTTTAATTAGGATGAAGGAAGAGCTGAAATTTAATGTTAGGTAAAAACTAGTTCTGTTGAATGCAAAATCGATTTTTACATTACGACCATTCAACTCTAAACCTCAAGTAGAGTTCAATAATATATAGGATTCATATAATTTTTACGATCACGTGTTCTATGCATATATTTGCGTTGACCCATACCCCTTGCAAATCGTTCTCCGGAGCATTTTTCATTGAATTTGCGAGTTAAAGCTGTTAAATTACCAAAACTTATTATTTTTAAAGTAACTAAGTAATAATATAAGCTAAAAGCTAAATACGTACCAGAGTTGTTAGACCTCTGACATGGTTTACATGTTGAGTAATCTTAACTTCTCTGCTTAAACTTTTGTTTTGTACTACTGATGATGAGAACTTAGTTCTCGAAATACGTATTTAGCTTTTAGCTTATATTATTATTTAAGGTTAAGGGGTAATTGTTTTAGTTTTATATAACTAAGTAATTTAATTGTTGCTATTATGATGGCGACTGTAACAGAAAAAAACATAGATCGTAACTAGGTGTTGAGAATATTTTCCTTAGTGACAAATCAGTAATTTTGGCGACACAATAATAATACTTGTATTAGCGCAAAAGTAGATAATTTTTACACAAAACTAATTTCGTGCCGTTATTCGAAATATCTTCAAAATTTGAATATCCTTTTAATATAATATATACAAAAAAATATATCATCACGACATATTACCTATTTCTGGGTGTGTCAATTAGCTTTGAACGCAGAAATCAGTAATGATGATGACATATGCGTATCATGCCGGCGTTTATCAGACGTCACCTCACAGGCACTTACTGCTGGTGTAGAAAGTGAAATACAGGAGTCTCTTTTGTGTCATTTAAAATTCGAAATAATTTTGATGTCAGGCGCATGGCCACTGGGTACCATATATTAAAAGAGAAAAAAATGAATTTCGCAAAAGTACAATTTTTATATAATATAATTTCAAGGAAATGGAGACTAATTTTACAAAAAAAAAACATCAATTATTAATTCAGTTCATATTACATGCCTAGTGGTTACTAAAAATAATTATCTGTATTTTGCTGTGATTTAGATAAATATATTTAATAAGTTCATTTTTCACTTATTTTGTAACAGTGACGCATTAATACAATATGCAGTTTGTTTTACTACACTGATTTTTTTATTTATTTATACATTTATAAAGAAAATGAATACAAGTAAACCGGGGTTCGTCTTTATATTTGCTATAGTAAAAAGGAATTTATCACCAAAATACTTATTAGTTACCAAACGCAAGACCCGAGATTCACTTAATCCCACACATTTATTTTTGTCTTAAATTTCATTTTAATTTAATTAATTAAACTATTTTCAAATCAACAGCAATCTATACACTCAATAAATAATTAAGTACCTATTTTGTCCCGCACGAAATCAGTTTTGTGCACAAATTATCTACTTTTGTACCAATACGAGTATTATTATTGTGTCGCTAAAATTACTGATTTGACACTAAATAAAATATTCCCAACGCCTAGTTACGATCTATGTTTCATTCTGTTACAGAAGCAAATGTCTCTTTCATAATAGCAACAATCAATTTACTTAGTTACGATAATACTAAGAAGTGTTGGTAACTTTACAGCTTTGACCCGCAAATTCAATGAAAAATGCTCCGTAGTTTTGAGTAATTAGAAAATATTTTTATACTTACTAGTAATAACGATTTTAATTATGTATACTTATTCATAAATATCTTTACCAAATGATTTAAATTCATGAAATACTATTATGGAGAACTATTCAGTTTATTTCCAGAAAGAATATTTCAAAAACCACACAAATTCGTTATTGTTGCCAATAAATTAATTTTCCGCGTTTCTTTCTAAGTAGTGTAGGTTACAATAAAATTTTAGCTTTTTAAAAGCTATTAATTTTTGAAAATTGTTCTTTTACATAATGCAAAGAAATATAATCACAATTTTCAAATTACATTATAATAAAAATAAAAAGCAAATAGCTTAACAATTTTTTTCACAAAATAATCTTATAAATTTTGTTTTAGGTACCTACACCTATATTTGTAAACAAAATTATCTAATGGGTCTATATTCTGCTCACATCTTAAAGTCATACGCATTTGTAAATCTGTAAATAATGAACAAAATCGCAACGAAAGCTGGCACTCTTATGTATAATTTTATATTAATCAACAAGAATAGATGTGTTTTTATGACGTTTTTAGAGATTTAGAGGGCTGTAAGACTTATAGATGTGAACAGAATCGACCCATAAACTTATGCTATTAGTTATAGGCACGTAAAATATTTATTAATAAGTATAAATATCGTTATTACGAGTAAGTATAAAAATATTTTCTAATTACTCGGCAACTCACTTTGGCTAAACACTTTAGTAAGTAGAGGGGAAATCGAAATAAGCATCTAAATAAGAGTAATTAAATTATCTATATGTTTTAATAAATAGTTTAGTTTATTGAGAGTTAATTTGTTTAAAACATTTTTTTCTATTTAGATTCTCCATTTTTCTACTCTATTTCAAATTTCAATCTTGATATTTTAGAATAAAAGTTTATAAAGATTTTGTTTTTATATTTCACTGTAGCATACCGTCCTTATATTTATTCCATACATTTAATCATAAATTTTGTTATCCTTACAATTGGCATTTATTTACAATTTGCACAATATTTTGTAATTAATAATTCAGCTTTATGTTATTTAAATAATTTCCTTTTTAAATTGAGTACATTTCTATTTTGACATCATAGTTTATCGATTTTGTCTTTACTAAGAGGATTTTACAAGTACAAAATAAATGTTTGATTATTTAAATATTAATTTAATATATTATCAGGAGTGCACAATATAACTTTAAATACGATTAAAAGACTTGCGCGCTAATGTATTGCCCAGTGCCCACTGTTGCCAAGTATACGGAGTTCAGATTGTCGGTGGAATGAAACTTCTGTATATACAGTGTATATACACCGGACGACACTAACACCACAAGTGGAATTTTTTTGAACTACAAAAAATATACATTTTTCACTCCGCTATCATTGTGACGTCCATAACAAATTTTGCCAAACGATTCTAGGGGCCCCCCTGATGCCAGAAAAAAAATTACAAGGCATTTTAAAGTGACGTCCGTATACCGGACGTCATATGCACAAGGACGTCACTTTGAATGTAGAAAATGACACAGGGGACGCCACAATGGTAGTGGGATGTAAATATATATATATATATATATATATATATATATATATATATATATATATACAATTAGAATAAAGTTTTATTGTTTACATAATTACGAGGGGAAATTTTTATGTAGCCTACATAGCCAATAAAATAGAAAACAATTGGATGTACAGTAATATTTTATTTTGTTGCTTGTGATATCCTCTCTGCTTCATTCTGTCAAAATTACATCCTCAATCTTTTTCATGTTTTAACTTGGTTTTTGCTTCCATACTTTGGGTCATCCGCAATACATTCTGAGCGAGGGCGCTGTCAGTCACACAAAAATTTCACTGCAATAAATTATGACGCATATTTCCCATTACCTTATTCATTTTAATATGGATAAATTTGTCCATTGCTCTTTTTTCAAAATTTACGCTGCTTCAAAACTCATATTCCTGAAGAAATTACAAAATTCTATAAAAGTCTCCTCTCATAACAAAATTAATTCATTATTGTACATTTTCGATCAGATTTGAGAACTTGTTTTTTAAATTTAGTTTTTAAAAGAACATGGCGTTTGTGATTTTTCACTTTGAATTTCAATTGTTCCAACGACTTCTTATATAACGTATCAAGTTCTTCAAGGTCAGTTTCGTTATATTCAACTTTTTTAATTGGTTTATGGTTTATTCGTGCAGTTTCTAACATTGTTATAAACTTTTTTTCTTCATGTGTTTCTAATATTGTGATGCAAACTCCACTTAATCCTCCCCTTGCCGTTCGTCCTGCTCTATGAATATAAGTTTTGATGTGCGTAGGTACGTTATAAGATATAACACAGTCTACATTTGGAATGTCCATGCCTCTAGCTATAATGTTCGTACAAATTAATACATTTATTTCACGGCCAGAAAAGGATTCTAATAATTCTTTTATTTTTTGGTGTCTGATCTGAAATTTCTTTCACAGTAAATGATTTTTTAGCCATAAAGCACATCAGGGTACTTAATCGATGTGCTACATGTATTTCATTTACAAATATAAGGATTTTTGGCTTTTCTGTACTTTTTATAATGTCCATGATGAGTTTATATAAAACAAGAGGTTTCGACGCTATTGCACATACAGTAATTTTCTCTATTAATTCATTTGGAACAGTATATTTTCCAGTATTTCTCTCTATACTTTCAGTATTGTCAATTAAAATTTCATTATTTGTTACACATGTAAAAAGATTTGGTTGAAAGAGAGAGAATTTCTCTAATTTTTCTGGATCTGAAGATAATGTAGCGGAAAATAGCAGTTTTTGAGGATCAATGCGTTTTTTAATTGATAATAGAGTTAAAGTATTGTTTCGTATCAAATCTTCTTCTAGAAAGAATAATTTATCAATAAATAAATAAATAAATAAAATGATGATGGTTTACCTTCTGATCTTAAATGAATTCCTAAATGCCGCAACCAATCGTCCTGCATGGAATCCAGTACTCGATCTGCTTCATCAATAACTATATATTCCAAATATTTCAAATCAAAACCTTTTGTGTTTTTAAGGTGATCTATTAGTCGCCCAGCTGTACAAACTACAACGTCTGATCGACTTGTTGAACTCCAAATTGTATCTGACAAATAAAATTATTATTTATTCAATTCTTATTGTAAAATGAAAAACGTACTGTCTGTTACTAGTAATTTTTGCTCATTTTTAAATGTCGTTTCAGAAGAAGTAATAATTCCTATTGTAATATTAGTTTCAGCTGTATAAGTTTTAAATGTATTGTAAATTTGTATTGCTAAACTCTGTGTAGGTAAAACTAAAAGAACTCTTACAGCTTTCACGGTAATATTCTTATTTTTTAACTTTTCAGTAAGATGTTGAATAAGTGGAATCATAAATGC
This sequence comes from Harpalus rufipes, assembly GCA_951394225.1. NCBI lineage: Eukaryota > Metazoa > Arthropoda > Insecta > Coleoptera > Carabidae > Harpalus > Harpalus rufipes. The sequence goes on along the minus strand of OX596278.1, from coordinate 29,288,194 downwards.
TAAGGTTTTTCCACTTCCAGTAGGAGCAGAAACACATACGTCTGGAGAATGAATTACATTAGCTTGTTTTGATTTTGTACGCTGCCAAGGAATAAAGCCAGCTTGAACAGGGAATAAGTATTTGATATTATTATCTTTCAGTTTTATTTTTAATTTTTTGTCTAAATCTGTTTTTGAAATTTTTTCGCTTAGTTTCTGTAAATCTGCAGACAATACAATTGGATTTTTTAGCCACTTTGGTAATACTCGTTTCACAGTTAGTTTTGTATCAAATTTAACTGTACCGAGTATGGAAAATCCAGCAATAGAACTTGTATCATTCACTTTTGTTTTTTTAACTTCTGGTTCATCTTCACTTAACTAGAACTTGTATCATTCACTTTTGTTTTTTTAACTTCTGGTTCATCTTCACTTAACTCATTTTCTTTCAGTATATTCTTGTAATTATTTATTCCATAATCTACATGATCAGTTTTAAACAGTTCTGATTCTTGAAATTCATTTTCGTTGTCCACATGTCTTATTGTGTTAGCATTAAATTTTCTTTTCTTTCGTCTATTTATTTTGTTTAAGACATTACTCAATTTATTTTGTTCTTCTTTTTTAGTAGGTATCATCTGTAGCTTCACCTGTAAATCTAATAAATAAGTAATACAAGTGTATAAAGGTAAATTAAAATACTTTCATATTCACCTATTTACTATAAATAAATTCATGTTTTTATGAATTATGTTAATAATATTATTAGGTAAATAGTAATCATTCGTACAAATTTGCAGACATAAATCAAAAAAGCATGTGAGAGCAGTTCAATACAATAGGTTATGTTATGAAAATTGTATGTGATGGGTGTCGTTAGTAATTTTTTAGACATATATAATAGAGCGAACCCAAGTCCAATATCTTGAAGCCGTGCAGGAAATGGCCCGCCCATCTTGTACTGTTCCATTTCTGATTTGTTGTTTGCTTTTGCCTGCGTTGACATGTGCTGTTTCGAATTTGTTTCTTAAACTTTTATGTTTAAATACCTTTTTTTGAGCATATTTAGTAAATTTTAATAATAAATATTTCAGTGTGGTTGCATTGAGCTGCGGTAATGGAACAGTACAACAGGGCAGTACAATGTGGCTACACTTCTGTCCATACGCGTCAAGGTCATTGCCCACAAATATGCTTCACGCTTCCTGTGTATTCTTAACTCTATGCTTTTAGAGAATTTATTTTTATGATGTTGTTATCACTGAGATATTTCTATATTTTAATTCAAATGACTGTTAATACATATAATTTTTAGATAGTAAAATATGGATTGTACATAATACTATAATATATGCTGATTATAATTTTAGATTTTAATAAAAATGTATGTAACAAAAGTTAGTGTTAAATCTCGGTGTTAAATTTGTTAACATTCTGGCAACCCTGAGAAATCATTTATCTCCTATCAAGTGGTAAGTGGTTAAATGCCAACGTAGCTTGTTACAGATACATAAGTCGTGGTTATTATCACTGAATTCATAATAGTTTTGCTTTGTGAAGGTTGTGCGCTAATAACAAAATTTCAAAATGTTTAGCTGGTTAAGTAAAGAAGGGCAAAAACAAGAACTTTATGAAAATGTTGTGGAAGGTCTTAAAAAAATTTACAGAACAAAATTACTTCCTTTGGAGCAACATTATCAATTTCAAGATTTTCATTCGCCACAGTTAGAAGATCCAGACTTTGATGCTAAACCAATGATATTATTGGTTGGACAGTACTCAACTGGTAAGACCACATTTATAAAATATTTATTAGAACGAGATTTTCCTGGGATAAGAATTGGTCCTGAGCCTACCACAGACAGATTCATTGCTGTTATGTTTGATGAAAAAGAGGGCGTCATACCAGGAAATGCTTTAGTTGTTGATCCTAAAAAACAATTTAGACCACTATCGAAATTTGGTAATGCCTTTTTAAATAGACTGCAGTGTTCAATGGTTGGTTCTCCGGTCTTACAAGGTATATCGATAGTTGATACGCCAGGAATTTTATCAGGAGAAAAGCAAAGAGTTGATCGAGGTTACGATTTCACTGGAGTTTTAGAATGGTTTGCAGAGAGAGTTGATAGAATAATATTGTTGTTTGATGCACATAAATTAGATATTTCTGACGAATTTCGGAGGTCTATTGAAGCTTTAAGAGGTCACGATGATAAAATTCGTATTGTTTTGAATAAAGCTGACATGATTGACCACCAACAATTGATGCGAGTGTATGGTGCTTTAATGTGGTCCTTGGGAAAAGTGTTACAAACACCGGAAGTTGCTCGCGTGTATATAGGTTCATTTTGGGATCAGCCCCTTAGATATGACGTTAATCGACGACTATTTGAGGACGAGGAACAAGATTTGTTTAAAGATTTACAGTCATTGCCGCGTAATGCAGCACTCAGGAAATTAAATGATTTAATAAAGCGTGCTCGTTTAGCTAAAGTGCATGCTTATATAATAGCAGAATTAAGAAAAGACATGCCATCCGTTTTTGGCAAAGATGGTAAAAAGAAGGAACTTATTAAAAATTTAGGGACCATATATGATAAGCTTCAACGTGAACATCAAATATCCCCTGGTGATTTTCCTGATTTGAAAAAAATGCAGGAATTATTAGTGAATCACGACTTTACCAAATTCCATCCTTTCAAACCCAAACTTTTAGAAATTGTCGATCGTATGTTAGCTGAAGATATTGCTAAATTAATGGACATGATTCCACATGAAGAGGTTAATGTTGTATCTGAACCACAAATTAAAGGTAAATAAATATGTTATCTTTGTATTCACATGTTTTGTGGCTTAATATCAAAAGATATTAACAACAATTTTTATTTATTTAGGCGGTGCCTTTGACGGCGTGGAGGACACTGTATCACCTTTCGGCTATAAACGAGGCGAAGGAATTGATGCTGGATATGGTGAACCAGAATGGATTGTTGCTAAAGACAAATCTAAATATGATGAAACTTTTACCAATTTGTCACCAATAGACGGAAAAATTACTGGGGCATGTATGTTACGTCCTACATATTTTCAACATTTCTTTATTTATACATTAAAATTCCCTTAAAATCATAATTTTCAGTTATATTGTAAAATTTATATGAATTATGTATACAATTTAACTTATTTATGGTATATTACAAAGACTTTTTTGTTTTCAAAAATTCTAATGATTTTCGGAGCCATTTTTTATTTTTCTGGCAATGCACTCAACAGAAATAAAAAAGGTTTAAATAGCATATATGTTGTGAAATGAGTTTAATCTAAATCAAATAATATATTTATTTCAAGTGTATTATGTAATTGATAGAATGATATGAAATTTGAAGAGTGCAGTTGATTGATGATAAATAAAATTTTATGATTACGTTTACGCATATCATTTTACATATTGTTTCAGCTGCAAAATCCGAAATGGTTAAATCTAAGTTACCAAATTCCGTGTTGGGGAAGATATGGAAACTTGCAGATATTGATAAAGACGGATATTTGGATGCAGATGAATTTGCTCTCGCTATGCATTTAATTCAAGTGAAAATTGATGGGCACGATATACCTTCTGAACTGCCTCCTCACCTATATCCGCCATCAAAGCGCTAAATTTTAATTAGTCTGTAAAAGTGCATACCAACAAGTGCAATTGTTTTTTATTAGTAGTCATTCATATTATGTATATGTATACATATGCATTTAAGTATTGAATTCACTTTTCATTTTCTTGTAAGAAAATAAATTATTTTAGTTATTTAAGTGTACACTAAGAAACACAATTTGAATTGGTCATAATGTATGAATGAAATTGGTCTATTATTTCATTGAAATTACCCGTTTCAACATGTGGGTGCAGTTATAACAAATGCAAACCATGCTGACCATGAGTTTGTATTATTCGGCTGGACTATATGATGTGATTTAGGATTATAATTGTAAATATCTACTACAGAATATGTAATATTCATTTATAATTTATAGATAAGATACACACCAAATGAACATGTCACTAATTTTAGATTTGAGTTTGTAAAAATTGTACAGTGTAATATTCTAAATGTAATTATAATTAATAGTAATTACACGTTGATGTAATTTGTATTCCTTTTTTAAATTAAATAAATATAATTTAGTTTCATATTATATATATATATATATATATATATATATATATATATATATATATATATATATATAAATATATATTATTTTTATTTATATAGCTATTGTATACGCCATGTGCATCTTATATACATATAAAGAAATTAATAATATACAGTTTAAATAAATCTCTTGCATTTTGGACATTTAAAGTATTTTTTATGAGTACTGCTGATTGTATAAAAGTGAAAATCGATTGTATTTGTAAGAACACGAGTCATTCGATTGTGGTAAATACCTGCACATAGTTAAAGATGTCTACTGAAAAATTCAGTAAGTGTTATAATTTAATATACGCCAAAATAATAAATTATATTGTATGTAGTGCTGGATATAAAATAACAATTTTGAATATTAAAGGCACAGACAAACGTTTGTTATCATAATAAACATAATAAGTATGTAAGTTTGAACTGCAAATATGCAGGAACATAACAAAATATAAAAACAATTTAAAGCACATAATTGTATCGCTTCCTTCTAATATTTTTATATTGTGGACATAACCTTCTTTATAAAACTTGTATTCTCATTTCTGATTTCCATCTGTTCTTCCTCTCTTTTTAAAGTATTCACGCATATACCTAAATTTACTCACTTTTTAAAAAAAATTGTATATGTATTTGCAGCCATATTTGAAATTGAAATGTTGTTCTGCACCATATCACCCACCTGCGCTAAAAGTTAACGGCGCACTATGTACATCTCACTTTTATTAATATCTCTCTTAAGGTAGTTATATCGGGGTGCATACTCACGCCCGAATGTTTAAAACCAGAAATGCATGCACAGAATCAATCAAAACCAGAATATGCATGCACAGAATCATTCAAATCCCGAATATTCAAAAACAGAATCATTCATTGCACGAAAGTGCATCGACAGAATCGTGCATCATCAGAAATCTCTTTGCCCGAATCATTCAAAAACCGAATACGTGGGCGGGGCCAATTTAGGCCACCTGTCACTACGAAAGTTAGTTCAACGTATGTTCAACAGTGGTCCAAAGTATGCATTGTCGAGAATCTAGTGTGCTTTAATTTGGTTAAAAGAAAATGCTAGTGATACGTCATTGAATAAAAAATCTACTACTTATTTATTCAATGCATACGTCTTCATTCAAAAATGACAGCTAGACTAATAAATAAGAGAATATACTGAAAAACAAATGAATAAAGTTTATATTTGGTGAAAATTTATTGCTTTTAGAACGAGTTAGCCACTATATGATAAAAGGACTACTACAAAATGTATCACAAAAATTTGTGTAAGAATACTAAGTCAAACGAATTTTTTAAACAATATTAGCTTACTTTTAATTTATTAATGTTATTAAAAAAAAGTTTAACAAATAGGAGATTTGTGTCTTATGTAACCAGAGTGATAGCTCTATAAAGCTGGCTCAGCATTTTCATCTCACAACAATAAACATAGTGCTAATATTTAAAGCTCATTTATTGCTAATTTATTACTCATGTTTAAAATTTATTGCTTTTGCCGATTCGGAGAAAATTGATGTGAACCTTAAAGACAAGCTAGCTCACAACCAAAAATTAAAAAAAAAACCTGCCACAAGACAGAATACGATCTGTTATAATTTATTGCTCTATTTAAAAATTTATTGCTTGCAAATAATCAAGGTTTTCGTTAAACAAACTGCATACCACACGTTTTAGCCTACTAAATGAATATCTGACTTCAAAAAATGCTTTTCTACGGAAATTATATTTTATCGCAGGTTATTATTAGTTTTCAATAATATTTACGCGTGTGAGCTGCAGCAATAAATTATTTAAGGGGCGCATTTAGCTAAAACACCAATTTTACAGGATTATCTCGCAATAAAAACTATCTGTCGCTATAGGCCACTTCAAAAACTGTTGTTCTACGGAAATTATACTTTCTCGCGGTCACAAATTTGTTATCAACAATATACACGTGTGTGAGGTGAAGCAATAAATTATTTTTTCTTCAAGTGTACAATAATATTCATATTATGCTACTATACACACACTATAGAAGGTATTCATTTTATTACTAGTACAACAATGTTGTTCATTGTTGTACTAGTAAAAAATGTTAGCTTCGTAGTTCACCGCTGGCGGCAGCAGTCGTCACAGCATCACAGACCATATTGAAAAATTGTTATTTGACAGTTGTATCGTTTGTGTTTTGTAACGTAGTGTTTGTATTATCTGTGGTTTTGTAGTATACACAGCCAACTATGGTTGAAATTGTAAACGCTATAATTAAAACAATTCTAGAAAAATATTTAAAAATCCTCAATTTTCTTTGAAACACTTGAAGAAAAAATAGTATATGTCATTCGGAGTAGAATGCCCTTTTTTGTGTTTTACCCAGCTTGCCTGGCCTCGGCTAGCGCCTCGGCCGCAATAGCTGGGTTCAACACAAAAAGACCGCTTTCTACTCCTAATAACATAATATACTATTAGCCGCACCTTTAGCATATACTTTACTTTTTTAGGAATATCTCGCAACAAAAACTATCTGTTGCTATAGGGCACTTCAAAAACTGTTTTTCTACAGAAATTATACTTTCTCGCAGGTCACAAATTAGTTATCAACAATATACACGTGTGTGAGTTGGAGCAATAAATTATTTTATTCGCGAATTAAGCTTAAATTCGACTTTTTTAGGAATATCTCGCAACAAAAAATATCTGTCGCTATAGGGCACTTCAAAAACTGTTTTTCTACGGAAATTATAGATTCTCGCAGGTCACAAATAAGTTATCAACAATATGCACGTGTGTGAGTTGGAGCAATAAATTATTTTATCCGCGAATTAAGCTCAAACTCTTTTTTTTAGGAATATCTCGCAACAAAAACTATCTGTCGCTATAGGGCACATCAAAAACTGTTTTTCTACGGAAATTATACTTTCTCGCAGGTCACAAATTAGTTATCAACAATATACACTTGCGTGAGCTGAAACAATAAATTATTTTAGCCGCCAATTTAGCATAAATTCTACTTTTTTAGGAATATCTCGCAACAAAAACTATCTGTCGTTATAGGGCACTTCAAAAACTACTTTTCTACGGTAATTATACTTTCTCGCAGGTTACATATTAGTTATCATCAATATACACTTGTGTGAGCTGAAGCAATAAATTATTTTAGCCGCGAATTTAGCTTAAACTCGACTTTTTTAGGAATATCTCGCAATAAAAACTATCGGTCGCTATAGGGCACTTCAAAAACTGTGTATTCTACGGAAAGTATACTTTCTCGCAGGTCACAAATTAATTATGAACAATATACACTTGTGTGAGCTGGAGCAATAAATTATTTTAGCCGCGCCTTTAGCATAAACTCTACTTTGTTACATCTCACAACAATAAACATAGTTCTAATATTTAAAGCTCATTTATTGCTAATTTATTACTCATGTTTAAAATTTATTGCTCTTGCCGATTCGGAGAAAATTGATGTGAACCTTAAAGACAAGCTAGCTCACAACCAAAAATTAAAAAAAAAACCTGCCACAAGACAGAATACGATCTGTTATAATTTATTGCTCTATTTAAAAATTTGTTGCTTGCAAATAATCATGGTTTTCGTTAAACAAACTGCATACCACACGTTTTAGCCTACTAAATGAATATCTGACTTCAAAAAATGCTTTTCTACGGAAATTATATTTTATCGCAGGTCATTATTAGTTTTCAATAATATTTACGCGTGTGAGCTGCAGCAATAAATTATTTAAGGGGCGCATTTAGCTAAAACTCCAATTTTACAGGATTATCTCGCAACAAAAACTATCTGTTGCTGGAGCAATAAATTATTTTAGCCGCGTCTTTAGCATATACTTTACTTTTTTAGGTATATCTCGCAACAAAAACTATCTGTCGCTATAGGGCACTTAAAAAACTGCTTTTCTACGGTAATTATACTTTCTTGCAGGTCACAAATTACTTATCAACAATATACACGTGTGTGAGCTGGAGCAATAAATTACTTTAGCCGCCAATATAGCTTAAACTCGACTTTTTTAGCAATATCTCGCAACAAAAACTATTTGTCGCTATAGGGCACTTCAAAAACTGCTTTTCTACGGTAATTATACTTTCGCGCAGGTCACAAATTACTTATCAACAATATACACGTGTGTGAGCTGGAGTTATAAATTATTTTAGCCCCGAATTTCGCTTAAAATCGACTTTTACAGAAATATCTCTCAACAAAAATTACCTGTCCTTATAGGGCACTTCAAAAAAGTTTTTCTACAGATATTATACTTTCTCGCAGGTCACACATTAGTTATCAACAATATACACGTGTGTGAGCTGGAGTTATAAATTATTTTAGCCTCGAAATTAACTTAAACTCGACTTTTTTAGGAATATCTCGCAACAAAAACTATCTGTCGCTATAGGGCACTTCAAAAACTGTTTTTCTACGGAAATTATACTTTCTCGCAGGTCACAAATTAATTATCAACAATATACACGTGTGTGAGCTGGAGTTATAAATTATTTTAGCCCCGAATTTAGCTTAAACTCGACTTTTTACAGAAATATCTCGCAACAAAACTTACCTGTCATTATAGGGCACTTCAAAAATGTTTTTCTACAGAAATTATACTTTCTCGCAGGTCACACATTAGTTATCAACAATATACACGTGTGTGAGCTGGAGTTATAAATTATTTTAGCCCCGAATTTAGCTTAAACTCGACTTTTACAGAAATATCTCGCAACAAAAATTACCTGTCGCTATAGGGGAATTCAACAATGTTTTTCTACAGAAATTATACTTTCTCGCAGGTCACACATTAGTTATCAACAAGATACGCGTCTGTGAGCTGGAGTTATAAATTATTTTAGCCCCGAATTTAGCTTAAACTCGACTTTTACAGAAATATCTCGTAACAAAAATTACCTGTCGCTATAGGGCACTTCAAAAATGTTTTTCTACAGAAATTATACCTTCTCGCAAGTCTCACATTAGTTATCAACAATATACACGTGTGTGAGGTGGAGTTATAAATTATTTTAGCCCCGAATATAGCTTAAACTCGACTTTTACAGAAATATCTCGCAATAAAAATTACCTGTCGCTATAGGGCACATCAAAAATGTTTTTCTACGGAAATTATACTTTCTCGCAGGTCACAAATTAATTATCAACAATATACACGTGTGTGAGCTGGAGTTATAAATTATTATATCTCCGAATTTAGCTTAAAATCGACTTTTACAGAAATATCTATCAACAAAAATTACCTGTCCTTATAGGACACTTCAAAAAAGTTTTTCTACAGATATTATACTTTCTCGCAGGTCACACATTAGTTATCAACAATATACACGTGTGTTAACTGGAGTTATAAATTATTTTAGCCTCGAAATTAGCTTAAACTCGACTTTTTTAGGAATATCTCGCAACAAAAACTATCTGTTGCTATAGGGCACTTCAAAAACTGTTTTTCTACGGAAATTATACTTTCTCGCAGGTCACAAATTAATTATCAACAATATACACGTGTATGAGCTGGAGTTATAAATTATTTTAGCCCCGAATTTAGCTTAAACTCGACTTTTTACAGAAATATCTCGCAATAAAACTTACCTGTCATTATAGGGCACTTCAAAAATGTTTTTCTACAGAAATTATACTTTCTCACAGGTCACACATTAGTTATCAACAATATACACGTGTGTGAGGTGGAGTTATAAATTATTTTAGCCCCGAATATAGCTTAAACTCGACTTTTACAGAAATATCTCGCAATAAAAATTACCTGTCGCTATAGGGCACTTCAAAAATGTTTTTATACAGAAATTATACTTTCTCGCGAGTCACAAATTAGTTATCAACAATATACACGTGTGTGAGCTGAAGCAATAAATTATTTTAGCCCCGAATTTAGCTTAAACTCGACTTTTTACAGAAATATCTCGCAATAAAACTTACCTGTCATTATAGGGCACTTCAAAAATGTTTTTCTACAGAAATTATACTTTCTCACAGGTCACACATTAGTTATCAACAATATACACGTGTGTGAGGTGGAGTTATAAATTATTTTAGCCCCGAATATAGCTTAAACTCGACTTTTACAGAAATATCTCGCAATAAAAATTACCTGTCGCTATAGGGCACTTCAAAAATGTTTTTCTACAGAAATTATACTTTCTCGCGAGTCACAAATTAGTTATCAACAATATACACGTGTGTGAGCTGAAGCAATAAATTATTTTAGCCCCGAATTTAGCTTAAACTCGACTTTTTACAGAAATATCTCGCAATAAAACTTACCTGTCATTATAGGGCACTTCAAAAATGTTTTTCTACAGAAATTATACTTTCTCACAGGTCACACATTAGTTATCAACAATATACACGTGTGTGAGGTGGAGTTATAAATTATTTTAGCCCCGAATATAGCTTAAACTCGACTTTTACAGAAATATCTCGCAATAAAAATTACCTGTCGCTATAGGGCACTTCAAAAATGTTTTTCTACAGAAATTATACTTTCTCGCGAGTCACAAATTAGTTATCAACAATATACACGTGTGTGAGCTGAAGCAATAAATTATTTTAGCCTCGAATTTAGCTTAAACTCCACTTTTACAGACATAACTCGCAACAAAAACTATCTGTCGCTATAGGGCACTTCAAAAATGTTTTTCTGCGGAAATTATACTTTCTCGCAGATCACACATTAGTTATCAACAATATACACGTGTGTGAGCTAGAGCAATAAATTATTTTGCCGCCAATTTAGCTTAAACTCTAGTTTTTTAGGAATATCTCCCAACAAAAACTATCTGTCGCTATAGGGCACATCAAAAATGTTTTTCTACAGAAATCATACTTTCTCGCAGATCACAAATTAGTTACCAACTATATACACGTGTGTGAGCTTGAGCAATAAATTACTTTAGCCGCCAATTCAGCTTAAACTCCACTTTTACAGACATATCTCCCAACAAAAACTATCTGTCGCTATAGGGCACTTCAAAAATGTTTTTCTACAGAAATTATACTTTCTTGTAGATCACAAATTAGTTACCAACTATATACACGTGTGTGAGCTTGAGCAATAAATTACTTTAGCCGCCAATTTAGTTTAAACTCCACTTTTACAGACATATCTCGCAACAAAAACTATCTGTCGCTATAGGGCACTTAAAAAATGTTTTTCTACAGAAATTATACTTTCTCGCAGATCACAAATTAGTTATCAACAATATATATGTGTGTGAACTGGAGCAATAATTTATTTTAGCTAGGGGCTAACTATCTGTCGCTATAGGGCACTTCAAAAATGTTTTTCTACAGAAATTATACTTTTTCGCGAGTCACAAATTAGTTATCAACAATATACACGTGTGTGAGCTGAAGCAATAATTTATTTTAGCCCCTAATTTAGCTTAACTCGAATTTTACAGAAATATCTCGCAACAAAAATTACCTGTCGCTATAGGGCACTCCAAAAATGTTTTTCTAGAGAAATTATACTTTCTCGCAGGTCACACATTAGTTATCGACAATATACACGTGTGTGAGCTGGAGCAATAAATTATTTTAACCCCTACTTTAGCTTAACTCGAGTTTTACAGTATTATCTCGCAGCAAAAACTATCTGTCGTTATAGGGTACTTCAAAAATGTTTTTCTACAGAAATTATACTTTCTTGCTGGTCACAAATTAGTTATCAACAATATACACTGTGTGAGCTGGAGCAATAAATTATTTTAGCCGCCAATTTAGCTTAAACTCGACTTTTACAGAAATATCTCGCAACAAAATTATCTGTCATTATAGGGCTCTTCACAAACGTTTTTCTACAGAAATTATACTTTCTCGCAGATCACAAATTAGTTCTCAACAATATACACGTGCGTGAGCTGGAGCAATAAATTATTTTAGCCGCCAATTTAGCTTAAACTCCACCTTTACAGATATAGCTCGCAACAAAAACTATAGGGCACTGCAAAAATGTTTTTCTACAGACATTATACTTTCTTGCTGGTCACAATTTATTTATCCGCGCATTTATCTTAAACTCTACTTTTTCTGGTATAACTCGCTACAAGAACTATTTGTCGGTCTAGGGCACTTCAAAAATGTTTTTCTACAGAAATTATACTTTGTCGCAGGTCACGAATTAGTTATCAACAACATTAACGTGTGTGAGCTCGAGCAATAAATTATTGTAGCCGCGAATTTAGCTTAAACTCGACAGGTAGTTTTTGAAGTGCCCTATAGCGACAGATAGTTTTTGTTGCGAAATATTCCTAAAAAACTAGAGTTTAATCTAAATTGGCGGCTAAAATAATTTATTGCTGCAGCTCACACATGTGTATATTGTTGTTAAATAATTTGTGACCTGCGAGAAAGTGTAATTTCCGTAGAAAAACAGTTTTTGAAGTGCCCTATAGCGACAGATAGTTTTTGTTGCGAGATATTCCTAAAAAAGTAGAGTTTATGCTAAATTCGCGGCTAAAATAATTTATTGCTCCAGCTCACACACGTGTATATTGTTGATAACTAATTTGTGACCTGCAAGAAAGTATAATTACCGTAGAAAAGCAGTTTTTGAAGTGCCCTATTGCGACAGATAGTTTTTGTTGCGAGATATTTCTAAAAAAGTAGAGTTTATGCTAAAGGCGCGGCTAAAATATTTTATTGCTTCACCTCACATACGTCTATATTGTTGATAGCAAATTTGTGACCTGCGAGGAAGTATAATTTCCGTAGAACAACAGTTATTGAAGTGCCCTATAGCGACAGATAGTTTATGTTGCGAGATATTCCTCAAAAAGTACAGTTTATGCTAAATTGGCGGCTAAAATAATTTAATGCTTCAGCTCACACACGTGCATATTGTTGATAAGTAATTTGTGACCTGCGAGAAAGTATAATTACCGTAGAAAAACAGTAACGTGTGTGAGCTCGAGCAATAAATTATTGTAGCCGCGAATTTAGCTTAAACTCGACAGGTAGTTTTTGAAGTGCCCTATAGCGACAAATATTTTTTGTTGCGAGATATTCCTAAAAAAAACGAGTTTAAGCTAAATTCGCGGATAAAATAAATTATTGCTCCAGCTCACACACGTTTATATTGCTAATAACTTATTTGTGACCTGCGAGAGAGTATAATTACCGTAGAAAAGCAGTTTTTGAAGTGCCCTATAGCGACAGATAGTTTTTGTTGTGAGATATTCCTAAAAAAGTAGAGTTTATGCTAAAGGCGCGGCTAAAATATTTTATTGCTTCACCTCTCACACCTGTATATTGTTGATAACAAATTTGTGACCTGCGAGGAAGTATAATTTCCGTAGACCAACAGTTATTGAAGTGCCCTATAGCGACAGATAGTTTTTGTTGCGAGATTTTCCTAAAAAAAGTCGAGTTTAAGCTAAACTGGCGGCTAAAATAATTTATTGCTTCAGCTCACACACGTGTATATTGTTGATAACTAATTTGTGACCAGCGAGCAAGTATAATTTCCGTAGAAAAACAGTTTTTGAAGTGCCCTATAGCGACAGATAGTTTTTGTTGCGAGATATTCCTAAAAAAATCGAGTTTAAGCAAAATTCGCGGATAAAATAATTTATTGCTCCAGCTCACACACGCGCATATTGTTGATAACTTATTTTTGACCTACGAGAAAGTATAATTTCCGTAGAAAAAATAGTTTTTGAAGTGCCCTATAGCGACAGATAATTTTTTGTTGCGAGATATTCGTAAAAAAGTAAAGTTTATGCTAAATTGGCGGCTAAAATACTTTATTGCTTCAGCTCACACAAGTGTATATTGTTGATAACAAATTTGTGACCTGCGAGAAAGTATAATTTCCGTAGAAAAACAGTTTTTGAAGTGCCCCATAGCGACAGATAGTTTTTGTTGCGAGATATTCCTAAAAAAATCGAGTTTAAGCTAAATTCGCGGATAAAATAATTTATTGCTCCAGCTCACACAAGTGTATATTGTTGATAAATAATTTGTGACCTGCGAGAAAGTGTACTTTCCGTAGAAAAACAGTTTTTGAAGTGCCCTATAGCGACAGATAGTTTTTGTTGCGAGATATTCCTAAAAAAGTCGAGTTTAAGCTTAATTCGCGGATAAAATAATTTATTGCTCCAACTCACACACGTGTATATTGTTGATAACTAATTTGTGTCCTGCGAGAAAGTATAATTACCGTAGAAAAGCAGTTTTTGAAGTGCCCTATACCGACAGATAATTTTTTGTTGCGAGATATTCCTAAAAAAGTAGAGTTTAAGCTAAAGGCGCAGCTAAAATAATTTATTGCTCCAGCTCACACAAGTGTATATTGATGATAACTAATTTCTGTAGAAAAACAGTTTTTGAAGTGCCCTATAGCAACAGATAGTTTTTGTTGCGAGATATTCCTAAAAAAGTCGAGTTTAAGCTTAATTCGCGGATAAAATAATTTATTGCTCCAACTCACACACGTGTATATTGTTGATAACTAGTTTGTGTCCTGCGAGAAAGTATAATTTCCGTAGAACAACAGGTTTTGAAGTGGCCTATAGCGACAGATAGTTTTTGTTGCGCGATATTCCTAAAAAAGTCGAGTTTAAGCTAAATTCGCGGCTAAAATAATTTATTGCTTCAGCTCACACAAGTGTATATTGATGATAACTAATTTCTGTAGAAAAACAGTTTTTGAAGTGCCCTATAGCAACAGATAGTTTTTGTTGCGAGATATTCCTAAAAAAGTCGAGTTTAAGCTTAATTCGCGGATAAAATAATTTATTGCTCCAACTCACACACGTGTATATTGTTGATAGCTAATTTGTGTCCTGCGAGAAAGTATAATTTCCGTAGAACAACAGGTTTTGAAGTGGCCTATAGCGACAGATAGTTTTTGTTGCGAGATAATCCTGTAAAATTGGAGTTTTAGCTAAATGCGCCTCTTAAATAATTTATTGCTGCAGCTCACACGCGTAAATATTATTGAAAACTAATAACCTGCGATAAAATATAATTTCCGTAGAATAGCATTTTTTGAAGTCAGATATTCATTTAGTAGGCTAAAACGTGTGGTATGCAGTTTGTTTAGCGAAAACCTTGACTATTTGCAAGCAATAAATTTTTAAATAGAGCAATAAATTATAACAGATCGTATTCTGTCTTGTGACATGTTTTTTTTTATTTTTGGTTGTGAGCTAGCTTGTCTTTAAGCTAGCTCATATCAATTTTCTCCGAATCGGCAAAAGCAATAAATTTTAAACATGAGTAATAAATTAGCAATAAATGAGTTTTAAATATTAGTACTATGTTTATTGTTGTGAGATGAAAATGCTGAGCCAGCTTTATAGAGCTCAGAGAGATTCTAGCGGCTACTTCTCTAACATAATCGTCGTACGGGGGGCGCCATATTAAAATATATATTAAATAATTTAATGCATACTATTTATTTATAATATTCACAAGGCGGCACGCGAACTTATACAGTTTTTTTTGTTATCAGTAAACATAGAGTTTCATTACCATAGTTACAAAATGACAGCAATGTATTGAAGCGTTTATTTTATGAGTAAACATAGTGAATAGTTGTCAGACTCGTCAAACTGTCACATTTCAAAGTGGTTTTTTATACAATTGAAGAAAAAGTGGCGATTATAACATGGTATAATTCAAATAATCAGGTTTCAGATGTATTTGCTGCTACATTTAAAAATCGACCCCAGCAACAATTCGAGAAATCTATAATAATTATATCTTACACCGAATGATTTTTTTTATTTGGAGACACTTAAAAAATGTGTACAATGGTGAAAGAATGCCAATCTGCTTTGTACACAGATTTCGGTAATGATGATGCCATTATTTGTACCGTGTGATGCCGTAATGATTAATTTATTGGAAAACTTGGCTCAGACGTCGATTTTTCGGAATTGTGTCCGAAGCCCCGTGCTCACATGGGCCCAGCACATTCAAATATTTGATAATAGAATCTTTTTTTTACAAATATTTTGGGGCTCCGCTAATAACATATTCCCGAAGCCCCGCAAAATTGCCAGCCGGCCCTAGGGAACAGGAACACACCTTATCAAAATATTCTGCTAAGATTTCACGCCAAACTGTATCGGGCATACATAATTGATCAGCTTTTTCCCTTTGTAAACTCTTCAAACACTTGAAGAAAAAATAGTATATGTTATTCGGAGTAGAACGCCCTTTTTGTGTTTTACCCAGCTTGCCTGGCCTCGGCTAGCGCCTCGGCCGCAATAGCTGGGTTCAACACAAAAAGACCGCTTTCTACTCCTAATAACATAATATACTATTACCTTAAAATATCTAAATACCACGCACGTATTGCCGATTTGTTGAGACAGCGTGTTTACGACAGCATTCAAAGCGACCTTCATCGCTCGAATCCTGGGGTCGTAGGTTCGATTCCCACCAGGGGCTTGGATGTTTGTGAGTAGGTGCGTTCAATGGAGCTAGCAAATGCTAAGTAAGCATTTGCTATCTGCTAGGGCGTGCATTGAACGATCTGCTTGTTTTGCGACGATCGAACTGTCAGTCAGTGAGGTTACGAAAATTGAAAACTTTCAAATTTGCATAGAACATAACACTAGGTGCGTTCAATGAAGTTAGCAAATCAGCGTGCTACGCTAGCGAATTGTATATGACGTCATAAGTGACGTCATATTTAATGCTTTGCTAGCGAAAAATGCTAGCACCGATTATTTCGCTAGCTATCTGCTAAGTGCTGCTAGGATACCAAATTTAAAATGGAATCAAAAATGAGTTTTATAAATCACGTTTTAAATGAAGACGCTAGCTATATATTGTCTAAAAATAACAATTATATTTTATATTGACATTATAAGCAGATATGTTTTGACATTTGTGGTTATGTTGAAGTAAATGTAATTTTTTTTGTAAAATTTTTAGATGGAGAATCAATTTTCTGTTATTCCCAAAACAGTTTTTAATTCCAAGTTGAATGAAGCATTTAAAAATTCACAAAGTAATATCTTAGTCAAATATTTGAATTTATATTCGCACTAATTGCCGTTCAGTAAACGTTTTGCTAACTTTATTTTGCTACTTCGTTAGCGCTAGCTTGCTAACTCCATTGAACGCACCTAGGATATATTGAATGCATTATAAATGATAAATAGAAAATAAACTCTCAATGGTATTTTTCTATTTCGGTGTTCTTATGTTTCTATAAACGCACTGTTTTGTACTGCAAACACGACGTTTAGAATATCTATAAGCGTACTATTTTTGGCGCCTTTCATGTTATAGAGTTGGTAGTCATGCTTTCATAACTGACAGATAACAGGTAACCTCAAAATGGTAAGTTGTTGATAATATTTCAACATATTACTTTTAATTATGGATTTTTATACTTTCTTTAGGTGATAGGACTAGAAAGAAATATAATATTAATTTCACAACCAGAATCAGACCTTGAATCATAAATACAATACACCTTGCAATACACTAATTAATCAATAGTTGACAAAATATAAAATTTCAATTGTTAGCGAGAAGCGTTACCAACATAAACATAACTAACAAAAAAAATACCTATTTGACGTCGCAATTTAAATAAATTTAATCGTAAAATTACCTCAATAGAAAAAATAGTATAAAAAACACGTATCATAAGGCCTGTTGACGCACTCGTCCTTTGTAAAACTCGCCTAGCGGCTCGTTTTCCAAACTTGGACTCGTACGTTAACAGATTGCCTTATGATACTTGTGTTTTAATGTACTATAATAACATGCATAATTTAATTTTAGTAGGATATTCCACGCAAGTGAAATAAAGTACAAATATTTTATGTTATTTTTACGTAATTCATTCATTTTCATTGGAAGTATATTCAAATATTACAAATGATATTTGAATTTGTGCGCCATATTTTTATATGCAGCAAAACTAGCGAGAAAATAGTCGCTTGTTTTGCTTACTACCCAAGTAACACAAATGACCTAAAATCGACGTCGCTGTGACGTCCTAATTCACGTCACATAGACGTCTTGTAGACGTCTCAGCGTGGAGCTGTACGACGTCATTTTAAGACGTTGTTTAGACGTCATTTTCAGACGTTGTATCGACGTCATTTTCAGACGTTGTATCGACGTCATTATAAGATGTTGTATCGACGTCATTTTAAGACGTTGTTTAGACGTCATTATAAGACGTTGTTTCGACGTCATTGTAAGACGTTGTATCGACGTCATTATAAGACGTTGTTTCGACGTCATTTTAGGGCATTGTTTCGACGTAAATTTTATGGTATAAACATAAATGGTGGTAGGAAAAATAAATAATGTAATTCTAGTTTTATTTATACTATATAATATAAAAAATATTAATGCAAAACAATATAGCAACAATAAATATTAAACATAAAAAGTATTTAAAAAAAAATATTACGAAAAATACAAATTAAATAAATAAATGCATCTTATATCTACAAAAAATTATGTACATATTTATTTGCACGTTGTTGTGTGGTGCATATTTCAACTAGTTCACCATTGCTTGTTTATATTCTTCATAATGGCACTTCGCTTCGTGTCTTTACCATATCTATAAAAAAAAATTGTCATAAGCAATATAAGCACAATTTTATCTACTTACAATATATTAAATTTTCAATGTTCGCATTAAGAAATGTTATTTTCAGTATTCTCCCGTGGTAATTAAAATGCTGGAAACAGAGATGTTTATACAGTAAATATCTCTGGCTGGCATGACACAACACAAAAATGGCGGAGGGTGCGTTCATACATATACAGTAGTCTGAGCATATGTCAATTTTTATTTGATTTATTTTTATTTTGCTGTAATTTCTTTTAATTTTAGAAAAGAGTTGTAAATACAAAAATGAAAGTATAATTCTTTCGACTTACCAAATTATTCTAAAATCTCCACCTCGTATAATTTATATTCAGAATTGGCCTGCTGGTAATAATTGTTAATTGCCCGAACCATTTTTTTTATATTTCAAATTTTCGGACCAAGCGCAATAAATTTTATTTTTATTACGCAGCCAACATTTCGGCAGTTTGAATAGAATTTGTACCAACAAATTCTATTACAGCAACTGCCAAACTATACAAAAGAGAAATTAGAAATTAAGTTTCCATTAAAAAAAAAAAATGCAACTTGGTCAAGATCAGCAGATCGAAATATGTATTAAAAATCACTATGATGTCTCTTTGTCGATGGTTTACTTAAATCCAATCGTTCTAGAATAGCTTGAAAGGGAAGATGTAAAGATTATTGGAAAACTTAGGAAAGTGGGATTTTTGGAGCTATAGGAAATGCTGAGGTAAAACCGTAAAACTATATAGATAAATCTTTGTTTTTATATTATATATTTCCTTTTATTTATACATTTACTTTTGTATTAGCAACTAGATTTTGTTTAAATTGTTGAAAATTAATATGTCCGTGATTTTTATACCAAAAAATATAACAGATATAAATTGTTTCCATTTCGCATTAATAATTATGTAAACATTTAATATGTTTTAAATAAATAAAATATAAATATCACCACGACATACCTATATTTGGGTGTGCCAATCTGCTTCTATTCGTAGATTTTGGTAATGACAATAATTAAATAAAAATATATATATATTATACATATATGTAAATATAAACTAAGTGTTATATTACATTTGTTCTAATTTTTAAAATCATTATAATAAACAATATATTGTTATATATTTTTGCATAATGAATTGATATATAAATAAAAATAATATATCCCTTCGTGTGTTATTAATTGCCAAATTAAATAAATTTAAAATATGAATTTTTAATAATATTAATAATAAAGTAAAAATAATCGTCATAAAGACGTCAAATTAGACGTGGAAAAAAGGTTTAAATAGACCTAATTATGACCATATAAAGTCGTCATATAGACGTCATAGCGACCACAAATCTGACGTCTAAATAGTCCTATTTCAGACCAAAAATCAACGTCACAATGTCGTCGTATAGACGTCTGATTAGACGTCTAAATAGACCTATTTCAGACCAAAAATCAACGTCACAATGTCGTCGTATAGACGTCGGATTAGACGGCAGAATATGACTTAAATTCGACCTGAAATCGACGTCACTTTTTGGTCGACCGTCGGTCAGTGTTACTTGGGTAGCAAAACGAGCAAATGCTAAGTTAGCCGTTCAGTACATTTTACTTCCGCTTTGCTCGATTTGCTAACTTCATTGAACGCACCTAGTGTTTTCAAATATAATATAATATATAATGTAACGAAATGTAATATATTAAAATAAAGTATTTGATAGAGCTGTAACATATTGTGTTGAAAAGCCGACAAAATTAATATTATATACACTCGTCGCCAAAAAAAAAAAACCCGGATACTTAAAAAAAGATTTTTATCGACTTGTGACAAACGAAATATGGGTTTATTTGTTATTTTTATGTTAAAATATGAACAACTGATCTGTAATCTAAGATTAGAAAATAAAAAGGGTAGCAAATACTTTATTATTTATTAAGAAAAAAATACAGTCAACCATAAATCGTTAGTTAATGACTCTTGGTGGATAGTTTATAACACCCTTAGTACTTATAGTACTAAATGTGAATAAATTTGTTATAAATCAATCAGGCAATATAGTCGGACTAAAAACTTCAGATGATGATCATATTATACAATACATCGCTGTAGCCTAGATTATTTCCGGAAGTACTGCACAAAATGTAACTCGACGTTATTTATCAAACAGGGGAATACATCAAAGGACGAATATCAGAAACACTATGCATTACAAACCCGTTTAAACATCGATTTATAGCAATATTTGTACTACAAGAATGGCGTGTACTACTAACTGGTGTCTGTTGCCAAGTGGTAGATGTTCATGGAGTTGAAATTTCTGTATGAACCGTTCGCCGAAGTTTATGAGAGGATGCCTGTTGCTTACCCAACTTTGCTCATAGCACATCAAGTATAGCGGCTACATTTTCCGCGAGATCAAAGGTACTATATGGAGCACTGGAGCTCCTAACTGTTCATATATGAATATAATTTCTGCCCGTGTTCATTAGATGAACAAGAATGCGCATGAAGGTCAGGAGAACCGTTTTCAGGATATAACATATCCTGAAAAACACCATTTAACAGAGGTAGTATAATGGTATGGGCTGGTATTTCGATGTATTGAAATATTGAGCTTGTTTTGGTTAAATGTGGTGGTTTGACAGTAGTTCTGTAAATTAGAAAATGCAAATCTGACTCCGTAGTACTTTTTGCTTCATTTGTTCCCGAAAATTTCATCTTGAAAGTTGACAAATGTGTCCTTACTATGCACATATAAAAAGTTTACGTTTAAAATAAGTCAATATTCGATTATTACAATAGTCAGACTTCAATTCCTGCGATTTCAAGTCTGGTCTCTTTCGCTTCAGTCGAAATGGCCAGTCCGCAAAATTCACCAAGAGTAAAGTAACCTTCTGAAGATGATTTCGAGTTTTAATTAAATAGTATATGGAAGAGAAACATAAGAGGAACGTAGATTTCAAGTCTGGTCTCTTTCGCTTCAGTCGAAATGGCCAGTCCGCAAAATTCACCAAGAGTAAAGTAACCTTCTGAAGATGATTTCGAGTTTTAATTAAATAGTATATGGAAGAGAAACATAAGAGCAACGTAGATTTCAAGTCTGGTCTCTTTCGCTTCAGTCGAAATGGCCAGTCCGCAAAATTCACCAAGAGTAAAGTAACCTTCTGAAGATGATTTCGAGTTTTAATTAAATAGTATATGGAAGAGAAACATAAGAGCAACGTAGATCTCAAGTCTGGTCTTTTTCGCTTCAGTCGAAATGGCCAGTCCACAAAATTCACCTAGAGTAAAGTAACCTTCTGAAGATGATTTCGAGTTTTAATTAAATAGTATATGGAAGAAATACATAAGAGCAACGTAGATGTCAAGTCTGGTCTCTTTCACTTCAGTCGAAATGGCCAGTCCGCAAAATTTACCAAGAGTAAAGTAACCTGCTGAAGATGATTTCGAGTTTTAATTAAATAGTATATGGAAGAAATACATAAGAGCAACGTAGATGTCAAGTCTGGTCTCTTTCACTTCAGTCGAAATGGCCAGTCCGCAAAATTCACTAAGAGTAAAGTAACCTTCTGAAGATGATTTCGAGTTTTAATTAAATAGTATATGGAAGAAATACATAAGAGCAACGTAGATGTCAAGTCTGGTCTCTTTCACTTCAGTCGAAATGGCCAGTCCGCAAAATTCACCAAGAGTAAAGTAACAAGAGTAAAGTAACCTTCTGAAGATGATTTCGAGTTTTAATTAAATAGTATATGGAAGAAATACATAAGAGCAACGTAGATGTCAAGTCTGGTCTCTTTCACTTCAGTCGAAATGACCAGTCCGCAAAATTCACCAAGAGTAAAGTAACCTTCTGAAGATGATTTCGAGTTTTAATTAAATAGTATAGGGAAGAGAAACAGAGGAGCAACGTAGATCTCAAGTCTGGTCTTTTTCGCTTCAGTCGAAATGGCCAGTCCACAAAATTCACCAAGAGTAAAGTAACCTTCTGAAGATGATTGATGAACTACTTCTCGTTCTTCCAGTTCTCTCTTGAGATCACTTACTTTTAATTCACTTCATTTTATTTGTTTAGTCGCCATTTTATTTATTTTTATTTATTTACACTTCACAGTTTAACAACCCCACACCTGACACCAATTGTAACGTTTTTATTTATATGGGTGAAGTGTAAAACATAGACAAATATTATTAACTAAAAGAATACGTTTATTAAACGATAATTAATTAAGGATTAAATATTAAAAGATAATAAAAACAACTAACACTATGATTAAATAATTATAAACACTAAGAATATTATTAAATGCTTAAACACTACGATTATTTATCTATACAATATTTATATCACTACACGTATTTATATAACTACATTTATTTATGTTAACAACTGGTAAACTGTATATTTATATCACCAAGTTCATCGCTCGTTGCTTATATATATCAGACTGTCCCTCCGCTTTCTTTCGGCCGGTATTTATACCGCTTATAACATTCTAGAAGACTCGGAAGCGACAATGACCTGTATACAAAGGAATGAGGTCACGGCGTAATTAGCCTCTAGCCGCTGCGGCGCCGGGGATTGCGTCATCGCTCTGGAACGTTCTGTCAGTGGCGGCGTTGTATACTCTTCTCCCAGGGGCGCACGTCACAAGTGTTTACCTTTCTCTCAGCCTCATTATCTCGCACTCGCAATTGGTTGCGTGAAGCTTGTTTGGCAGCTTCATGATCTAATCCATACGAGAGTGCGTCAACTACAGTTTTTCAATAGCAGCAGTGCTTGCTGAATTTCGCTGTCTCGAACTCCGTAGATGAATGTTTGAATGACCGTGCACTCTAAAACGCTGTCGTTTCCATTAAGAAGTGACATTTCTCAACATTGTATACTTAGAAATTTGGACAGCGAGCGATTTTTCTACTTTGTCGCGCTAGAGCAGCAAAGTGACATTTTGCGTTGACTAAAGAGAGCGCAAATGGCTACTTTCTATGTAGACTGTAGAAAAAAAATATTTTGTTAATATATTTTTAAATTTAGATAAGGAGTCGCCAAATATGCCAATGTCAATAGTACATGATACACTGTTATATGCTACACAGAGTTGTCTTATTGGAGATTTCAATTCGTAATTAGTCCTAGCTGTTTTACAATGAAATGGTACTTTATTTCTTGAAGTGACGCGTGGAACGTGAAATGGTATTAGCTCAAGACTAAATGGGTCATCAATACAATTATTAATTAATTTGTATAAGTAGAGAGATAATTGTAAATTTCTTCTGCTACAATGGCACTAAGTTCACTTCAGGCAATAAAACAGAATAATCATGGGTAAAGATAGGATATTGTCCATGTATTTTAAAATAACAATATTTGATGAATTTATACTGGACAGACTCAACCTTATATTTATGGTATATTGGATTCCAGACTTGTAGACAATATTCTAGCTTAGAGCGGACAAATGCATAATACAAGCTTTTAAGTGTAGTTGTTTTACAGAAAGACCGACAATTTCTAATTACAAATCCAAGATTTTTGTAGGATGATCTTACGGTAGTCTCAATGTGTACATTAAATGTTAGTTTTGTGTCAAATATAATCCCAAGATCCTTAAACTGAGTTATTTTCTCAAGCGAATTAGTTTCCATGTGATATGTATAAGTGTAAACGTATTTTTTAACAAAGTAACTCATTATTTTACATTTGCTGTAATTAAAGAACAATTTTGAGTTGTGGGACCATTTTAAAATGTTGTTGATGTCGTTTTGTAAGAGAATACAGTCATTAATAGAGTTGATGGTTTTATAAATTTTTATGTCATCGGCATACAAAAGTATTTGAGAATGTTGAACACAGTCCACCACGTCATTAATGAAGAGGTTGAATAATAGTGGGCCCAAGTTTGATCCTTGTGGGACCCCAGAAGTAGCAGTGAACGGGTTTGATTTAAAGTTATTAAGATGTACGGTCATTTCGCGATCTCTGAGGTAGGAGTCGAGAAAATGAAGGTCCTCAGTAAAGTGAAAATATTTGCCGAGTTTTTCCAGAAGCACATTGTGATTTAAACTGTCGAAAGCCTTTTTAAAATCTGTGTATATCACATCAACCTGAGAGTTGTCACGTAGAGAATTAAGAGTGAATTCAGTGAAGTTCATAAGGTTAGTCGTGGTTGATCTACCAGACATGAATCCATGTTGATGACGAGAAATATTTGTGGAAATAGAATTATATATTATTATGTACTTATATAAAATTGATTCAAAGATTTTAGAGATATTAGAAAGAATGGTAATAGAACGGTAGTTAGAAATATCAGTATTGTCACCAGCTTTGAAGATGGGACAAATGAACGAGTTTTTAAGTACAGAGGGAAAGCGATTGGTTGATAGAGAGAGGTTAAAAAGAAAATGTAAAGGTTTAACAAAAAAATGACTACATGCTGCAATGATATATGCAGGTAAGTGATCAGGACCAGGATTACGTGATGATTTAAGTTTCCGAATTGCAAGTAAGATATCATCCTCGGTAATGTTAGATATTGTTAGATTGTTATTGCGTTACAATTAATGTCAGTTGTCCCTGCATACATATTTGAATTATTATCTGTGGTATAATATACACTAGAAAAATAATCCGCAAATCCTTGAACTATATCTGCTGTATTATTGAAGTGCATATTACCTGGAATTCTTGAAACGCGTTTTTTGTTATTAATGTAAGTCCATATGTTATTAGGATTCATAGCTAAGTTGTTTTCTATGCCATCTAAATATTTCTTGTGCTCAAACTTAATTTGTTTTTTAATAAGAGTGCGGAGATTTTTAAATTCATTGAGATAAGATTCAGTTTTATGTTGCAGGGAATACATTTGTTCATAATATTATACAATGTTGAGTAAAATATAGAAAATGCAGTATCAATATTATTACATTGATATAGAGAATTCCAGTTGCATTCAGAGAGTAAATTATATAGAAGATGAAAATCTGCATTACGAAAGTTATATGTTTTAGAATTCGAATTAAATGAAGAAATGGAAGGTTTTGCAGATAAAATAGAAGGCAAAGAAATGGATAATGAAGGGTGAAGAGGATCCTCATCAACAATTGGATTCATATCACGAGCTACCGAACACGACATATTTGATATCACCACATCCAGAATTCGATTAGAGGAATTAGTGACAATGTTATACTGAGTTGCATTTAAAAAAGAAATGAAGTTTTGATAGTTAGTTATTATATTATCAGTATAACTTAGCTTGATGGAATCTACAAGTTTTGAGATATTTAAGTCTCCCATAATTATAAAGTTGTTATCTAGTAGGGGTAGAAAAGATGAAAACTTTCGAAAATGTAATTATGTTGCAAATACATAGAAAAATACATTAGACGTGAGAAAAATTTTAGTGCCAACGATATCTGAAAGACAATTGGGATGAAAAGTTATATGTAGAGGAATAGATTTAAATTTATTGTTAACAGCGCATATTACACCGCCACCACGTGATTTGCCTGAAAGTGCTGTGTCCCTATCACTCCTATACACATTGTAGTGAGACATTAATAATTCTGAAGTTTGCACACTATCATTCAACCAACTTTCAGTTATAGAAATGATGTCATAGTCCGTAGAACAACAGTTATTATAGAAAAAATCAAGTTTGGTATTTAAACCTCTTACATTTTGATAAAATATATGCATAATAATGAATCACAGAGAAAAAAAATAGTTATTTTTGTAGTGTAAAACAAAAATGAATACAAATAATATGAGTTTAAGTGAAACAGTGTAAAAACCTTGATAAAATAAAGTGACATGTTGAAACCTCGAATAAGACGACAAGTGCAATGAACTATGAGAATAACATATTGTTACTTGTTTATAAGTGTGAATAAAGAGATCTTGAAGACAGCTGTTTAAACGATATAATATAAAAATAATATGGATTGAGTATTATGCTCGCAAACAGTAATATATATCCAATATTAACATTAATGACGCCCCGTATAGTTAATTTAACTAATACCTAATAATTTTGACAAAATTTTGACTTAAAATTAAATAACATCTGAATATGACAGTCTTTTAATACTACGATCATCGGATTTCACATAGATAATGCCATCAGTTGACCACACATTTCGAAAACCGAATTTGGTACATGCTTGCAAAGATCTAGCCTTGTTTTAGTTAAATCTTCTTTTATACTTAGTTCCACGTAGTTGCTTACGATTATTAATAATCAGAGAACGAGTTTAATACGAACAAAATTTAACTATTATAGGGCGCGGTCTCGAAGTACTAGTAGATGGAATATTACAGTTTCTTTTACCTATTCGATGGCATCGGTCTATTAGATCAGGACTCACTTTCACTTTGAGCTTTTCACTAAACATATCACGCACAACTTCTTCGGTGTTTTCATTTGCCATCTCCGGAACCCCAATTACGCGGATGCAATTTCGGCGGGAGTACTGCTCCTGCTGGTCTAGTTGTTTTTCCAGAACTTTGTAGTCGGCGGTGAGTTCGGCGATGGTGCTCTCATAGTAAGCTTTTTGTTGTTTAAGCTTACGATCAAGGCGTTGAATAACATTATCGACAAGTTTGTCGAGAAATTCTTGATCAGCGAGTAGAGCGGCGATTGTCTCTTTTATTATTGATGTTAGATGTCGTGTGCCAGACATGTTATAATATTCAGATTTTTTTTAAAAAAAGAAAAAATACGATCGATTTAAGTGCGACGGAGCGTCAAGGAAGCGTGTCTACAGTCGCAACAACACATTCAACTCAACATGAATCACTTATGATCTTTTGTTTGTACATGTATAACATATATATACAGGATGTAAACGGAACTAGGGAACGCGGAAGTTATTAGAGATACAAAAAAATCTTTCAAATAAATTTTTTAGTGTTTCTAGCAAGCTAATTAAATTAATGTAAATCAAAAAAAAAAAAAAATTAATTTTCGGTGATATACGTATTTTTGACTTTTTTTAAATGGTACATCCTATATATTTTTATACTATTTAGTAGGAAATAATTTTTGCTTTAAAAAAGTTTTTTAAGTTATACCTTCTAAACTTAATAGAATTCGAGATATTGAAGAAAATATTAAAATAGTTTTACTCGAAATTAAAGCTGGCTATGAAAACAAAATTATTGAGTTACGAAACATTTTAATTTACAAATGTACATCAAATTATTGTCATACTGGTAACACTATAAAAATTGTTCAAAATTTTCACCGTTTTCTTGTATACAAAAATTGAGCCTTTTTAACAAATGTCGATTTACAGTATTATTAATTTTATTATTTAACTCGTTCACAGCTTGTCTTATTCTATGTTTTAATTCTTCAAGTGTAGTAACGTGCGTTAACATAAACTTTGTTTTTGATGGCACCACACAGAAAGAAATCTAAGGGCGATAGATCGGGAGACCTTGCAGGCCACATTATAGGTCCTCTTGATCCAATCCAGGCATTTGGAAATTCTTGATTTAAAGTTTGTTACATCTATTGAATTGTGCGCAGGTGCACCATCTTGTTGAAATATCATTCCGCGCCGATCTGCTAATGGTATATCATCAAAAAAATTCCTTAGTTCATTTTGTAAAAAAACAAATATCTTTGAGAAGTTAAAGTGCCCTCATAAAAATATGGACCCAGAATAATATTATTAACAATTCCGCACCACACATTAGTTGAAAAACGTACTTGAAAATTAGTAATACATGTTTCGCGTGGATTTATGTCAGTAGTTTGCCAATAATGCGTATTATGCCTATTAAATATACCATTATTGGAAAAGTGGCTTTCATCTGTCCATAAAATTTTATTTAGAAAATGTGGATTTGTGCGATATTCCTGAATGAAATAATTGCATAAGTGAAATCTTCTTGCAAAATCGCCAGGATGGAGATTATGGATTTTATGTATTTTGTAAGCTTTGAATTTATGCTTTTTTAAAATCCTGTGTACCTGTGTATGTGATACGTTTAATTCTAGTGCAGCTTCTCTAACTGAATTTCTCGGATGCACATTAAAATATGCTAATACATCAGCTTCCAAATTTTCATTTATTTGACGAACTTCGCGATTTGCCATTGTCAGGGAACCAGTTCTACGTAGCTTTCTTTCTAATTTGAAAAAGTATGTTTGATTTGGATGAAAGCGATCAGGATATTGTTGCCGGTATAATCGCAGGGCTTCTCTTGAATTATTGTTTGATAAATGGAAACATTTCAACATATGTACCTTCTCGTTAATTGAGTATTCTTCCATTTTTACAACAAATAATAATCTAAGTTATCAATTCAATAAACTTTTTCACAGGGTTATAACAATAAACTAATACAAATGTCAAATTTTGTTTCCATAGCCAGCTTTAATTTCCAGTAAAATTATTTTAATATTTTCTTCAATATCTCGAATACTATTAAGTTTAGAAGGTATAACTTATGAAATTTTTTTAAAGCAAAAATTATTTCGTACTAAATAGTATAAAAATATACAGGGCGTACCATTTAAAAAAAAGTCAAAAATAGTTATATCTCCGAAAATTTAAATATTTTTTTCTGATTTACATTAATTTATGTAGCTTACTAGAAACAATAACAATTTTATTTGAAAGATTTTTTTGTATCTCATAACTTCCGAGAAAAATCGCGTTCCCTAGTTCCGTTTACAACCTGTATATATAACATGTATAACAATTTGTAAATAACAATTAAGTATTTATGTTATAAGAATTATTTGCGACCATCCGTAACATATTTAAACATAGAAGTAGGCCGTAGGGTCGAGGAATTATTGTAATAAACGAAGAAAGAATTTATTACAATAATTCCTCGACCCTACGGCCTACTTCTATGTTTAAATATTTATGTTATAAATACATGGGAATGGTATGTAAATGTTTATAGTATTAAATAATATAAACCTACTAATTTGTTTATACAATAAAGTTTATAAACACATATATTTGTTGCAAGAAGCTGATATCAATGGGAATAGTGTATGAGAAGGATGTATTGTGTTTATAATTAATTTTATTTTACATTACACAATGACAATATTTATACATAGATATAACGGTTTAAGTGTAAAATGATACTGACAGAAAACAATAGTCCTTTTCAATTTAACAGTTGTCTCTTTTTATCTCTGCAAATAGTAAGTAAAATGGTGTTTGCAACTGCTAGCTGGGCTGTGAAACAAAACCTAAGTGATATATCTTATAGTGAATCTATAGGCATTTGACGGACAAACGTTTAGCGAATCCAACATCTACAGATGAGCCACAAAAAATAATTTAGCTCCACAACTATTTTTATTGTTTTTCTTTTATAAGCTAGCTAGCCTGCTGTAAGAGACTCTGAATATCGCTTGACTCTATAAATAGAGCCCGAAAATTTCTGCTTCCTGTGACTGTTATATATAAATATAGCATCACGGCATATTACCCATTGCTGGGTGTGCCAATCTGCTTTATACACATATTTCGGTAATGATGAAATATTTGTACCATGCGGGCGCTTACCAGACGTCACCTCACTGTTAAAACCACATATTCGCAGAGAACGTTTTCCGTCGATTTCTCAACTAGACCACATCTTTTGTACAAATCGTCATCCACTATGCCAATGTTTTCTGATGAGATGTCCTAGAACAAACCCACGAATATTTATACTGACTGAGTTTCTATTACAATGTAGAACAGGCCCCCCAATCCTTTCCAGCAAAGGACCACATACAAAAAATTATACCATGTGATGGGTCGGTCGATGAAAATAAAAGGATATAAATAATAAACGTAAAAAAGACAGTAAACAAAAATAGTCCAGGAAGTAGGTGTTCAAAACAGTGGTATTGGAGAGAAGTTTGCGGAACTTTTGAAAATTGGTGGAATTAATAAGTCTTGACGTTCTGTATTAGAGGTCATATTCTGCCGGTACCTACAGAAAAAAAAATCAAAAAATGCTTTTATGCAAGTATCTCCGCACCAAGCGCTTTTCGAAATAATATCCATGTAATAAATTGAAAAGAACATAATTATCTACAGTAGGGGATTACAGCTCAATAGAATTAAAAAAAAAATAGTAATAAATAGTGAAAGTATGTATGTTGGAAATATGGGGTTTTCTGATAAAGCGGCTCGATATAAATATGAATTCAATATATATTATGTAGTCGTGGGCGTTCATAAAAAATATGTATTTTGTCAGGATGATTAAAGATTTATTTCATACTTGCTTTTCTTCATACATAACATAAAATACAGTTTCAGACACAACATAACAACTTCCTCCCTCCCTGTCTCGCGA
The DNA here is from genome assembly GCA_951394225.1 of Harpalus rufipes. NCBI lineage: Eukaryota > Metazoa > Arthropoda > Insecta > Coleoptera > Carabidae > Harpalus > Harpalus rufipes. The sequence goes on along the minus strand of OX596278.1, from coordinate 29,257,089 downwards.
GAGCCACCTATGTCACCAGAGCTAACTTACATAAAGGCGCGAATTTCATTTTTTTGATTTTTGTTTACAATTATTTTGATTGCCGACTAAAAGACCGTCTATATATGTAACGATACCGAGGGAGGAGGAGGGTACTACTAATTGAAGTAAAGAAATTCAAATAGCAGAGGTGTGGCTATCATTCCAGTACTGCAATTCTCAAACAGTTTTTATTTGAATATAAATGTTTTGCATAATAATTTAAATACACGTGCAATTATAAAGTATTTAGAATGTTGTATTAATTTTTTTTTTGTAAATATGATTTAGAAATAGCATATATTTCAAGAACATTTAGGTCCACAATGAAAACAGTCGTGACGTCACATCCATATTTTCAAACTTTGGGCGACTATAACTCGCTCAATAATAAAAAAAATTCACCAGTTTTTCATTAATAGTCTTAGTTTTACATATACTTTCTTACTTTCAAATGAAATATTATATACATCCCATTTAGAGCTGCCACCATTGGGATCTCGAGAACTATCAGAAATATAATGTCGATTAAATGAAACTTTTTGCGCACCTATAGGGGCCATCTCAGATGTTCTTTTGTGTTTCCAAAAATTCTCATAGGGCAATAGATAATGAAGAAAAACTCAATTTTCTTGATTTTTACCTCTCACTAAGAATCCGATTTTAACATTTTTACAATGATGTCTGTATGTGTGTGTGTGTGTGTGTGTGGGAGGTTGTTGGATGTACGATTTCTCAAATTCTATAAGACTAAAGACCTGTTTGACTACAGATTCCTCAATCTAACGTTAATGGGGAGAGTTGAATAGATTTTGGTACCAATTGGAAAACCAAAAGTTATCGTAAAAAAATCTAAATATTATTTTTCTGAATTTTTTTATTGGTATTAAATATTTTTTTCTATTGGTAGCTTTCCGTTTGTCACTGTCAACATTCTTCTTAATTATTTATTTTTTCACTGTTGCCCATACTTTGACAACTCCTTCCGGTGGAACAACAACAGTACCTACGAATTAAAACATGCACATTGAAAAATAACATAGAACAGTTTTAAAAATAACAATATGTACTCGCTTTTGTTTGGCAATATATCTTCAATTGCATCTGAGCATGTAATACATTTAATGGATCCTTTCAGGGAAGTTCTATTTTGCGGATCACAAAAAAAAGCGGACTGGTCTTATTTATTGGTTCTATAGTATTAAATCACAACATACTAGTTACTTTTGAATAACTGTGGTATACAAAACAGGAAGATGATTGAAATCACCTCCGCAAAGGTTACTTTACTCCAGGTGTATTTTGCGGACTAGCCATTTCTAATAAAACGAGAGGGATTACACTTGGAATTTGCATGGCTTTAGTGATTCCTTGTAATATACAATTTAATTTAAACTCGAAATCATCTTCAGAAGGTTACTTTACTCGTGGTGAATTTTGCGGACTGGCCATTTCGACTGAAGCGAAAGAGACCAGACTTGAAATCTACGTTGCTCTTGTTTCTCTTCTCTATACTATTTAATTAAAACTCGAAATCATCTTCAGAAGGTTACTTTACTCGTGGTGAATTTTACGGACTGGCCTTTTCGACTAAAGCGAGAGAAATAAGACTTTTTATAGTATAGGGAAGACAGGGCCGGATTTAGGGGTGGGCGAGGTGGGCGACAGCCCACCCCAAAGTTTGCAAGGGGCGGCATTTCACAAAAAAATATATATATTTTACTTCACATAGTATGTAATTCCTTTACTCCACTAATATATTTTCATTTTTATTTAACCTAAAAAATATTAGTACCATGGACTAAAATATTGAGAAATAATATTAATATAGGTATGATGTGTTAAAAACCTAACTCGGAGTAGGCTATGAACAAAGAAACTTATCTGATCATTATTCAATTCAAAAGTCAAGTTGTCAAAAATTGATCTGGAAATGTAATTTTAAAGAGAAAAGATAATTAAGAAGAAAACAATATATAATCATATAAGGGTATAAAAATATTATATTACTGAATTCAGAATTAAATTCTCCAACGAATGAGCAAATAAAAAATATATGTTCTCATTAAAAATAAAAAATTTAGGTCTCATATTTTGAAAACCATTGGTCGAAAAAAATATTTCTTCGTTTCTTTACATTTTTCTTGTAAAATAGAAATTGCTTGCCCATTTAACATTTCGAGATAGCACAATGGTGGCACATTGTTTATTATGGTATGGTTGGGAGGGGGGGCGGCATCTTTAGATCTTGCCCACCCTAACTTTTGTTCTAGATCCGGCCCTGAGGGAAGAGAAACATACGAGCAACGTAGATTTCAAGTCTGGTCTCTTTTGCTTCAGTCAAAATGGCCAGTCCGCAAAATTCACCAAGAGTAAAGTAACCTTCTGAAGATGATTTCGAGTTTTAATTAAATATTGTAATAAAGAAAAACATAAGGGCAACGTATATTTCAAGTCTGGTCTTTTTCGTTTTAATTAAATAGTGTAGTAAAGAGAAAGAGCATCGTAGATTTCAAGTCTTATTTCTCTCGCTTTAGTCGAAATGGCCAGTCCGCAAAATTCATCAGGGGTAACGTAATCTTCTGAAGATGATTTCGAGTTTTAATTAAATAGTATAGAGAAGAGAAACATAAGAGCAACGTAGATTTCAAGTCTGGTGTTTTTCGCTTCACTCGAAATGGCCAGTCCGCAAAATTCACCAAGAGTAAAGTAACCTTCTGAAGATGATTTCGAGTTTGAATTAAATTGTATATTACAAGGAATCACAAAAGCCAAGCAAATTCTAAGTTTGATCTCCCTCGTTTTATTAGAAATGGCTAGTCCGCAAAATACACCAGGAGTAAAGTAACTCTGCGGAGGTGATCTCGATCATACGACGGCTTGGAAGGGTCAGGGTAAAATCTTTTTTTCTCTAAAATCCCGACTTTTAAACTGGGGATCCCGACTTTTAAACTCGGGATCCCGACTTTTTAAACTCGGGATCCCGACTTTTTAAACTCGGGATCCCAACTTTTTAAACTCAGGATTCCGACTTTTTAATATATTCTCATTCGTCCGTTATCTGTTCCAAGGTTAACAAAAATGAAGAGTACGTGCCATTGCATCTAAATGTCATAGCGCCCAAATTCCATTGCGTCTAAATTTCACAGCGCCCAAATTTTACAGCGTCTAAATCCAAATTTTACAGCGTCTAAATCCAAATTTTACAGCGTCTAAATGATGTCCCCCCACCAATTGCCGCAGCGGCTAAATTTGACCTGGCTTATTTCGGCCACTACCAGTGGTGTTGGTAATACAGCAAACTGTAAATATGTCTACATTTATTTGAAATTATACAACAGATGGCGAGTTTGTTGTGTAGTTAATAGGGTACCTATATACTCAGGGTATGGCCATGACGTGGCTCGCGTTTCGTTCGCCATTAGCGGGCCACTGTCATATTCGTTGTTGCGCAAATTATTATGTATTTTCGGGGCAATTTGTTTTATTTTAATGCAAAACACATTTAAATATACTTCTAATATTTATTTAAAGTAATACTTTTATTTTATTTATTTATATATTATCTTGAGATACTGACTACGATGACTGGCAATATTGAAAACACATAAAAATTACCAATATTAAGCACAAACATTTAAATTTTTAAAAGGTAAGTTTAAAATATATACTTATTATGTAAATAATAACTACAGTTATTAAATTAGATGTGATAATAACAACCTATATCGTGCCTATATCCTACACTCTACATCTATGTCATAATAATAATTGTGTATGTCTTAAATAAATGAATTTTTATTACCTTTATAGATTCATAGTGTGATTATTTAATATTCCTGTATAATATAATATCACATTTCTTACAAATATATAGGGAAATGAATTATCAGTATGTTTGACATTGGCTCGCTTATGGCGGCGATCTTTCCCCATGGCCATAGCCTGTATATAAAGGTACCCTAGTAGTTAATACAGTGCCACAGTGCGTATAACTAGGTACTATAGTAGTCAACAGCAGATAACCAAATAAATACTGTACAATATTTTACGAACACAACGGGTTTGTAATGTAAAAGAAGAATGTGCACTGAAAGACAAATATATTTCAATATATAAAAATAATGTAAATAACACAAATATGAATTAACTATTATCTACCTGTTTCATAAAATTTTACAAATATGAAAGTACTTGTAATAAGTGCATTTAAATACATGTAAAAAGAAAATTGAAAAGTTACATGTTTAAATTTTTATTTGGTATGGATTAAAAAAGAAAACGTTTTATTTAAAAAAATAATTACTCCAAATTCATACAGATAGCCAGAAAGAAGGTTTACAACTTTATTATTGAATTATAAAATATAAAAATAAATAAAATAAATATATCATCACGGCATATTACTGGGTGTGCCAATCTGCTTTGTACACAAATATCGGTAATGATGAAGTATACAGTGTGTCCCCGGATTGAGTATATAAGAGGAAAAAGATCTTTATTTCTAATTTTACAAAAAAATGTTATAGGAAGAACTTTTTTTGCTTAACTTGAAACTCTTACTTCTGTCATTTACACCTTTAATTATTAATATGTATTTTAATTTCCATCCTCGAAATTAGGAAAGAGCCTTCGATACATGGCTTGCTTAACCCACTTGCAACATGTGTCATGTTTAATATGTCATGTGTGGTTATATTTTTATATCGTTAAAGTAATATCGCAGAACTTATTTTCATTGCAATATTTGTATGTAGTTTAATGTATTAAAAAATCGCATAACAGATACTATGTCCGCCTTAACATTTGAGGAAGTGCAGAATAGCTTTAAAAAGCTGCGTCGGAGAATTGAGTTATGTAGCGACGAAGGTGGAGGGTTAAGTGGATGATGAAGCTTCTTGACTGGATGGGTGTATGGAAATTAATAAATTACTGGATTGCAGTCAAAATATTTATTTAAATTTCGGCCTCTACTGGTTTCGCCATCTGCTATGCCTTCTTCAGGAGCTACAATTGATACAATTTTTTTATAAAAACATTTTTAAAAACATCGCATTTATATATAAAACTTACGTGAATTTTTTTTTTCTACATTTGTATGTGCACGTTAAAAGAACACATGAAAATAATAACAAAAAACATAACAACACACGTAGGACGTCAAAACAGTTAAAAAAAAATAAAATAAAAGAAAATACTCGAAAAGTCGTCAAATCTTTTAAAAATAAAATAAATATATATTTGAATTTTCGGCACCCTTGTGGAAAAAATAAAAATTGGTTTTAACAAGTATAGTTCGGAAGTTTGTTGTTTTACCGCTAAAAAACTATAATTAATAAATTAGAAACAAAATTGACTGTTGTTTATGAGATTGAATCTGTAGAATCGGTTGAAGAGACATTATCCTCCATCGTAGGTATGGTTGTTTAACTTCGTTTGGCGAAATCTAATTTTTTTATTGATCTATATGTTTTTGTTGATGACGCTAATGCTGCACATTTATCTCCATTGCTAAATATAAAGTAGGTTTTGCGAATCATTACGTTATGGAAGTAAATAGTCGGAGCAGATAACTGACAGTGGAAACTTTTCAATAACAGCATCCATTTCCAATCTTTCTTAATATTTGTAAATATTCTGTAAAAAATAATGTACATACACATGCCCCCTACTAACTCCCTACATTTCCCTATGAAAACACGGAGTAAACAAAATGTAAAAAAGTGAAAATTAAAACAAAATCAAATCATATCGCACCAAAAAATCAAAGTATAATGTTTATAAATAATATTACACTACTTCCACATTGCAAAGAAACTAAAATTTATATTTTCAATTTCCGTAAAAGTTATTTTATTATTCTAATACGGTACGACTGGTATGCGCGCGCAATTAGCATCTTGATGTAAAAAAGGCGGTATTTAAATTATCACAACGTTAAACAATAATAGAAAACTGTACAATGTACAATTTGCGACACTTGGTGAAGTTGTTCTAAATAATAAAATATTTAAAAAACACTTGGCACACTTAAACGCTGAATATATCTACCGTGATACAAACGTGATCTAAATAGTTATTTAAAATATTTGAATTTTTAATACATAAACACAACTGTTAGCTTAATAATTACATTAATTTGAGAATGAAATAGGTAATTTAACAAAATAAATCCTACAATGTTATTAGTATTTTTTATAATTTTTTTAACTAAGATATAATCTAATTAGATTCTATTATAAAATATGTTCCGAAATACCTTATCGCTCCGCTGTAAAATTATTTATTTCAGTTATTATTACCACAATCGTGCGAATGGATTTAAAAGCACCAAATATAGAAGTCAATACTATTCAAAAAAAATATTAGTAATCTTTTAGTTTCTTTGCCGGTAATCGTTGGTTACCCAAATGATCAAAAGTGTACTGTTGCTTATTGTAGTAACATAAATAAAAAAATATTTAAATCAATTTAGCCACATTGTGATGAGAAAAAAATATTTTGCCAAATTTGTCGCGATTATTGTAGCGCGCGCTGACCCGACGCACCGAATGCTTGCGCCGCTACTGATAGCATGTTCGCGAACGATGACGTAATCCTTTCGCCGGAATTACACCGATGACGTAATCCCTCAGGGAAAACCCATACGCGTTCTGACTGGCCAATTACATCCAGTTGAGTGAAACTTTTGTGTTCGATGATGGTCGCGTCAAAGAGTTCTAGAAGGATGATGGGCTGTATAAATACCGGCCGAAAGAAAGCGGAGATATAGTCTGTGATATAAAAGCAACGAGTAATGAAGTCGGTGATATAAATAACATTTAATAATATTCTTAGTCTTAAATTAGTGTTTATAATTATTTAATCATAGTGTTAGTTACTTTTATCATCTTCTTAATATTTAATCTTAATTATTTATCGTTGTAAATAAACGTAGTATTTTAATTAATATTACTCCGATTATTTACACTTCACCCATATAAATAAAACGTTACATTATTATCATGCTAGTTGTGTAGATCTTGCATATTTTGATAGACTACGTAAATTTTTCAAAGAACAAAACAATGCAAGAAAGATTGATGCGATTTAATTTTTAATGAGGCAAGAGCCGTGTTCCTTCTAACTGTGATTTTGATTTTGTGAATCCTGATTAGTTTAATCGTGATCCTTTTGAATCATGATTTAAAAATTATATCAAGAAAACAACTTAAATAATATAAACACCATCTAGCGTCAAATATCATAAACACACCTATACAAACTAATTTATTTTATTTTATAAATAATCTACTGTCGTGTCTTACAGTCAGCATATTAAAAATGGATCATATATAAATATAAAATAAATGTTCTTGGTAATATATGAAGTATGTTTCCTTAAAACAAATCTTTTATGTAACATATTTTCTTTGTTTTCAAAAATATGGTGAGTCATTACATTATTTTGTAGGAAAATCATATTTCCTTTGATGCAACAAACCCCACATTGATATATTTTTTTACGCTCGAAAACCGAAAACCTATTATCGTTAGCCACTTTTAAATTTGTTCTGAAATGAATCTGTGTGATCACTCAAAAAGGATGATTCAGAAGGGAAAGGGGACGGTTGTCTAGTGATCACAAAATGAGAAAGTGGGGATAACGAATAAGAAATGAGAAAACATACTTCCCCTTAATCATGATCACTTTGATGCTTTTGATTGTGAATCACAGCCCGAAGGAACACGGCTAAGGAGTCCATACGAGTTTGATCCTCGTATCCAGTTGAACTTCAGAAAAATGTCAAAGAAACTGGTTCTCACAAACCGACGAATGAAAGTTCCATCATTGCCCAGAAACTATCTAAAACTAGTGAATATCTTAGCACCAGGATCTTTTGAACACGAAAATTTGTAACATAGGGTTTTTACATGGGAATTTTTTTTTTTCAACCGTTATCTTTCCTATAAACTTTATAGGATGCATTTTACGATTTTAGAACATAAAATTCAGGATTTTTTAATGCAAAAATTTCTGAATTTCTGTCTTTGATGACCTAGAAATCTTAATTTAAAGACGGTACAAAAATAGACTATTATGCTTTAAAATTTATTGTATAATATATCGCATAAAGTTTTAGGGCACAGATTAGGAAAGATCTGTTTCTTATGCGATACATAAGAAACAGTTCTTTTCACCTGCAAAATGATATGTGTAAATCTAGCTTTATGCTTCAGTGCCATCTATGATACAAGTTATAACACAAACATAAATTCTAACCTCTATCATTTAATAAGTAATACTTATTAAATGCCTCTATATATTTTTAAATTTTTAAAACAAAAATTAAATGCTGGAAATAGAAGCATTTAATATAATTCATTTATATTTGCCTTTTCTTCAGTTTACTTTCCGTGTGTGATGAAACTTCTGCAGGTGTTTTTCCGAATTATAAGACTGATTAAAGTTTATGATTTTTTTCGTACCCCTTTTGCGGGGGGGCACTATATTAAAATATATATATTGAATAATTTATTTATAATAATTTCAAGACGGCACGCGAGCCTGTATAAGAGACATGTAAGATTACAAACGAACGACGGGCCATACAATCTTTATGATTTTTTTTCACACCCTCCTACGGGTGATGCCATAATGAAATGTATATTAAATAAGTTGCTATAACATATACTATTTATTTATAGTAATTTCAACGCGGCACGCAGCCTTATATAGGAGATAACTAAAAAATATGCACATAGGATAAATAACATAAGAGCGCGGGCACTCAGCTGATCGCGTAACCTTCGAAACAGCTGATTGTACTGCCCCCGGCTTGTTACTCATTTCATTTAGCAAATAAATGAGGTCGAGCGACAAATACGCCATCTATTCAAAGCGGGTTTTCCTTAGCGCTAATTCAAAATCTGAAATAAGTTTGTTGTCTTACAAAGCAAATTTCTCACGTATTTCATTGTGCGAGATTATTTAATGGTTTCTATAATGTATGTGTACTTCAAGAAGAAGCTATCACCTGATATGCAACTTCGCTAATTACCAAAAATCGAGTTAATTTGTAATATTGACCCGCACGATTGTGATTGAAAGTGGGTTTTCGCAGGATATTTCTGAATATTTTGCCAATGGATATAATCAATTATTTGTTACCAACGAAAGTGTTTAAACCCAAGAGCAATTAAACGGTTTCCAGAGTTTAAAACCGTATAAGTATTACTGGTGTAGTTGGCTGCGAGATATTAATGTGAAGAAATTTGGAAAACTTGAACCTACTAGTAAAAGAAAAGGTGAGTAATCTATTTATACTGCAATGTGTTAATTTAATGCTTTATTATTCACATTTTATTACAATAAAATCATTATGTAATTATAATAGAACATGCAAAGTATCAATTCTCTAAAAGTCATTATGAGGAGAATTAGAAATCTCATATACCGTGATGATTTATTTATTTTATTTATTTAACATCCATACATTGACATGTAATATTATTTTATAGGTAATGTATTCACAAAGAGTTATTAGACGTGTGGATAATTGTTATACAAGATGCAAAATCAGAAGAACGGGATGTGTCCGTAACAAGTTTGGAAAGCAAATAGAAAGTTTCTCGTAGAAGACAGGGAAAAATAGCTGACGATGGACTATGGTCCGAAGAGGCTAAGAAACATCGACTTCTACGGTCCTACGTTGTTCCACCACTATCTTCTCAGGATCTATTCTACATTCAATAAATAATGAAAGACTTAGATAAAGAAGTATATTCATTTTTTACAATGTTTTTATTGTAATAAAATGTGGACTCGCAGCCAACTACACCAGTAATACTTATACGGTTTTAAACTCTGGAAACCGTTTAATTGCTCTTCTAGTTGCATATCAGGTGATAGCTTCTTCTTGAAGTACACATACATTATAGAAACTATTAAATAATCTCGCACAATGAAATACGAGAGAAATTTGTTTTATAAGACAACAAACTTATTTCAGATTTTGAATTAGCGCTAAGGAAAACTCGCTTTGAATAGATGGCGTATATGTCGCTCGACCTCATTTATTTGCTAAATGAAATGAGTAACAAGCCGAGAGCTGTACAATCAGCTGTTTCGAAGGTTACGCGATCAGCTGAGTGCCCGCGCTCTATAGGTTAGGACTTTCTGTACGGAGCTGGGCTGAGATTATAAGTACCTTGTAGGGGACATTGTGGTCAAGGTAGTTTTGGGAGAAATTGAAATATTTGTAATCAGGGTTATATGTGGAATTTTGTAAACGCTGGGAATCTATTTCATGAAATTCTTCAGAATACGCTATTAAAATATTAACAGTTTCGTTCTTAGTCGTTAAGCAACACTGCCTATTCCATACCCATTTATGTCCGGCTATAGATAAGGAATGTTCAAGTTTGCTTGTCCAATTATATTTATTTTGGTCGCTCGCAGTAATTCGTGTGTTTTCTTTGAGTTACAGCAGTTTATTATAACAAAATTTGGGATACCTGTTTTCAGGTATCAACAAAAGTTTGTGCCACCAGTTTAGTATTTTGTGGTGAAGTACAAAAACTTCTACCTTTGGTTGTCCGGTTTCCCTTCTCATTATATAGTTTGGAGTGGTATTTTGTAGTCTGAAGACGTTTTTAAAGAACTGAACCTGGCCTTTTTCTATATTTTCTTGTTGAGAGAAACCCCAGATTTCTACTCCGTACAAAAGAGAAGCAATTAATACTGTGTTATAAAGTTTTATATACGTTTCCCAAGAGTATGTCTTTGACTTTGACATGCTCCCTGTTATTTTGTTCCCTTTTGATAGGTTGTTCCTCGTATTATCGTTAAATGATCCTGATGTTTTAAATATTAGTCCTAGGTAAGTATACGATGTCGCAAATTTTATTTCTTGGTCTTGACATCTATATTTTCTGATACGTGTGGGTGGTCTTCCTCTACCGAAATGGAGGATTTTTGTTTTATCGGAATTAATATTTATTTGAATTTGATTGCAGAACTCGCTAAGTGCTGTTGGTTTACGCTGTAAATCAACTGGTGAGTTTGCGAAAAAAACTATGCCGTCTGCATATTGTAAACTAAGTATGTTAGTAGATTGATTTATGTAGTAGTCCTCCAGATTCTTTGATCTGAAAAAATCTTCAAGATCGGAGATGTACAAGGCGAAGAGCAGTGGGCTCTTTTTATAATATTTAAATACTCGAATTATTAAAAAAAGAACAGACCGATAAATAACCCTGTATTTTCGTAAAGTATTTTAAATTAGCTGTTTGTCAAATACTTGCATTTACCTTAAAAAATAACAATTAGAAGATTATCGACGGATGATGGATAAATTGAAGGAAATAAAATATACTCCTTGTTGCAAACGTTTCGGATTTTATTAATCCATCCTCAGTGCTATGGAGGAAAGGAAGAATAAACAGTTACAAAGTAAAAAAACAGCAAAGCCCAGCAATAATTACACAGTAATAAATAAATAATGCTTACCATCAGAAGATTGTTACAATAAACTTTTAAATACATGTATCACTTCATGTATTTAAAAGTTTATTGTAACAATCTTCCGATGGTAAGCATTATTTATTTATTACTGTGTAATTATTGCTGGGCTTTGCTGTTTTTTTACTCTGTAACTGTTTATTCTTCTTTCCTCCATAGCACTGAGGATGGATTAATAAAATCCGAAACGTTTGGAACAAGGAGTATATTTTATTTCCTTCAATTTATCCATTATCCGTCGATATTCTTCTAATTATTACACATTTGGATACGAACTATACATCGATTTAAAAAATAACGTTTTAGTTACCTATTAATTTTCCAATCTTGTTATTTTAGGATATTATCAATTTACCACTTGTCCCTTCTTTGTTTGGGGAAATATTTTGATATTTACTTGATGTATAATTTGTTTTTGATTATTTCGAACGAACTTCGCCCCCGAAATTTAAACTATAGATTAATAATAAAGAAAATTGTTTTTTGTCCCTATTTTTTCACTTCTGTCAATTATTATTTTTAAAGTAAATTAAATAATGAATTTTTATTCGAATGAGGACCATGTTGTTATGAATTCTTTGTTTTTATTTAATTTATAAGTTAGATTGACGTTTTTAAATCATTTATAAAAACCAGAAAAAAAGAAAATATGGGCCATGGTTATTGCTTTGCTACTAGATAACAAAAAATTATAAAATTTCTTTTACATTTGTAAAGAAACCACAAACATAAAAATGTGAGAACAGTTTTGTATGATGAACAGGATTGCATAAAACTAAATCACATATTAAATAAATAATTATGTTCACCTCTAACCGCCACTACCCTAAAACAAATCTGACCTTCTTTTCTTCTATATCCTTTTTAAGGTGTTGCTGTATATCAAAATTACTATAACATAAATAATATTCTAGTACTAAAATTTATAATAAAGCAACAATTTTATTAACAACCATGTTTCATTATCTATTATTAATATTTAATACAAATGTTATACATATTTAATTAAAATCATTTAATATTACATAATATATAAATATAATATAATAATATAAAATATATTTATACATAATTACAGAATGATCTTCTATAAATAATTCAGCAAATATCTCGCTTATTTCGATATTTTTAATTAGTTAACATAAAATCACTTATTTAATATTTACTACGTAATTTATGTTATAAATTTGAAAAATACATAAAATTTCATACCAAATTCTACTTAACAAAAAGTCACATTATACCATAAAAAATGACCACTAAATTATTTCATTTTCATGATATATATATGGATATATCGAAAAAATAAAAATGTACTAAAAGTAAGTCAGATTATTGAATATCATACTATCTTTAAAACAGTCAAATTTTAGAAACTTTTCATGTCTATAAAAATACCGGGTGTGACAAAAAAAGCGGGCCATAGGCATTTAACATGAAAAAACAGTATTTCCTTACGCAAAAGTGGCCTATTAATTTTAGATAAGAATGCTTCAAATAAATGTATTAGAGAATTAAATTCTGTAACTAATCCAGTAATCATATTTTATTTTGCACGTTTCGTAACCGAGCAAATTGAATTTAAAATTTTGTAAAAGTTACTGCTTTATAGTGTTAGCCATGGTATTACATAAACAAATGTAATGATATTTTACCTGTCAGAAATGATAAATTATAATTTGCATCAAAATAATACTATTTAATAATTTTCTACGTGACAATAATTCTCCATTTTTAATAATGATGACTCAAACAGAGCGTTTCGAACTGATAAAATATGTCTCAATGTATGAGATATGTACGTTTTGTGATTTTATTTAATACCATCGCTACATTATAAAAAGATCACTTTTAAAAAAAATTAAATACAATTTGCTCGAGCGAATATCTAATTCGTCAATCACATTTTATTTTTAACGCCCGAGCAAATTGTATTTTTATTTTTTTTAAAGTGATCTTTTTATAATTAAATTATACATCTAGTATAATTTAATTCTCTACATTTATTTAAAGCATTATTGTCTAATATTAATAGTCCATTTTTGAGAAATATAATATAATAATAATAATATTCTTTATTGTATTTCAAGTCTTACAACTTATTACAAATGTGATTTAATGGGGATGAGTCAGTTTTTGGCTACATATTTTTATTACATTGGCGTTGTATTCATTGTGATGATGGAGATGAGACGATTAAAAGACACACACAAACATCCAAGCCCATGGTGGGAATCGAACCCACGACCCCAGGATTCGAGCGGTGATGGTCGCTTTGAGCGCTGTCGCATCGCAGAGATATGAAAAACTGTTTTCCCATGTTAAACATCTATGGCCCGCATTTTGTGTTACACTCGATATACAGGTGACACTAAAAATGGGCCACTAAAAATAACCTTTTTATTTTTAATTATTTTTTTAATTCTCTTTAAATATTTATAAACCAGGCTTAGGGGCTGAAATCATGGTATTTGGCATGATAGTCGCGCTTCCGCTTTAACCCGAAATGATAACTTACATATTTCAAATGGGATACCTATATATTTTTATACTCGTATATTTAGAATCTACGTAAAATTACAAATGCAACGATATGCATGAAGTGCATATTTTTTGAAAAAATAAATTACAAAAACATAAGATAAAATGATAAATAATTAACCTGCTAAGCCATGATATCAGGCAAGCTGTGAAACAGTTAAGATAATATTCATTAATACAGGGTGAGTCTGGGAAGACGCCCCCTCACCCCTTATCTTTTTTTATTATAATAAAATAAATGGGTCATAAAAGTTTTATTATTTTAAATATACTATTTGATGGCATATGTAGATATTTTATATAAAGTCAGGTTTACAAGATACGTCTATCAACTTTTATTTTTTAAATAGCAACCTACAATTCTTTTACTAAAATATAAACGATGTATTAGTTTTTATTAATGTATTTGAAAAAATTCAAGAAAAATAAGATAATTGAGAAATAAATAATAAAAAATGTAACAATATTAAACTGTTAAATTAATATTAAAAATATACATTTATTTGTTACTTATTTATTATTACTTATTATTTACTTATTTATTTAATTGTTATTTATTTTCACACAGCCCCCTAGAATATTTGAATAAAAATTATTTCTCATATACATATCTCAATTATCTTATAAAAAAAAGGTTATTTTGAGTAGCCAGTTTTTCGGTGTCACCTGTATGTATGTACGTATGCCATTTGAAATATTGTTTTTATCAATTATAAAGAATTCAGATATTTACATATGTTATTTTATACAGAGTGAATAGCAGAAACCGTGACAAATACCTGAAAACAGTTTTTCTCAAATATTGTGCCGTACAATATTATGTATTGCAGGCGTCGGCAATCTATGACCCGCGGGTTCCGCAAATCACCTGTTCACAGCATTTAGTAATAATTTGTATATACTCCTATTTTAATTTCGCTTCATTGCGACTTAATAAAATCATCCGATGAAGAATTAGAGGAATTTAAAAATGGCCAATGAGAGAGCAGTTTTTATTATTGCCTATTCTGTTGTATCAAGTATTCTGTTTGGGAACAAACGTAAAACTGTTACAGCTGACGGCAGATGTCAATCATAATTCAGTGGCGTACTAATAAATAGTTAATAAATAAAGAATAAACTTGATGTCAAAAGTTATATATTTATTAAAAAAGAATGTGGCGATTTGGAAACTTCTCTTAGTATAACCTCATAGCAGCTCTGCTGTTGTCTCCAACTTCACCATAGATAAGATGTACGTTAGCTAGATCGTTGAAGCTATATTCGACCATTTTCTCAGATTCAGATTATAAACACAGTGAATGAACGCTACTGCTTTCAATCAATCAAACTTGTCACACTGACAGTAGCTATTGCTTTTGTTAAGTCACTTGGATCCATGTTGACAAACTATAACCCAACCTAACGTCCGATTGAGTAACTTTGGAGGCATGCAGCTGTTTTAAGTGTCCTTGAAAACATATGTGCAGGCGCCCCACTTTTCATAGCGACAGTACACCCATTTTGTTTGTTGTTGTCTGTGGTGTTTGTCGTTTGTGTTGTATTTTTCTGGTATTTTAGTGTGATCTTAGTGGGTGACTTATTAATATTTAGTATGTGTGTATGGAAAACTTTTTGAAAACTTATAATGTACGATTCAAACATATTGTAAAAACATTTCAAAATAAATGTTGTTAATGAAAATTTCTCAAAAATGTTATGAATCACCCGTTTTATTTCAGATATTTTAATTCACTTTATGTAGACAAAAAGTTTCGAGCTTCATGTATTTTGAATACATAATTACGCACCATGGAGCAATACATTGCGGTACATGGCGCTTAAAGCGTCGATTTGAAAATGCTTTATTGAAAATGTCACATTTCAATATTTAATTTCATCATTATGTGTGAAGAACAATTTTTTTCCAAAATATTATTTTAAAGCAGAACATACTTTCTATTCAAATATAATATAATCGTTCTCCAAAAATAAGGGTGAAATTAAATATAGAAATTTGGCACTTTCAAAACAAGGCTTGTGGTACCAGCTAATATGTGTACCTACATGTTTGTAGTGTTTTTTTTTTCAAAAATAAATAATGAAATTTCAGAAAGTGTTTAAAATATTTGTTTCAGTTTTATTTATCAAAATAAAAAATATATATTTAATACGGTATTGTTACGAAAACAATAATTTCATATGAAATATTTTTAATATCGTGTTCTTAGGGAAATAAATAAAAATTACAAAATATTTATAATATCCTGAGGAGTGTTCGAATTTATAAATCATGATATTTCATCCACATTATATGAAATATTCGTATAACAAAATCAGATTGACATTCTCAAACACAATTTACAAAAAAAACTTTAGGCACAAAATAAATGTTGTTTACACCTCAATGTAAGACAGCAATGCAGCAAACTGATTCCAACTTTTGAATTAGCGCTAAGGAAAACAATGACAGAACAGATGCCGCTGTTTTCAGGGCGCCGGGACAGCTGATTGCAAGGTTACTGGAAACAGCTGAGTGTCCGAGCTCTATAATTTCTACATCAGAGTAAATTTAACAGTAAATTTTGACTCATGGTGGTCACGTTTATCATTCCTAAAGAGATGGCCACCTATTTACCGAACACCTGTATGTTTAATATTGAATATTAATAAAAATAAAATAATTAAAATACTTCGAAAATAAGGAGATTTTTGTTATAGCGTCTCAATATAATTTCTTATTATACATTAAAAAGGCTGTTCTAAAATGAAAATACCCACTGACCGGAAACGTCTTCCGAATAGTTACATTTTGTTTGATTTGGACCCACAGTCAAAAAAAGGTTGCCGACACCTGATGTGGTGCTTTATACAAAAATATTTACAGAATAAAATTCTGAAATTTGCGCTTATGGTGTTCGAGTAAAAACCTAATTTAAAGACGGTAAAAATGGATTTAGTGCACAGTATTTAAAAAAATGAACATCATGTAAAGTGTGAAACAAAGTAACGTCTCAAAAAAGTGACATTTGAAATTTTATGGACGCTTATTTCGTGAAATAACGTTTATTAAATCTGTTTTAGTACGTCTTTCAATTAAATTTACTCGGACATCAAAAGCGTAAATTTAAAAAGTTCTGATATTTTTTCTCTAAATCTTTATAGCGCATGTTTTTTTGTTTTAACACACGCATTGAATACCGAGCGACAGTAGTCGGCCATTTGAAACACCAAGATTACGCGTTCTCATTGGTTCAAACAATTTTGGCTTATTTCCGTTGACAGTGTAACTCGTGTGTACTTTAACCAAGGCTTTCATTTCTGTCTTTCTATTGAAGCAGTTCACTTCGTGGTGGTTTAAGTTGTTCGTTAATAATTCACAGTATTTAAATTCATTTGAATCTGTTAAATAGTTTGTATGTTTTCTTTTTATTATTTACAAAAAAAATGCTACGCCACTGGTAAGCGCAAACACTAACAGCCGCCATTTTGAGGCACCACATTTTGGACAACGCAACAATTTAGCGTATCGTCCTTCCTTATGTATTTATATTCAAAGGTCCTAATGTTCATACATTGCCCCGTTCATTTTTTGTTTTGTTCAGTTTCCTAACGTTCAAATCTTGACCATGAAGTTGGCGCGCAGATGAACTTGCTCACAAATACGCTCCGGAGTACAAAATGTACATGAAAATTATTTATTGAATCGGAATAGGTAGAGTTATTGTTAGTATTTTTATTTAAAATTTGTGCTGCGGAGTGTACTTTTTTTACAAGGTGAGCGCGTGTTCATGGTCAAGATTTGAACGTTAGGAAATTGAATGAAACAAAAAATAAAAAGAGCGATGTATAGACATTATGACGCTGCATACCTAGCCTTTCTTAAGGTTTACATGGGAGATTAACATGGTATTTTTTTTTGCAAACTGTTGCCTCGGGGTTTTAACTGACAATGGTTGTGGTATGGTGTTAATATTACTTAATACGAATTTGAATAAATTTAATAATTAATTTATGGGACTACAATATTACATAATATGTTTGGTGTCATTAGATGCATTTTTTTTATCTTTCTATTGATACCTCAACCATTGTTCAGTCAAAACAGGGGGCAACAGTCTGCAAAAACTGATTTCCTATGTACTCGTACACCTTCAAAATAAACACCAGTACATAAAGCATTAACTCCGCCGTCTACGTCTTTAATGGATTGGTGATTAGCGGCAGCATATTTCCCTATAAGCTAATACAGAAAACAATCTGGATTTCGCTAGATGGCAAAACGAAAAACCAGATCGACCACATAACGCTAAGAAATGGAGACGCTCCTTACTAGATGTAAGGCCGTTAAGAGGAGCAGACGCTGCCTCCGATCACGTTCTACTCAGAGCTAAACTAAAACCCAAACTCATGGCAACAGAGAGATTTGGACCAAAAGCGGAAAAAATGATTCAATGTAAAAGGCTCAGGGAAGATGAAGCAGTCCAACAGAAGTTCAACCAAGTTTTAAAGAATAAATATGAAAAACAAACACATCAACAGGGAGGTGACATGAATGAAGATTGGCAAAACTATAAAAAAATATTCTAGAACACCGCGACAGAAACTCTAGGATACCAGAAGAAATCAGATAAAGCCTGGATGACGAAATTTACATAGAATAAAATTGAGGAGAGAAGGATCTTGAAGAACAATATTCTAATAGCGAAAAGCCAAAATAAACAAAACCGACTGGAACAATTGTATAGGGTGAAAGACAGGGAAGTAAAGAAATCGGCTAGTACAGATAGAAGAACCTATACTGAAAATATTCTTAGGAAAAGTGAAAACGCCGGAAAAGAAAATGATTTCAAGACATTGTAAGACAAGTAATACAAGGCAACTTGCTGGAAGAAGAACTCAAAACGATCTACACACCAGCTGCGAGACAATGAAAACAGTGCAGCAAATGCTGGCCAAGTAGGCAGAATACTTTACGGAAATGTTTAAGAAAAAAGACGAAGAAAAACAAAATCAGATAAATGAACATTTAAGAAACACAAGAGTTACTATCGATAGATGAAACAGAGTTTACCGAAGGAAGAGGTTACAGAAACAATAAAGAACCTAAAAGATGGAAAGGCTCCAGGGCCTGATGGCATTGTAAGTGAACTGATAAAGGCTGGAGGGGAGAGTAGTATAACACTCCAAGTAAAATATTGACAAGACTTAAGTTAAATAGAATTAAGAAAGAAATAGATCGAATATTTAGACCCCAACAAGCCGGACTTGGAGCAAATAAACCGTGTACAGATCAGATAGCTACTTTGAGAATCATAATAGAACAAAACGGCGAATGGCAAAACAAATTATACATCAACTTTAATGACTTTGAGAGGGCTTTCGACTCCATAACTAGAGAGCACATGTGAACAATCGTGGCAAGCTATGGTATACCCCGCAAGTTCATTAAGGTAATGAAAGAACTATACAATAACTCAAATGCAAGGGTTAAATGGAATGGAAAACTAACGAACAAGATCAACATTCACAGTGGAGTAAGACAAGGATGTATACTTTCACCCACTCCGTTCTTAATACTCATCGAATGGGCATTGAAGAGAGCCACAAACAAGACTGGAATACATTGGAGACTATGTAATCAATTAAAAGATCTTGACTTTGCGGATGACGTTTGCTTGTTATCCAACACAAGGAACTAGATGCAAAAGAAATTGTATAGATTAGTGAAGGAAACCAAAAAACATGGATTACAGGTGAACGCAAAGAAAACGAAAGTAATGAAAATAAATACGCCTAGAGAGATGGAAATAAGATTAGATTAATAATAAAGAAAGTGTAAAGGAATTTTCATCCCTGGGAAGTATTGTCAATATAAACGGTGGTACAAAGACAGATATAAAAATAAGAATCAGAAAGGTATAGACAGCATTTCTTTAGTTAAACAAAATCTGGTACAGCAAAGAAACTTACGCTGAACGCCAAAATCCGCATCTTCAACGGAAATGTGATAAACGACCTACTCTATGGAGCTGAAACATTGTGAACAAATGTGTCAGAAAAATAATGGGAGTATTCTGGCCTAATCGAAAAAATGAACAGTACACTATGGTTGAACACACACCACGAAGCAATAGGGAAAAAAAATGCAGAAGAAAATGAAGTGGATTGGCCTCACTCTAAGGAAGGAGGAACAAAATATAACAAGACAGGCATTAAACTACCAAACACAAGGAAAAAGGAAAATAGGATAATCCTGGACAGAAACAAAACCCATAGCGAAAAATCGACAACAATGGCGACAGCTAGTTGACGCACTCGTGGAGCGAAGTGGAATAAGTAAGTAATATAAAGCATTACTTAATATTTTACACGACAGATATTTTTTGAGAAAAACTGTTTTCTCATTTTAAACGCCTATAGCGCGGTTTCTCATGTTCAGCCTGCATAAATAAAATCGCTGAAAATAAGTAAGATGTTTGTTGATTTACAAATAGACGGGCACTATGTGTATATGCATATTTTAATCATTCATTCTTAAAATTAACATATGAAAATAACAATATAAATATAAATGACTCTATTCACATACGTCACATATTTAAGAAAAATCACCGTTATATAAAAAGCTTATTAAGAAATCGTTAAATCTAATTCTTTAAAAACGGTATCAAAATACGTTATAATTTTATCGTCATTACATAAACAACTAGTATTCACAGGAAGACGGACGTAGATTGGAAGTTAATATCATTTTTTTCAGATATTTTTTTTATAACGCTCTCAATTCTAATAACTTCTTCAATACATTAAATAAATAATATATGTATATTTACAATATAAATAACTCTGACTTCAATGTAAAGAAAACTGTGTATTAATAGAAGGGCACTTTTGTATAGCACCAATACTGTAATCTTTTATTTTTTCATGTATTTAACTGAAAAAAATATTCAAATATCATATATTATTCTAATAGTATATTTGTACACTGCACAAAATTGTATAGGAATATTTTAATAATTAATGTAAAATGAATAATTATATTGTAACGAACACGATTTGTTGTAACAACTAATCTTATGTTTGTCATTTATTTGTAGAATAACGTCCGTTTTTGCTGCGTTGTAACGGGCCATTGGTATGTTACAAGCTGGGCGACGTCAAATTAAAGTTGCAGTCAAATTTGAAGTTAGTCGTAAGTCGGTTATAGTGTCATTATAGGGATACTGGAGATGTACGTAACCAACATCAAGGTAACGCACGGTTTGCAACCGTAGTACTAAGACCGTTACATCCAACTTAGTGTTAGACGAAATTGAACCTGTACTGTTCGCCAACTTCAAAATCAGTTGAATTGGACACATAGCGTACTGGTTAATAATTAGCATATTCAGGCGACCCATCAGAGTTCCACCTCTAATAGTAGAAATCGCAGAGAGCGTCTTTTATGGGCACAAATGCACCAAAATTTTACAAATTAGTAGAGGTCATCTCTACTGTTCTCCGATGAATCTAGATATAATTTAGAGCGATTCAATAAGATTTTATACCATTTTAGTTCAATCATATTGTAAGTAAACAAATTAGACTAATAAATAGTAACGATTATACTTGAATATCGAAAGTAATCTTAATACTTTTTTTTTTATAAAATATCCCTGTACGATTTTGAGCAGTGCATTTTTATTACCTTAATTTACTGTGTGCCATTTTACAGCTTACATATGGATTCTGAAGTATACGAGGCGTTGTTTCCATTACGCGTAGTAATAAATCATCTAAGTAATCTTCGAGATCTTTTAATTTCTTTTTATGTAGGTCTAAATCACCTTGCAATTCACACAACTGCAATATGAGATCCTAAAAATAATAAAATATTTGTCTTTTTTTATTGCACTTATACGTCATTTTTTCAACGCGCCAACTAAAGATGTAAGAAGTAAAATGATTCGATGAACAAGCATTTATTTTCGATAAAAAAATATTTTAACACAGAAACTTAAATTATTTTGTTTTTGATTGTAAAGAAATTAATAATGAAAGGAAAAAAATATTTAAAAAACAATTTTGTTCTTGTTTGTAATTTTCTCAATATCAAACTGGCAACTACGCAATCTGTCACTTTAGTCCTGTAGAACATGTAACAGCGTTTCTGATTCCTATCTCCCCTTCCTCTTGTTTTAAAATATTCATCACAAATGCTTTGCGTGAATTTATTTAATACAGTTAAGTCAGAGTTATTACTTTCCACCATTTCAAGTTATATTTGAAATGTTTCAATCGTAAACTCCAATGCGTACACAACCTACTGCAAACTATATACATAATGTTATTTTCCACTTCAATTTACTCTTTTGGGATTAATATATGTATTCAGCCTAAGCTTAATAAATTAAAAAAAAAAAATATTACTTCAAACAAGCGATAAGCTGTTTATTAAACCAAAATTATATTTTAAGGCGAACAGTTAATGATAAATGCAGATTAATGTAATTTAACGTTAATGAAACCTTAACGCACTTTTGTTTTCGGTACAGGCGCTGATGGGCGACTCACTTTATCTCTTTATTGAATCTTCAATGACATTTTACGTTTGCTACTTTCCATTTTTCATACTCACATATTTTAAAACTTATTTACATATTTTTGTAATATTGTGTACAAAATAGAGTTTCATGTTATTTTATGCTTTGAAATATTTTTTTACAAAGCCTTATTTAATATTTACACGGAAGAAAATTACGTAATTATTCTAATTTTCATCGTGTAACGCGTAATTTAAACAATCTGCGTTTAACTTTGCGCCAAGGTTCCCATTTATTACTACATATTTTTATGATTGAAATGCTAACCCCAAGGTAGACTAATAAACTTCACGACCAAAAAACACAATATGCAAAGATTAAATTAATATTGCTAAAAACATACCTCCCGAGATTTCCCACTAAACTTCTGCAACATATCATGTGATATTCTATTATTACTTCCATTTGTTTTTACTTCATTTTCACCACCTATAATAATTCTTTCACTAACTTCGGATTTATTTAATTTATCAATTTTAGTTTCAATGACATCATTGATCTTGTCTAAAATATAAGGTAAAATATTTTTGTGGATATTTTTTCGCTGTCGCCCTCTAAAATGGGATCAGTTCTTTTTAATTTATAGTCGTGGTTGTAGTTTTTTTTTATTAATAATTTAGGCCCCGTTTAATGTAGGATTAAATTATACTTCCATAGTAAATTTAATTGTTTGAACAAATACGAATCAATTTCCATATTCTTATGACATTAAATTCAAAGCTTTTAATTAATTAATTAATCGCTTTGCATTTGTCCAATTTTTAAAATTTACTTTGGACGTAAAATTGAATTTTTTTTATGAAACCGGGCCTTACTATAGTTTTAGGGGGCGACAGCGAATTTTTTTGTTTTAACGACTATCCTAACATACAGGATGTTTTACGAAAAGTGATCAGCTCGATTATTTTCTTTATTATTGGGAATAGAAGAAAAAAAAAAAAAAAAAATTGTTGTAAACCGAGGAGGACATTTACCTAGGTAGTGGTCACACTGGACAAGTGAGATCAACTGAGGCCGATTAATTGCGATAGATTAAAAATTAAACTAACACTAGCTTATGGGAATGGTCACAATGCATGTATCCACTATGATCGAATGATGTCGAACATCGACGAGCAGTTTGATATATCAAACATGTTTGATTTTCTAGTCGATCGACAGCGATTGATGTGTTTACGCATGCTCAGTTTTCTCATATTTTTCATACCAACTTAACTGTTTTGACATTTGTGCATAGGTTAAAAAAATGTTAGAATATTACAGCCATATTACTAGTATCATGAATGTGGAGACTTAATGAAATAGACCATAATTGAAAAACTGTGTACAATTTTATGATCAAAGTACACCAGCATACATTAATAATTGTATAACATTGGATAAATTATGGATGTAAAATTCTCTAATTTTAAAAACAAAATCACATGAGGTTTATCATTTATTTAAATATTTCTTAAAAACATATATTTGCGGCGTGCACTGAATTTTTTTTTTTTTCAATTTCAATTAGTATCATTTTTGTGGAAATATTTAGGTCGATTTATGCAGTGTGATATATCTCCTAAAATTTCGGTCGGTCACTATTGATCTGCGACAGTCGATCTTGGTTGATCGATTGCAATCTACTCAGTGTGACCACTGCCTTATTGAAGAAAAAGATTTTTAAACCAGTGGTTCTCAAACTGTAACAGTTATATTTTCTTAAATGGGATGGTAATTTTTTTTAGGCTCATTCGATAGAGTATTTTTTCCCTGAATTCCACCATGTAATCATTTTATACCCTTACATAAAAAATATATTAAGAAAAATTCAATTAAAATTTAAATAAACCTTTTTTTATAGTTATTTTTCAGTAAGCTAAGTATGAAAAACAAAAACCGCTCAATTTGAATTATTTGGGATGGAAATCAAATAGAACACTATTTATAAAGTTATGAACAATTATTTGTTTCGTTTTATTTTTTAAAATTTCAGTTGAATTTTTCTCAATATTTTTTATTCAAGGATATAAAATGATTGCATGGTTGAATTAATAAAAAAATACTTCATCGAATGAGCCTAAAAAATACCGTCTTCCGGGGATATATTAGACTTTTTTTTTTAATTTTGCGCGTATCTTTTGTTGTGTTTATTGAAATAGAATCAAATTTAGCATATAGATAGAAGATCGTTTTTGGAAACATTAAAATCGTGACCATCTAACATATGTTCAAAATTCTCGTTCAATATAACCGACGCTTTGGAGATATATTAAGCGACGTCAAAATCAACAATATTTTGTACACTTTTAACATAAAATGTCACATTAGCCTGTAGAAGAACCTTTATTGAACAATAAAAAAAAAAATGGGTGGTGTTGAAACTTGGGAAACAGCAACCCATCATGCAAATGAATTTTGAAAATAGTTTCTGTCAAATATAATGACAAGATATTAAGAAATCAATGAATTTATAAAAAAAAAGTGTTTTATAAACGAACAAACAAAAATGTGGTCAAAACGAAGAAATGTAAGTAAACTTACTAACGAAAAAAAAACTAGTTTTTCTTATAGAATCAACAGCACAACTTTTTGCAAAAAAATGTTCTCTCATTACATAAGCGTAAGAATCAATTGCAATTTGTATCAATATATTATTTAAGTTATGTATAAATATAAATCTCATTGGAACACTAGTCTAAAAATAATTGATTCTGAGCACCAGATGAGACTATTTGTGGTATTAGAGAAGAGTAAAAATAACAGATTTGTTATTTATTTTATATAAATGATCTTGAGACATGCAAATAGAGTTCCACTGCTCGTTGTTGTAGAACAACTATTTATTTATTATTTAAGTATCAATTTTGTACCACAAAGTGCACTAAAAATTGACAGCTGTAAAATAAAACCGCGAAATTTGTAAATATTGACGATTTGTCCAATATAACCCCAGAGTTCAATATATCCCAGGATGGCAGTATATACTATCCCATTTAAGAAAATATAACTATGTTATAGATGAGAACCACTGATTAATTTTTTTTTGTTCAATAAGTGAATGTCCCCGTCGATTTACTACAAATTTGGTTGAATGATTTTTTTCTATTCCCAATAATAAAGAAAATAATCGAGCTAATTACTTTTCTTGAAACACCTGTATACGAGAGTCACGATAGAATGATTAAGAATAAGAAAATCAGGCCGTAGAAAACAAAATTAGAACATTGTAAAACAGTTATTTATCTATTATTTGAAATTAAATTGCGACAGTTAAGTTAGATACAAATTTCGTAATTAATTTTTGTGAACGAAAATATGGAATTAACCAATGAGAAATTTCTTCAGTACAGGGTGTTTCCTATAAAACAACCAGTGCTTTTTTGTACGAACTAATGACTTTAGAGAAAGATGTTATATACAAAAAATGAAGAATGAAGAAGAAGGGAATAATTTAACAGTAGTAACAAACCGAAAATTCAATCAGTAGCTCCCAAACGGTAGAAGAAATTAATATTTTTTTAAGTGGTACCCTATATAATTTTCTTAGTCCATTATAAAGAGTTTTTTTTTCTGATTTCAACGATATAATTATTACATAGGGTTGTATAACAATTATTTAGAGTAAAATTGTATTAAAAATTAGAAATAATGTAAAAAAATGGCTTTACTACTAGTGTAACCTAGGCAACAGATGTATGTGTATTGCATATTCTATTTCAATATTGTAACATTATTTTCAATTTTTAATACCACTTTTCTCGAAATAACTATTATACAACCTTATACAATATTTATAAATTAAAATCAGAATAAAATTGATCTTTATATATATATATACCGTGTGTCCCAAACAAACCTTGACATAGGAAAACATGGGAAAACAGTTTTTGCAAATAAAGTGTCCGGCAGAAAATTAAGCCATGCAATTGAACATAATAATAGTACATTACCTCCTGTACGTAATTTAATACTAATTACTGCATTATAAGTGCATAAATTAAATATATATTAAATATATATATATATATATATATATATATATATATTGTTTCAATATTTTATTATGTAATAAAAGTATTTGCAATTGACATTGTGGCTGAATGATTAGCGTGTCTGCCTGTGGAATGAAAGAATTTTTGCACGTTGGGGTTCGAGTCTCCATCAAGCTAAACTTTTCATTATTTATTTTTTATTTATGAGTTAATTACGAATTGTAATACATTTTTATAATGTTCACTCGATCGTTAGCGTTTAAGAAATTCATTTTGACACGAATATTTGATATAAACAAAACAAAAAACCAAACAATGAACACATTGTTTGACACGAAAAGAAAAAATACTTTAAATATTTTTATATAGAAAAAGCTTATCTCTAAATTATTGTAATTGGAAATAGAAAATAGATATTGAAATGGATAACAATATTTTATAAATAAAAATAATTGGTTTTAACAATGACAAAAATTGATTACAACAATCAAAATATGGATTTAATAAAAATGCATAATTTTTTCTTTTAATCTTAATAATACATGATAATAACACAATGAATATGTGTATGTTTAGTATTTTTACTGTATTTATAAAGGAAAAGTATGTTGTATAGTTTAAAATCTTGGTTTTGACGGTTACTACTTCCATTGAAATTATTATTACATGGTGATAGAAACTTATTTGTAATTATTTAACTAATTCATCCATATTATCTCATAATATCTTTAATATAATTTGTAACTAATACATAAATAAAAAAAAATAATGAAAAGTTTAGCTCGATGGAGATTTGAAGCTAAACCTACAAAAATTCTTTTTATTCCACAGGCAGACACGCTAACCATTCAGCCACAATGACAATTGAAAATATTTTTTATTACATAATAAAATATTGAAACAAATATTTATTGAGTTATTTATAATTTTCTTTAATTTATGCACTGATAATGCAGTAATTAGTATTAAATAACGTACAGGAGGTAATGTACTATTGTCTTGTTCAATTGCATGGCTTAATTTTCTGCCGGACACTTTTTTATTTGCAAAAAACTGTTTTCCCATATTAAACGCCTATGTCAAGGTTTTGCTTGGGACACACGGTATATATATATATATATATATATATATATATATATATATATATATATATATATATATATATATATATATATATTTGTTATACTGTTTAAAAACCACTGGTTGAATTTTCGGTTTATTATTATTGGTAAATTATCCCCTTATATATATATATATATATATATATATATATATATATATATATATATATATATATATATATATATATATATAACAATTTGCTGTAGTTATTAGTTCACCAAAAAAGCACTAATTTTTAAAGGAAACAGCCTGTATATAAAAATAATAGAACACCAGCCATATTTACCTGATTTGGTAATGTGTAATTTTTGCTATTTTTTGAGAAAAAATTAAGAGATTTTCATCTGCAGAAGATACTGATGTTGCAATTAATGGTTATTTTGAAAGCATTAAAAAAAATTGATTGGGAGTTTTTAAGAAGTGAAAAGAAAGAATGGTGAAGTGTATTATTGTTGAAGCGAACTACTTTGAATACATTTAAAATGAAATTTTAAAAAATATGGACCATATGTGTCTTATTCTCAATAATTCTAGCGTGACCCTGGTATATAACATTTTTTCCACCTTTTCTAAAATATTTTAATTTTGAAAAAACGCCATTATCTTTATCATCATCTTTTTTTGATGCAATGGGACTTTTGGTCTTTGCATCTATTTTAGTATTTTCGGTACTTAAAGATACTTCTGATAATGCTGTTTCCGTAGGTTCTTCTTCCTCGATTTGTGAACTCAATTTAGATGATTCCCATGACCTTTTATTTAAATTATCATTCACAGTTGTATGCAGATTACCTATAAATAAATGTTTTTCAATTTAAAATATTCAAGAAGTATAACAAATTTAAATACAGGGTGTTTCAATAAGCTAGCTCACTATTTGTATTTTATTTTTATTGGACGATATACGATTTTGGTTAAATGAGCAAAATTCTGCCATTTTGAATTAATCAGCAAAAATAAGTTTAGATCAGCGGTTCCGAAAATGTAGGATCTAATTTTTTTATTTTAAATAGAAACATATTTTTATTTGTTTATTCGCTAGAGAATTTAATTCTGAATTCAATGATATAATCGCATAAAGATTTTTTTGATCAAAATCCAAATTAACTTTTATATTAATTTTTGCACGATTGGATTTTTTAATATTTACCGATAAGTTTCCCAAGGCAGTAGGTTTTATTTACAAATTACTGATCGGTAAGTCATTTTGATTACTTAACAATCAGAAGGTGAGGTGATAAGTAAATAAAAACAACGATCAAAGCTTACTTTAAAAATAAGAACTAATTTTTTTTATATGTCAAACTAATTTTCAAATCTTATTTTTTTAAATTTTGTGTATGTATTGGAGATAGAAGCGAAGGAAGCACTTACTGCCCTTAATACTTAAATAACTATTTGTTTAAATATGTGTTGCAAAAAGGTGCTGCTAAGTATGGAAAATTGAATTCATGTTTTACGTAGAATTAGAATACTTGAATACCTTGAATGGAATAAGTGAATATTTTGTATGTGTTGGCATGTAAATAAATAAAAAAATGACCAATTAATGAAACAATATATTCTCAAATTTCATTCGTACCATTCTATGGGTGCGGTCCGAATCACGCTGTAAGTACCAACAGCGCGCTAACAGTTGGTCCGAATTACACTCACTTAGTTTGCGCCGTGAGGTGTATGACGTCAGAGGTGACGTCAACATTTCATGCTCACAGTGCTCACGTCGAAGAGCATAGGCAGTGTAAGCACGCTTGTTATATTTGACGCCATTACGCGCCGAACAACGAAGTATGTACTCGTAATATTTATTATTCTACAGGATAAATCCCAATAACAATAATTTTACATATAACAAGAAGAGGTACAGGTTGTACATTATGCAGTATTTATAACGAGTATGTTATAAACATTATTATACCTAGATAAACAACGTACATAATACTTAATAATAAATAAATAATAATAATGAAGCAGTAGAAAGACACAAAATCTAAAATAAACCATCGTAATATTACAAATTATTAATAAATGAATAAAGTTTGTTTTTAAATTAATTATAAAGTGTCCGAAAAATCTAATTCAGCACTTACAAAATTTAATGCAAGACACATTGAATTTGGAGGTGAATTATAACTTAAAGCAGTTCTAGCAAACTTATATAAAAATGTTGATGTATTTCGGACATTACATGATTTTAAATAGAAATTTAAGGTTGCTAAGAGAGTGGAATTATCAACCAAGTTGTTTACAATTTTGTACAAAAACAATTTGGTGACCAGCGCGACTAGTTTGTATTCTAAATTAAAGGCAGTTAATAATTATTTATAATCCAAATTTGGCCATACATGTTTTATTCTGTGGTAAGATATTTTGGGAAATCTTTCTTGAACATTTTCTATACATGGTATGGATTTCAAATTATGCAGCCATATTCGAGTTTACTGCGTACAATTGCGGAAAACAGAGATTGTAAATTATTCTTATTGCGAAAATTATATATGATACGCAATATAAAACCCATACTTTTGGAGGCCTCAGATAACATCCTTTCAATACGTTACTGAAGTTACTCGATGCAGATACACCATTAATTACTCATAACTTGACATTTATTTTCATTAAAATACAATTTATTTTTTAAAGACCATTGAAGAACGTTATTAATATCAGACTGCAATTTCATACATGGAAGTTGTTAGCGAAGTAAAGGTCTTCGCTCTAGTTCATCTCTCCTATTTCCCAAAACAAGAGCGACGTATAGGATTCTTTCATCATCTTCGTCACTACTTGAACTCGAAGATGAGGACGAAGAATCAATAAATATTTCTGAATCACTATCATCGCTCTCACAAATGAGAGAAACTGTTTCCATCAGAACTATTTTTTCTTGTTTAATCATTCAGCAGAGGTTATATATGTCACAAATGACAAGTAAGATGTAAGCGCGCTTACGAACGGTCCGAATCGTTAACGTCTTTACAGTCGTCAGCGCGCTCAAACATATCGGACCCTAATTCTACGCAAAAAAGTAACATATATATATACAGGGTGTTCCACGACTCGACCGACAAACTTATACCATATATTTAGGGGAGCATTCGAGCATTATGATCAAAAAATGTTATATGGCCTATATGTGAATTCCTCTTTGTATCGGAGATATCGAAGGAATTAAAAAAAAAATTGAGTAAGCCTTGACGAATTAACGTATGTTTGACAAATAACAGTTTTTATTGACGTGTTTACTATCGTAGTTAATGCTGTATGATTTTTGTACTCTCTTATTAATTTAAGCCATTATGCCGCATTTTACTAATGCATAATATGCCGATATGGTTTTCGTGTATGATTTTTGCAATGGAAGTGGACGTGCTGCAGCTGCGGAGTACCTCAGGCGATACCCAGATCGCATTGTTCCTTACAGAAACTTACCTTCACTTTTTGCAAGAAGAATTGCCGAATTACATGGAAGATATTTCTGTGGAAGCTCGTCGTGGCATGTGATTCCAGCAAGATGAGGCACCATCACATTTTGGTGTTTCTAAATGAAAATTTTCTGGAAAGATGGATAGGACGAGCTGGTCCTTTACATTGGCCAGCTCGGTCACCTGACTTGTCACCTTTAGATTTTTTTCTGTGTCCTCAAATCTCGTGTGTATAGTAATGGTAAACACGTGAAGAGTTGACTGACCGTATAGTTGAAGCTACTAATTCCCTAAAGAATGAATTGGCAGTAATTAACTGGCAACATTCTATGACTCGAAGGATAAATGTATGTTTAGAAAATGGCGGTTCTCATTTTGAACAGTTGCTGTAATTTTGTGTTAATTAGCTATCCATTGATGAATAAATTTTCTTTTACCATTTTTTTTTTATTTTCTTCGATATTTCCGAAACAAAGAGGAATTTACCTATAGGTCATATAACATTTTTTGATTGTAATGACCCCCGGAATATATGGTATAAGTTTGTCGGTCGAGTCGCGGAACACCCTATATATATATATATATATATATATATATATATATATATATATAATTCATTTTTTCCATTCGTAGCCCTTTCATTATAGTAATATTTAAAACAAATTAATATAAAACTTTATATAATTTTTTCTCAAAAAAGCGATTATATTGTTGAATTCACTATTTTTTTTTATGAAACTTCATAACAAAATATATTGATCAATGAAAATTCGGTTTGTGACGTCATCAGTACTACCCAGAGTTACTAAACCAGGTGATTTTCATATGATTTGTATTTGTTTCTTTTTATGTTTGTTAAAGATTTAAATACTTATTAAATCTTATAGTTGTTCAATAATTATTGTCTTCGATATTGTTAAAAATTCTTTTTTAAAGATATATTTCCATACATTTTGACAACCTTTCCGACGTTTCCGTAGCGCTGTGGGCTTGTTAAGTGCTGTTCAACTTTGTTTTGAATATTTCGAGATTCGTAATTCTTTATTTTATAAATTGTGTACAAAGCGGATTGGCACACCTAGCAATGGGTAATATACCGTGATGATATATTTATTTATTACTTTTTGTATTCAATCAATGTTTTGCCAATGAAATAGCTTCATTTCAAAACTAGTCTTCTTGATGGTGACACAAATTTTATAAACCTTTATATCTCGCAGCTAAATAAACTTTTAATAATTCTTCTTTTAAATCATAATTATAGAGCAAATAAAAAATATATGTATGAACTTTCCTATTTAAAATTAAAAATTTAGATCCCATATTTTGGGAACCACTGGTATAAATTTATTTTTGCTTATATCACCTATTTAGTAATTCAAAATGGCACAATGTTGCTCATTTAACCTTAATATTTGACCGAACTCGTACCTCTTCAATCATTGACCTCTATATACAAACTGGACCGGCGACTCCTATATCTTTACAATGGCAGTGGCTGTAGCCACTTAACTGTCATGGTGGGATCGCTATCTCTTTCTAACAGTGAGAAGTACGCATGCGTCAGCTAGTGGCAGTTCGACAAATTGACGATGAGGAATAAAAAAAATTACATTCTGTTAAGCTTGGCATCATCATCTTGGCTTGACATTATTTGTCATTTCCATTTGTGCAACGTACTCGGTGATTCAATTTTACTCACATTCGATTTATGTTTACATACATTTTCGCATTAGATACATGAATAAAAGTGTGATAAAATCTGCTTGGTCCAGCTATACACAAATGTTAGAGAAATCCCACTTGTCAGGCGGGTTGCATTTTAGCGGATACACGCAAGTTATTCAAAACGCCGGTCCATTTTGTATATAGAGCTCAATGTCTTCAATGGACCATTTTCATTGAGAATGAGAATTGTATTCTCTACAAACCGACCTCAACATGACCTGTACTGAACTGTTAACAGTGTCAGCTGCCACCATCCGCAGGGAACAAATGCCAATACACATTTTTGTTTTCATTTGATATGTTTTTGCACTCCGAGATACATTAATGTATTCCAACCATGATTTTGGTAAACAAAAACACTTCTTTTCTTACTTGAGGCGAATTTTCGCGACGAACCAAAGCGGTTTGGTTAATGAATTTTATGAACCAGTACGTTCTCGCGACGAACTAATGACGTCAATGATGGACCAGGTTCGTCGAATCATGAACCGAGCTAGCGAGCAGGTTCATGAATCTGGTTCATAGGTTCTCTCTTTCTAATCTCAATCCATCTCAGTCTACCTTTGTTTTGTTTATGCACTTCAGCGTTTGAGATTTTGATTTAAACTAGAATAAATTACAAACTTGGAAAAAATCACAATTTCCAATGGATTAGAAATGCTTGAAGTAGAAGTTGACAGGGGAACTGTTGATATGTTAAATAAAGGTAAAAGTTAGGTTAAAGTTTTGTTTACTAATAATACAATCAATTATTTGCAGATCCTGTAGTTACAATATATTTCGAAATGTGTAAAGATCGCATACTAAATAACTCATGTCCATCTCCATAAATTCATCCATAATATAACTCATACTTCTCCATCGTTTAAAATTAACCGCCGAATGATGCAACAGGTTTAACTAAACTGATTTCTCGCGATATCCTATCTTACGTCATAACAGTGACGTTTTCATGAACCAAACGTATAACCGTGGTTCATGTTTGGTCCGTCGCGAAAAATCGCCTTTGGTAATGAGAGATAACAAATTGACATAAACAACTATGAAGTTAGTTAACCAACAGGCCTATTCTGTAACAAAGTGGTTAATTTTTAACAACTCGTTCAAAATTTTATCCAATAGGTTTGACAACTAAAAATCCAGTTTATATATATAAACATACTTGATTGGTTAACTTTTTTAATCAATGGGGACTTATGATTTTGACGTCATCGGCGGCGGATCGGCAGCGGACTTCCCTCCACACAATGTAGAAAGGGACAAGAAATTTTTAGAAAGAGCGAGGTGATATACCATGGCTGAGTCGATCAAATGCTTTCCCTCTTCAGCACCTCCCCCCTGATTACATAATGTTATTTAGTCAGCAAAGTTTGGTTAAGTTATTATGTGTAGTGATTGTTATTAATGAAACATTGCGGAATCGAATCTTACTGATTCTCACGGAGAGAAAACAAAGTCGATTTCATCGTTTCAATTTGAAAAAACATGAACTGAATCCATGTAAACACTACAAATTCCATTGTTGAGAGAGACGGAAAAAAATAATGAAATTTCTTTTAGTGTATATCCACGTCTTAATCTCATTAAAGTCTTATATAATTTGTCTCTCGATGTTAAATTATTAAATTTAGTTCTCTTTGGCGTTTTTTGGAAATATCTGTATTTCAACTTTGGCATAACTGTGGGATTTAACAAATCATATAGAACATTAAAATGTTCTACTGATAAGCCGGTGAAATATATAAATTTTACAGCATCATTGCTTAATAAATTATAATTTAGTTTCAAATTATTGACAAATTTAGTTTCATTTCTCGATGTCTCTATAGCACCAAATAACTTTCTTACATAATAATTGTTGACTGTTTGGGTAGTACTTTCCTTATTAATCTTTATTTCTGTTTGTGTGGAGTTGTTCTGCTTATTATCAATTTTTATATGTGTTTTTATTAATATAAACTTGTGTCTCTTTATTAGTAGACAGCTTTATTAAAGTTGCTTGAGTTGCTGTACTTGTTTTTCGAAAATAAGTTTAATTATGTTTGTCCACTTTACAAACATAGGTTTGCGTCATTTTATTGTTATTTTGTACATAAATAGTATGTTCGAAAATTGAACCACGACGTTATCGGTAAAAATTTTCAGGTTACCGGCACTATTTTCGAACGCGGTAACTGAAATGTATGGTAAATTTTTGTTACCGCCACAACCGTGCTCAGAGCACGGTTTGTGTGGTAATTTATAGTCTAACCTAACTTTTGAAGTATACACACGTTGTTCTTTGACATCATTTAAAGGTAAATTGTGTTTAAAAACAACTGAGTACTGTACATGGTACAAAAAACAAATAGTATGCAACAAAAATATTCTGCGATGTAAACTAAAATGATTTTGACAGTTATTAATTACCATGAATACCAATGCGTTCGACTGATTACCGCGAGAACCGTAACCTTTCAGTTACCGTATAAAATGACCACGATAACCGCGGTTGGATTTTCGAACATACTAATAGTATGTTCGAAAATTGAACCACGACGGTACCGGTGAAATTTTTCAGGTTACCAGCACTATTTTCGAACGCGGTAACTGAAATGTGTGGTAAATTTTAATTACCGCCGGAACCGTGCTCAGAGCACGGTTTTTGTGGTAATTTATAGTGTAACCTAACTTTTGAAGTATACACACGTTGTTCTTTGACATCATTTAAAGGTAAATTGTGTTTAAAAACAACTGAGTACATGGTACAAAAAAGAAATAGTATCCAACAAAAATATCCTGCGATGCAAACTAAAATGATTTTGAGAGTTATTAATAACCATGAATACCAATGCGTTCGACTGTTTACCGCGAGAACCGTAACCTTTCAGTTACCGTTTAAAATGACCACGATAACCGCGGTTGAATTTTCGAACACACTAATAATTAAACTTTCTTTTTTAATCAGAGGTTCCTGTAAATACATTACTAATTCATATTCAATTTATATTAATCATATTATTTCAACTTCCGTGTTCAGTCTCAGACATGTTCATGTTTCTCTTCAAACAATAGGTGCGTTCAATGAAGCTAGCAAATCCAGCAAAGCGGAAGTAAAATGTACTGAACGGCTTGCTAACTTAGCATTTGCTCGTTTTGCTAAGTAAGCAAAGCAAGCAACTATTTTCTCGCTTGTTTTGCTGTATGTAAAATATGGCGCACAATTTCAAATATCATTTGTAATATTTGAATATATTTTCAAAGAAAATTAATGAATGACGTAAAAATAACATAAAATATTTGTACTTGAGTTCACTTGCGTGGAGTATCCTACTAAAATTAAATTATGTATGTAATTAATACCATTGAGAGTTTATTTTCTATTTATTATTTATCTGACATTGCATTCAATATATCAGTATTATGTTCTATGCAAAAATTTAATATTTGAAAGTTTTCAATTTTCGTAACCTCACTGACTGACCGTCATCTGACAGTTCGATCGTAGCAAAACAAGCAGATCGTTCAATGCACGCCCTAGCAGATAGCAAATGCTAAGTAAGCATTTGCTAGATTTGCTAGCTCCATTGAACGCACCTAATGGTTGTTGTGATCACATGGGATCAAATATGGATCACGTGATAAACGTCAAACTTAAGAGCTAAATCTTACTCACTACATAACTAATTATTAAATACTTTTTTACGCACTAGATGGCGACCAAAATATTTGAATTGTATAAGTCCCCATTGTTAAAAATTAACCACTAAGTTACAGAATAGGCTCGCATATCATCAGATGTAAATAATTTCACATGGCAGTTTGGACATCTCACTCTAATCATGCGCGCAACACCAGTGAAAATGGAGCGAGCTTGGAAAATGAAATTTATCCCAATATTTTCTGGAAATGTATTTTGTTAAATTCTATATTAAAAAGAACCACAGAGAAGAATAAGATTTTGAGAATATAAACTTAACTTTTAAAATCACTAATGAAAATGAATGCATAATATTAATATATTCTGAATATATTATTTTTCTAAATACCAAATATAAACGTTAATTTTTACTACGTAGTACTGTACGGATCAGTAAAACATGCTGAAAATAAATAAATGTTACATACCTTTCCCAGATTTTCCATATAACTTAACTTCCCATTCGTCAACTGTTTTATTATCTAACCGTGGTGGTTTCTTAGGTGGTACTGCAACAGTGTGTCTGCGGAGAACTTCACCTCCAGCTAAATTTTCTAAAGATTCTCCTGTAGGTACAGTATTTGTAGGTTGTCCAGCACCAGCTTGACTCAAAGAACTCGCAGAACTATTATGTGATAATTCATCTAGGTGAAAATCATCTTCATCTTCACTAACAACTCCTGGGTCAGCATCTCCTATAATCTGTTTGCTTTTCAGTGAATTCTCTACAGTTCCAACTCTTCGTTTCAGGCTTGTTACACTGCCACTTAATGAAGAATCGTCATCGGTATCATGTTTTTTGTGGCCTTTCAAATTTATTTTTGATCCAATTGATTTAGCAAATTTCTTAAGTCCTTTTCGTTTTTCCAAACTTCCAATACTCATTAAACTACCACCCACAGATTGTGCTACATGTGATAATTGACCCATAGACGTTTTATGTTTATCCTTTTTAGTTAGATCAGTAAGACTACCAGCTTTCACAATAAAAGCTATTTTCACTTCTATTTCACCACGTTCTTTTTTGTTTTCTTTTCCTGGTTTGGCTTCCAAAGTATACCATCTATTTCGTGGTCTCTCGTATACATCAAAACTAGACAATGGTATATTAATCCTACCTAGAAATTCATCAACTCCTAGGAAATTACGATGTAAAACTGTCAATATTATTTCAGCAGTGTTTCCTTGATCAGGTATAGGTCTATAAATAAAAAATACATTAATTCAGTTATACATATCATTATTTACAATAACTTACAGTTCACATTCTTCATGCCATTCAACTGATGGTTCAGCTTTTGATTTTACAGAAGTTTGGTATTTAATTTTACCTAGTGCAATTGTAACAAAACAGTCATTGGTATTATTATGACCTTTTGTTAACAGACCCCAAGCTTTTTGCACTACAAACATGTAAATATTTACATTTTTGACACATATATTTTAAAAATATTTACTTACCTGTGACTTGGACGTGTGTAGGGCTCCACATTTTTGTTACATACAAAAATAACAAATAATTAATTTTACAATGTACTCCTGTAGTTTAAAATTCAATTATAGAATGGTTTCAACATAAATGTCGATCAAAATTATTCATTTAACACGAACGCCCACCTATTAATTAAGAAGAAAACAATATACTGAATAAAATACGTTTACAGTATGACACTTGTTCACACCTAGATAAAATTCTTCGTCGTCTTACTAACACTCAAGCAATCACATATGTGTGAAGTGTAAACAAGGATAGCTATAGATAGAGGGCAATGACTATGTATATAGATGGCGAATAACGTATTTACGTATAGCGTACCAAAGTATGCAATTTGGCGGGTTATTTATAAATTGCTATTAAAAAAAAACTAATACAATAAAACAAATTCCCCTCGTACTGTACAATAATTGTTATACGAAATCACATCAATTATATAAGTAATTATCTTGTTGCGTTCTATTTTTAATAGTTCAGAATATATCTTATTAAATTCATTACAACGAAATTATATTGATGGTTATAAAATCCCTCACTCGTAATATCACAAAATTTTCGGTGCATACGTTGAATGTATAACGTTATGTTTGAGATGTAACATAATGTATATTGCGCTCATAACGATATGCTGGTGTAATATATAATATAGAATTTTATTGTTATTTCACTTCATTCAAATAATACTTGTCAAATATACAATAAAAATGAATAACAGATGGAAGGAAACAAAATGTGTAGATATATCATAATGAGCAATACTAAAACTCTGATACAAATGAACTATCCATTGACTGTTCAACAAACTAGTACTTTTCACAAAGATTATGGCAGACTTTGTTTCGGAAACAACATAAATATATTCAGGCAAAATAGCCATAATCTCGTATTCATTATTCACAAAATAATGTCCTGACTTCAAACATGGTAAAAAAATTAAAACAATTTGTACACATTAACAGTTTCCAGTCAAATAGATGCACTCAGCAGTATGAACGGCTCTTTCTAACTGCACTTGTATTTGATGCGTTTATTACTAATGTAGTAACATAATTTATATTCGATTAAAAAATACTCAAAATAAATGTTTAAAAGATAATAAGAGCATACAACTGCAATGCTGATTTATCGATTAAAATTATTGCCAGGCTATATGATTAGTAATATCAAAAATAAAACAAATACTATTTAACGCACACAGACACTTGTCACAATTTGTAACGCGCGGCTCGTCAAGTCATGATCGTGACACAAAATGTTACTCACAGGTCACAGCAACACAACACACCAATGAACAAATGATGCTTAATTACCACCAACGTACAACGCAGGTGTGCGTGTGTTTTATTGCATGTATGAAATGCTTGCGGCTTATACGTTTACAATTTGCGGCCAAAGTTAACAAATTTTTATTCTATTCATATTATTGCATTTATAGGATATAGGATTTTAGGAATGGGATTGTAGGATAAGGGTTGAGGAAAAAGCGGATATGAGTAAGAATGTTGAATGTGACAATATAAGATATTCTATAACAGTGTACAGCACCAGTAAGAGCCGTAGCCGTGCGACTGCATATCATTTGGGCACAAAGTACGGCTGATTAGCAGAGAGTGGTGGTCCAGGGACAGGACCCGGTCCCATTGCTTGACTGCTCATTTGACTACGCGTCGTCGTCGCATAAAGCTGCTGTTGAAAATTGTGGAATTGCTGAGCATAATTTGGGTCGGCAGTAGTAGGACCTACAAAATTTTTGAAACTGTTTCCTTGACCCATGGACGGTGGCAGCGGTTGACTTGCGTCTGGTGCACCCATACCCATCGGACTTGACTTCGGCCCAGCTACAAACATTTGTGCGTTTGGGTTTGACATGTTGGGATTTGGGAACATTGGATCGTTGGCAGGTCCGCCACCTGCCCCACCACCTGGACCATTAAATCCCATTTGTTGCATGCGAATTATGCCCATAGGCCGTAGTCCAGGTCCACGCATTATAGGCATGTTCATTCCCATACCAGGTTGACCCATTATATTGCCTGCCATACCCATATTCGGGCCGGGTCCCATCATTGGCCCATTGCTTAATGTTCCATTACCCATTGGACCATTCATTATGCCTCCCAATGGACCTTCTGGCCCCATTGGGCCACCGTCCATATGACCCATAGGCGGAACATTTCCTCCTCCTAAAGGACCTGCATTTGGGCCACAATTTGTAAAATACGGTAAATTTGGTGTAGGCATTTTAGATTCCATGTTAGGT
Organism: Harpalus rufipes; assembly: GCA_951394225.1. Taxonomy (NCBI): domain Eukaryota; kingdom Metazoa; phylum Arthropoda; class Insecta; order Coleoptera; family Carabidae; genus Harpalus; species Harpalus rufipes. Next base: position 29,216,777 of record OX596278.1, on the reverse strand, counting down.
AAAGGATTTGTAAAACGCTGTAAAAATTCGAGACTAGGCGGACCACGTGGATTTGTATTTCCCATTTGTGGTTTTGCAGGTAAGTACTGTATAGTATTAGGTGCATTAGGTTTGACTTGTACGTTGGCACCGTTATATGGGTTACAGACAGGACCCCTAGCTATCATTCTAGGAATAGGCAGAGAGCCAGGGAAAGGTCCTGAACCAGGCCCAGGTACATTCATTTTCGGTGAAAGAGAGCGTACAGGACCCAACGGTGAGTTAGCTGTAGGATTCGGATGATAGCCATGTGGATGTGCTGACCCTTGCATCGGCATACCAAGCATTGTACATGAATTTGGACCCGCATCTAGATCAGGAATGCCATGACAACCACTCAAAGGATCCATCATATGCATGCCAGATGAGTTAAAACCCATCATACCTGAACTTTGACCACCTTGTCCATTTAGTGAACTTGCAACACTATTTGTTAATTGTTGGCTCATTTGTGCTAACGATGAAATTGGATCAAAATGTGAAACTTTGGGATTACCCGCGATGCCGCTCGTGCTATTTGGATTCAGAGGCACGTTATCCGAGCGTACACAGCTGTAATTTGTAGAAACAGGTAGATCCATTCCGGGACCTTTATTCGAAGGTGATATGTTCATAAATCCAGGGATTTTTGTTTGGGATGACTGCTGCTGCTGTTGTTGTTGTTGAGACTGCTGCTGCGACGGAAATGGTCCCGGGGACGTAGTTGGGCAAACACTACCTCCTGAACCAGGACCAGAAAATCTATGTACATCTAAAACACCATGCGGACTTGTTGTTGGGAACTGAGGTCCCAAATCTGTCTTTAGAATTTCCCCCGAACCACTTGGTGTTCGTGCACCTTGAGGACTCAAACATGCATTTCCTACTACTCGCTGATTTTTATCTGAAACACACATTTCTAATTTTTATTTATATTATTTTAATTCTCATATTTCTATATTAAATACAAACCAGTAGTAGTTGATGTAGTAGTGCCGTTATTTGACGTTTGCGGACTAGACATTTGGAAACGGCAGCCATCGGAACTCACAGCGGGTGTAGGAGGAAAACGAGTACCCATATCTATTGACGACGGTGTCATTGGAGTATTCGGACCCGATAGTCGAGATGACATATCAGTATTATTATTTACTCCAGAAAAACTACTATCTACGGAAGTTGATATCATTCTAAAATATAACGTAAAATTAGTTTTGCAATGTAATTACACTATATAATAACTTACGATGGTGAAATCATATTTCCATCTTTTAAGCTAGTATTTGGTTGTTTCTGTATTGTAAGTTCTTGTCCTTCAAACGTATTCAAATATTGTATTTGCTGGGGTGATGGTACTGGCATTAAGTTTGGTTCTTTACTAACAGGCACATTCGAACTTGCTGATGAACACATTGACTGTTGTTTTTGTTGTGCAAGTGACTGAAGTGTTCGTCCGAACATTCCATCTGCAATACAATACAACAATATATGTATGAACAAAAAATATATTATCAACATAAAAAAACGTTCATATACCTGTTGACTGATGACTGGTCGTTGGCGTTGTACCACTTGTTGGTGGAAAATCCTGAGCTGAACTAACCATGAGGCTACTGTTTGGCGATAAATGAGAAGAAACAGGTGTGCCTGGATTACTGAGTATAAGTCCTCTACTAGTTGAAGGTGAATCTTGAGAAGTGGGACTTTGGCCAGTACTAAGATGGCGGTTAAGGCTAAATGAACGTCCTGGATCTGCCGGGGAGTTTAGGGCTGACGATGCCCTTGGAGAAGGCAAAGACAAATTAGACGTCGGATTATTAGGAGAAGCTGGACTTGGGCTCTGAAGAGCTATTGGTACACTTGCTGACCGAGGTGTCTGATGATAAGGAGGTGGAGGACCTTGTACACGCGGACCAGATCCAGCACCTCCACGAGGTATAACTGGAGTATTATTTCGTGTTCCCATATCACTTTGGCTGCGAATTTTTCGCTCTTCACCGTACTGATGTCTTAGTTTCTGCCATTCTACCATACTAGCAGACATATTGTTATTAGGAACTCCAGTGGGTCCGGATAAAATGTTGATTCCGCGCTGCTGTGACATCATACCAGGACCCATACTAGCAACCATCGATGAGCCAGAAACAGTTACATCTCCACAGAGATCACCAGTGGAAGTAGGAGGCAATTCCATAGAACCAGAATTAGTGCCAGGGCCAGGAGTCGTACCCGACCCCGGTACTGTAACAGACGATCCTGTAACAGGCGGTGCAGAAGCTGGACCTGACGGGGGCCCCGAGCCTGCTGCATTTACGTCTTGTGATTCCGACACCGATGGATTCTCGCCAGACATACCCATTGATGATTCAGGAAACAGCATTTGTTGCATTTTTCGTATTGTTGCAAGTTGTTCCTCTCTATGCTGTCGTTGTTGTGGCGTCAAATTTTCATCAGGCACTTTAACACCTTGAAGCGAAGGTTGCATGTTTGCTAAGGACGGGCTAGCTGCACTAGTACTGGTCATAATAGGACTGTGGCCTAAAGACATCGTTGATACGGTAGCACCTGGAGAACTTCTCAATAAACATGGAGGATCAACATCGCCAGGCAACATAGGGGCTCCATTACTTATACCATCCAAACCAGTTGGTATGTGTGGATTACTTTTTTGTTCCCAAGGTAAATTCGCATCAGATAATGCAACCATATCATCTAGACCATCAGTATTTAGAAAGCCATCAATATTTGCTGGACCCTTACTCATAACGCCCGAACCTCGTGTACAACCTTTATTTTTCATCATTGCCAAATTATTTAACCACTGCGCTGGGTTATGTCTATTGAACTGAGTTACTTTTAACGGATTTTTCTAAAATTGTAAAGCGTAAATAAATATGTATAGAGCTGTAAATGTAAAATAATAATAATAAATTGTGTTACCTCTAGATACTTCTTTGTTCCAGGCTGAGCACAGTGATATGCAATGATTGAAGGAAAATGGCCCTGCATAACTGCTTCTGCTCCTTTATTAGCAAGTAATGTTGAAAACACAAATATTTGACTTTGCTGTTGCATATACTGTACTTCCATACTACTCGTTTGTTTATTTATGACATTACTAGCAAGTGGTTGCACTCCATCTGGCGGCGGGGGTGGAGGTGCTACTCCAGGCCCCGGCACGCCGGTAGCCATGCTCAGATTACTCAAAGCATCTTCTTGTAATTTGCCCGTTTCTAACCCTTCTTCCGTTTTCAAGCCCAGAAGACTGGTGTCGTCTTGTATTCCAGCTACGATTAACATTGAAATAAATCTGTGTCTATCCATAGAACAGGTATTTATTTAAAATAACTAACCATCATCTGTTGCACCTTCTAGTAAATGAGGTCCTTTATGATCTACTACATTATGTAGTGAGCCAGTATTTGTTGAGCCAATTACATTGTTAGTACCATTTTTTGCAACATTTCGACTACAATCTTTGTTTATACCACCACTACAACTACTCGTTGCTGTATCTTCTTCTGACTTGATTCTTGTTTCTGAATTATCTATTGGATATAAAATGGATTAAAATACATTCATAGGAAATTATTATACATTTATAAATACCTATATTTTTATTAAGAACATTGTCTGAATTTGTGGATTCCTCTTTAACACTTGTGGAACTTGCGTCCGGACCTTTTTCGTGCTTCTCTTTAATCATGTTACTTGATGCAAACACGCTTGAAAATACACTACACTATTTGAACATTCCGTTGAGCTACATTGTTATTCACAAATTTTGTCAACTGCGAGTCAAAATATGTTCATTGTCAAGCAAGAAAAAGTTGAAAGACAAGTTTAGTAACGTGCAGGTTAACTTGGGATAGCAAGTTAACACTTAGCCAACATGAAATTAAACAATCACTCAGGATAATAACACGTCTCGGGAAGACACTCAATTTTGGTTTCCTTCATAGACATAGTACAGTAAAGTTTTGTCACTTATCACATATGTTCTAATGTTTTTATTTGCATTCCAACATTTTTTATTTTCATCTCTAACCAAATTTGAACGCACACATACTGCTCAAATATCGTCCACTCTTGCATCACAATGATATTATAATGCAAATTTTATATATTTTTAAAATAAAACCTTTGATTACCATAAATAATAACCAAAAATTGTAATAATATGATCATAATACGAAGTTTTTTCAGAGAACCTCCTCACAAAATGCCAAACTGTCCACACGCGTATGTACCAACTTTTACCCTACAAAATAAAATTTAACTACTTTCTTTGCTATGTTCACTATGTAATATTAAGATTATATTTGTCTAACAAAAAATAGCAATCATTTTTCTACTTACAGAACAAAAAAGTATAAAATTAAGTTTTTTTTTATAGAAAATAAATTATGTAATAATATTAAAAATATTTGTTTTTTTTCAGTGTATTTCATGTCGGAATTAAGTCTTTTCTTGTCTATGTACAAACAATGTATGTAAATAATTCGTATAAAACATTTTTTTCATAAAATTTTATTCATTTCAAAAGCAAATAAATTGTTACAATATATACAATGTATAACTTAATTTTTATTATTCACTATCGGTAAGCAATATGGTAATGAATTTTGAGGATGAACTGTGGGAATAATATTTTCAGGCCACACAGAAATGGTTTGTCCACCAATAACAATTAACTGTGAATCATTTGTTAATTGTACTCCGTTACACCATAATGTAAATTTAATTCCAAATAATCCAAATGTTACTTCAATACTCTTGCGTATTGATTCCAAATTTATTTTTCCATTTAAAAATTTAAGTAAAATAGTACCTTTTGTTTCGCCATTACAATATCGCGGTTTTATATTAAATAATAGTAAATTTACCCAATCTTCATCCCGATTTTTTTTAGGTTTAGTAAGTAATAAATATAAAGATGAATCTTTCAATTTTTGAATTTCATCAATTATTATATTTGTTTGGGCAACATCAACTAATCGTGAAAACTCTGCTTTAATACTTGTTTCAATAAATTCATTATGTGATTTAATTACTCGTTCAAGATCACCCTGAACTTTGTAATAAACAATAATTTCATCAGTAGGGACTAAGCGAGCCTTTTTCCTTAATTTTTGAATGCGATTTATTATTTCTCTAGCTATACCTTCATCTTGCATTGAACTATCTCGAGTAACATCAAGCAGAACCAGGACTATATTATCACTGTGTGCTTCGTATTTGTTTTCTTTAGAATCCATGTTATCGACTTTATAAATCAGACGAATTTCGGATAATTCAATATGATGTCCAGCAATATCTCTCCATCCTTGTGTCATAAATTGTTTAATATCATTATCGGTTAGAGCTTGAATTCTTTGCGTGACAGTTTTGAAAGCGTTTTTCAATCGTGCGCCTAATATTTTATGATCTGGTTCGGCTCGCATGGCAACGCCAAACTGTTTTTTATCTACAGTAACAGTTAGTTTTCTCACATTTAACTCAGACAAAATATAATTTTTCAAAGAACAAATATCATCGATGTATTGTTGATCATGGTGTATAACAACAATTTCAGGTAGAGGATATTTAATGGGTATAGTTTTACGATCCCTTAAAATTCTTCCTAATTCTATGACACTTTGCATTCGTGATACAGCTCGTTCAATATTTTCATCTATTAAAGATTTGTTGGGAGTAGGTAACATTAAGAAATGAATACTTTCAATATTCGTTAATTTTTGTATGGTTAATCGTCTTAAATGTTGATACATATATTCAGTCAGGAATGGTGTAAATGGAGCCATTAATTTCACAATATTAAATAATACGTTAAATAACGTTGTCAATGCTGTTCTGCAATCTTTTGCTCCTTGTTCTCCTTTAAATCTCTTACGATTCATTCTGACGTACCAATTTGTAAGATGATCAACAAATTTAGTTAAACGAGGTACTACATTATATAAATGATAAAGTTTCATTTCAGTACGAACATATTCTAAAAGAGATTGAGTAAAAGATAAAATCCACTGGTCCATAATGTTTGTTGTCCACTGAGACGTTAGTTCTGATTCATTATATAAAAATATTTTATTTGTTTCTAGAATATAACATTCAATATTTTGAATAAGAAATCTGAAAGCATTGAACCATGGTAGAAAAACATCTTTAATGATATCCCTTACTCCTTCTTCCTTGAATCTCAAATTTTCAGCACGAACAACTGGTGAATTGATTAAATATAAACGTAAAGCATCAGCGCCAAATTTATTTACTACTTCTAATGGATCTGGATAATTTTTTTTTCGCTTAGACATCTTCTGCCCATCTGAAGCTAAAACTAAGCCATTTGCAATTAAATTCTTGAACGGAGGTTTGCCAAATAGTGCGGTTGAAATGACGATTAAAGTATAAAACCATCCTCTAGTCTGATCAATGCCTTCTGCAATAAAATCAGCTGGAAAACAATCTTCAAATTCTTTAGCATTTTCAAATGGATAATGTTGCTGAGCATATGGCATAGAACCAGATTCAAACCAACAATCAAAAACTTCGGAAACTCGCCGTAGACTAGGTTTCCCAGGCCTTTTAGAAGGAATTTCTAAATGATCAATATTTTCCCTATGTAAATCAATTACTTTAGTGTTTGTAAGTGTTTCTAATTCCTTGATACTTCCTATGCAGACGATTTCTTCCCCATCTGGTGAAATCCAGAGAGGAATTGGTGTTCCCCAATATCTATTTCTGCTAACAGCCCAATCACGAGCTTCCCTTAACCAATTTCCAAATCTTTTGTCACGTACAAAATCAGGAACCCAGTAAGTTTCACTACTACTTTTAATCAAATTATTAACCATATGCTCAACACGAATGAACCAGGAAGGAACTGCTTTATAAATTAAAGGTGTATCTGATCGCCAACAGTAAGGATAACTATGTTTTACTTGACTACTTTGAATAACTCTGCCAAGGTTTTTTAAATATTTGATAATATTTTTATCAGCATCTTTCACATATTCTCCTTTAAAATCCACAACCTTATCAGTAAATTTACCACTAGAATCAACAGGACAAAGCGGTTCTTGATCTCTACTAATAATTCCCGCTGCAAGACAAACTCTGTAATCATCTTCGCCAAAGTACGGGGCTTGATGTACTATTCCAGTACCAGATTCAGCTGATACATAGTCATCACATAAAACTTTAAAAGCCCCGTTTTTAATTTCACTTTGAAAATAAGGAAAAAGAGGTTCATATTTAGTATCTTTTAATTTAATTCCAAGGAAATGATCAATGATTTCACATTCTGTTAATTGGCCAAAGACATATTCAATGCGTGCTTCCATGAGAATATACATGTTTCCTGATTTAACTTCACGCACTTTAACATACATTAAGTTGGAGTTTACACAAAGTGCTAAATTACTTGGCAAAGTCCATGGGGTTGTTGTCCAAGCAAGCAAGCTAGCTTTCCCCAAATCATTAATAATCGGAAAGCTTACTACCACTGCGGGATCCACTACATCTTTGTAATTTTGACCTGATTCAAAATTAGACAGTGGAGTATTACACGCAGTTGAAAAAGGCATTACTTTTACTCCTTGATACACCAAGCCTTTGTTATACAATTCTTTAAAAACCCACCAAATAGATTCCATGTACCAAGGGTACATAGTTTTATAGTCATTTTGAAAATCTATAAATAATACACAATCACTACACATAAAATAAATTCTGAACATATTTTATACCTATCCACCGTCCCATTCGACCAACAATCATTTCCCATTCTTTTGCATAACGAGAAACAATTTTACGGCACTCATTATTGTAATTTTTAATGCCCATTTTCATTACATCTTCCGGCCCTTTAATACCTAAACTCTTGTCAATTTCAAATTCTACTGGTAAACCATGACAGTCCCAACCAAATCTACGTTCAACATGGAAATCTTGTTGATGTGCATATCGCGTGACTACATCTTTTATTGTACCGGTTAATATATGACCGTAATGAGGTAAACCCGTAGCAAATGGTGGACCATCATAAAATGAAAACCTAAAACGAATATATTTATGGATTATATAATAAGTGTGTTGCAGCCAGATGGTAAAATCCGTATAATTGAACATTTTCGCTTGTAATTTTTTTAAAGAAGGATTTTACTATTTGCCTATGACATATCACATGTATTTTACCTTGGTTTATTTTTTGATTGCTTTAAACATGCTTCAAAGACGTCCAGCTCTTTCCATAAGGATAGAATTTTAGTTTCCTCATTGGGAAAATTAATGAATTCTGGTATTCTTTCGATTTGTTGTTTTGCCATTTTCACGTTCTCATAAATTTATTACCAATCAAAAATAATACAACGATTTTCCGGTACCATATAACCTCTTTCTGCTACAAGCATACGTCACATGCCACAGATCAGCCGATCTTATGGCAGCGTTTGGAATCAACTTCATAATTTTGAAAGTAACCAATAGATGGCGAAAGTGGTGAGTTTTTGATTTTTTATTGGTTTCTATCCAGATGAACTGGTTTGTGTCTAAACTAAAGTCCGCCCACATTTTAGAGAAGGGGAAAGCACAGAAATCAAAATTCGTTCGGTCTAGTCCAACTCATGAAAGTAGGGGTACATTTGTTTCAAAAGAAATATGCGGCTAGTATACAAGTATATTCCGAAATTGAACCACGCTAACCGCGGTTACTTTTTCAGTAACCGGTTGTATTTTCGGAACGCGGTTATTGAAAGATAGATAGTAGATAGTAGTAGTAACTTTTCTGTAACCAAGCTAACCGCGCTATCAGGGGGGTGACAAATAGATATGCAGATCTATAGAAGTAGGTGAAGGCGGGGAAAGGGGATTTTAGTTAGTTGGTCACTACTGTAGATGGCATCAAAAGTAAAATTAAAGCACAATTAAAACAATATGTTCTGGTTAGATGGAAGCACAATCGTAACTGCCATTGTGTTTGAAAATTTGTAAGAAATAATGGAAGTTTTAACTAACACAATAAACGTTGTTTAAGAAAATGTTCCTTCTTTCTTTTTGGCAAGGTAAGTAAATATATGAAAGTATGTGGCCGGTTGCATTTCTTACATTGATAATATTGCGTCGAAATGAAATGTCAAGTGAATTAATTATGCATCGATTTAACTTTTTTAATATGAACCGCGCAGAAAGCGATATTTCGCGATCTAATTTTTTGTTTGTTATATATTAGCTAACAAAAGACATTCCAACAAAAAAAAAAGAATTTTAAAGGTGATATGTATTGTAGAATCCAATACATTTCGATTCTATATTGTCTATTTAGGAATTAAAATTGAATTTGCAACATTGTAAAATTCTAACGTTTCCATAGAGCGCGGGCAATCAGCTGTTTCCGTAACCTTCGAAACAGCTGATCTTAGTACCCCCGGATTGTTACTCATTTCATTAGCAAATAAATGAGGTCGAGCGACAAATACGCCATCTATTCAAAACGAGTTTTCCTTAGCGCTAATTCAAAATCTGAAAAAAGTTTGTTGTCTTACAAAACAAATTTCTCTCGTATTTCATTGTGCGAGATTGTTTTTTATAATGTATGTGTACTTCAAGAAGAAGCTATCATGTGATATGCAACTTCGCTAATTAGCAAAAATCGAATTAATTTGTAATATTGACCCGCACGATTGTGATGAAAGTGGATTTTCGCAGGATATATCGGATTTTCTGAATATTTTACCAATGAATATAATTAATTATTTGTTACCAACGAAAGTGTTTAAACCCAAGAGCAATTAAACGGTTTCCGGAGTTTAAAACCGTATAAGTATTACTGGTGTAGTTGGTTGCGAGATATTAATGTGAAGAAATTTGGAAAACTTGAACCTACTAGTAAAAGAAAAGGTGAGTAATCTATTTATACTGCAATTTGTTAATTTAATGCTTTATTATACATATTTTATTACAATAAAATCATTATGTAATTATAATAGAACATGCAAAGTATCAATCCTCTAAAAGTCGTACGAGGAGAATCAGAAATCTCATATACAGTGATGATTTATTTATTTAACATACATACATTGACATGTAATATTATTTTATAGGTAATGCATTCACAAAGAGTGAACGAAGAGTTATTAGACGTGTGGATAATTGCCGAAAAAGCTGGGAGAGTTCCCAGTGGTTACTGCAGGTGTACATCGGGTCTTTCGGAAACTTGCAATCATTTAGTGACAGTTTGTTTTGTTATACAAGATGCAAAATCAGAAGAACGGGATGTGTCCGTAACGATTTTGGAAAACAAATGGAAAGTTTCTCGTGGAAGACATGGAAAAATAGCTGACGCTGAACTATTGTCCGAAGGGGCTAAGAAACATCGACTTCTACGGCCCTACGTTGTTCCACCACTATCTTCTCAGGATGTATTCTACATTCAATAAATAATGAAAGACTCAGATAAAGAAGCATATTCATTTTTAACAATTTTTTTTTTTGTAATAAAATGTGTAGAAATTATACATTTAATGCTTTATTATTATACATTTAATGCTTTATTATTAATAAAGCATTAAATTAACACATTGCAGTATAAATAGATTACTCACACATTTTCATCTAGAAAGGGTGAAATACCTACCCAATCAGTGGTTTATTATAATAAACCACTGTAGTATACTTAATGTATCTGATTCACTGGGATTCGTTAATATCATTGTATCAGTATCTACTTGATCTCTAAAACAAAAAATACGCAAATTTTAACAATGATTGTAGTTACTTATTTTATTAACAACGAACCTTAAACATTTTGTACTTTCTAGATCTGTTGCAAGGTTTTCTAAACTCATTTTACTTGAAGATGGCATGGTTTGTTCCACTTCATCTGGCTTATTACCTATTTTTACATGCGATGGCTTCGTTTGTCTACCAAGGGACAATAATGTACATTAATTATAATAAAAAAAATCATCTGTTTTAAACTCACTCGTCTGGAAATAGCTGCTTTCTAATATTTCCAGGTCTTAAATTAACTGAAGGTAGTGCATGAGGAAATAATTTCTTTCCTCCATTCTTATCCACGAAAAAATCTCCAGGGATAAAATGTTCGGAACAAATGCTGCTATCCTTTGATACAAGATCACTGGAGCTTCTCTTTAAAACACACATCCAGGAGGTGTATCTTTCTTCGGTTAAACTGCATTATCACAAAAATTATAATAATTTTAGTTTTAAAGGGTAAAAATATTAATTAAAAGACTTGGTGATGTCCACAAAATAAATATAATTGTTCAACTAGTTTCGGCTACATGCCATCATCAGGAATGAAAAATACATTATTCTTCACCTACCTGAAATATTGTGCAAATACAAATTTCTAGGAATTAAAGACAACTGGGAAACTACAGAGCTGCTTGGAAAGTTTCGGCAATACCGTAAGTAAAAGTGTTTGGATTAAGTCCAGATGGTCGTTCATTAATGATTTGCCTTTGTAAGCGGCTTTCTTGATCTCGAAGCTTTCCAAATAGCATAGTTCAAAATAATTTTCCTTTATATGTAACATTTCTAAATTTCTCATGTTATTTGAATCTAGTTAAAAAAATTCGATCACTTTGTCCAATATATATATATAGTGTGACGTGCGCCCCTGAGAGAAAAGTATGCTTGCGCCGCTACTGATAGCATGTTCGCGAACAATGACGTAATCCCTTCGAAAGAACGTACCAGAGCGATAATACAATCCCCGACGCGCTGAGACAGGTTAATTGCGCCGTGACCTCATTCCTTTGTATACGGGTCATTGTCGCTTTAGAAGAGTTCTAGAATGATAGGGGCTGTATAAATACCGTCGGGAGAACAGCGGGAGATAGTCTCATATATACAAGCAACCAGATATGAACTCGGTGATATAAATAAACAGTTTAACAGTTGTTAACATAAATAAATATAGTTATATAAATAAGTGCAGTGATATAAATGTTAGTTAGATAAATAATCGTAGTGTTTAAGCATTTAATCATATTCTTAGTGTTTATAATTATTTAATCATAGTGTTAGTTGTTTTTATTATCTTTTAATATCCTTAATTATATATCGTTTAATAAACGTATTCTTTTTTTTTTTTTAATAATATTTGTCTATGTTTTACACTTCACCCATATAAATAAAAACGTTACAATTGGTGTCAGGTGTGGGGTTGTTCATAACTGTGAAGTGTAAATAAAAATAAATAAAATGCCTAAACTATTAAAATTAAGCGAATTGAAAGTAAGTGATCTCAAGACGGAACTGGAAGAACGAGATTTGGAAGCAACAGGAAAGAAGACAGTGCTTCAAGAAAGACTGCGGCAAGCATTAATCAATTCTGGTGAAAATCCTGAAGATTACCTATTCGAAATTCCGTATGATGCAACCGACATTTGTAAATTTTTAGAACAATGCAGAACACTAAAAGAATTAAATCAAATATTAGAAGTTCTGGAAATTAGAGATAAATTCTGGAAGAGAAGAGGAGCCTATATATATATATATATATATATATATATATATATATATATATATATATATATATATATATATATATATATATATATATATAGGCTTCAGGAATTTACCAAATTAACTGTAATATCATTGTATCAGTATCTACTTGATCTCTAAAACAAAAAATACGCAAATTTTAACATTTGAATCATCTTTTTTTAAGACGGAAAGATTTCTCATGTTCTTTGAATCTAGTTAATATATATATATATATATATATTTAACTACCCAAGTAACACTGACCGACGGTCGACCAAAAAGTGACGTCGATTTCAGGTCGAATTTAAGTCATATTCTGCCGTCTAATCCGACGTCTATACGACGACATTGTGACGTTGATTTTTGGTCTGAAATAGGTCTATTTAGACGTCTAATCAGACGTCTATACGACGACATTGTGACGTTGATTTTTGGTCTGAAATAGGACTATTTAGACGTCAGATTTGTGGTCGCTATGACGTCCATATGACGACTTTATATGGTCATAATTAGGTCTATTTAAACCTTTTTTACACGTCTAATTTGACGTCTTTATGACGATTATTTTTACTTTATTTTTAATATTATTAAAAATTCATATTTTAAATTTATTTAATTTGGCAATTAATAACACACGAAGGGATATATTATTTTTATTTATATATCAATTCATTATGCAAAAATATATAACCATATATTGTTTATTATAATGATTTTTAAAATTAGAATAAATGTAATATAAAACTAGTTTATATTTACATATATGTATAATATATATATTTTTATTTAATTATTGTCATTACCAAAATCTACGAATAGAAGCAGATTGGTACACCCAAATATAGGTATGCCGTGGTGATATTTATATTTTATTTATTTAAAACATATAACATGTTTACATAATTATTAATGCGAAACGGAAACAATTTATATCTGTTATATTTTTTGGTATAAAAATCATGGACATATTAATTTTCAACAATTTAAACAAAACCTAGTAGTGCTTTAAAAAAACCATTTTAAGAAATGTTGCTAATACAAAAGCAAATGTATAAATAAAGGGAAATATATAATATAGAAACAAAGATTTATCTATATAGTTTTACGGTTTTACCTGAGCATTTCCTATAGCTCCAAAAATCCCACTTTCCTAAGTTTTCCAAGAATCTTTACATCTTCCCTTTCAAGCTATTCTAGAACGATTGGATTCAAGTAAACCATCGACAAAGAGACATCATAGTGATTTTTAATACATATTTCGATTCTGGTGATCTTGACCAAGTTGCATTTTTTTTTTAATGGAAACTTAATTTCTAATTTCTCTTGTACAGATTGGCATTAGCTGTAATAGAATTTGTTGGTACAAATTCAATTCAAACTGCCGAAATGTTGGCTGCGTAATAAAAATAATAAAATTTATCGCGCTTGGCCCGAAAATTTGAAATATAAAAAAAAATTGGTTCGGGCAATTAACAATTATTCCCAGCAGCCCAATTCTGAATATAAATTATACAAGATGGATATTTTAGAATAATTTGGTAAGTTGAAAGAATTATATTTTCATTTTTGTATTTACAACTCTTTTCTAAAATTAAAAGAAATTACAGCAAAATAAAAATAAATCAAGTAAAAATTGACATATGCTCAGACTACTGTATATGTATGAACGCACCCTCCGCCATCTTTGTGTTGTGTCATGTCCAGCATTTTAATTACCACGGGAGAATACTGAAAATACTGAAATATCTTAACACGAACATTGAAAATTTAGTATATTGTAAGTAGATAAAATTGTGCATATATTGCTTATGACAATTACTTTTTTATAGATATGGTAAGACACGAAGCGAAGTGCCATTATGAAGAATATAAACAAGCAATCATAACCAAGAGTTGGTGAACTAGTTGAAATATGCACCACACAACAACGTCCAAATAAATATGTACATAACTTTTTTGTAGATATAAGATGCATTATTTATTTAATTAATTTGTATTTTTCGTAATATTTTTTTAAATACTTTTTATGTGTAATATTTATTGTTCATATATTGTTGTGCATTAATATTTTTTAATTAATTTTTTTATATTATATAGTATAAATGAAACTAGAATTAAATTATTTATTTTTCCTACCACCATTTATGTTTATACCATAAAAATTACGTCGAAACAATGCCCTAAAAAGAGGTCGATACAACGTCTTAAGAAGACGTCGATACAACGTCTTAAAAAGACGTCGATACAACGTCTTACAATGACGTCGAAACAACGTCTTATAATGACGTCGATACAACGTCTTATAATGACGTCTAAACAACGTCTTAAAATGACGTCATACAGCTCCACGCTGAGACGTCTTCTAGACGTCTATGTGACGTAAATTAGGACGTCACAGTGACGTCGATTTTAGGTCATTTGTGTTACTTGGGTAGATTCAAAGAACATGAGAAATCTTTCCGTCTTAAAAAAAGATGATTCAAATGTAGCGAAACACATGTTAGAGTGTGACCATAATTTTACTATAGATAATTTAGAAATGTTACATATAAAGGAAAATTATTTTGAACTATGCTATTTGGAAAGTTTCGAGATGAACGACCATCTGGACTTAATCCAAACACTTTTACTTAAAGGTATTGTCGAAACTTTCCAAGCAGCTCTGTAGTTTCCCAGTTGTCTTTAATTCCTAGAAATTTGTATTTGCACAATATTTCAGGTAGGTGAAGAATAATGTATTTTTCATTCCTGATGATGGTATGTAGCCGAAACTAGTTGAACAATTATATTTATTTCGTGGACAACACCAAGTTTTTTAATTTTTTTTTTACCCTTTGAAAAATGGCGCGATCACTCTTAAACTTAAAAAAAAACTAATTCCTAATAAATTATACAACAAAGCTAAAGTAACGAGATCATCTCCAGAGAGGTACTTTACTCTTGTGAAATTTTGAAAAATCTTGCTGATTTCTTAAAGAAATGCTACTATATAATTTGAAACTTAAAATATAATAACGAACTACAGTACCTCTCTGTTCGAAACATGTTATTATAATTTCGTCATATAATTTCTGACATCATTAATGTAGAATTTTAAATTTGAGGTTGATGTTGCCTATCTAAATATGTAGTCAGTTAGCAATTTTTTTGGTAATCAACAAATCAGATTTACCCATAATATTGTTTGAAATAAATCAGAATAACATATAATAATAACAATGATAGATTTACATTTCATGTTCTTACCGAAAATAAGACACACCTTCAATTTTTCCTCTATTTCTGCAAAATGGCACTATACAATTTCTCATTTGTGGAAACAAAAACACAACAATTCGCACAAAGTTCAAATGTGAAAATGGCGCAGTTTTCTGTTTGTGTAGACAAACGTCAAACTTACCTGTTCTGCGCATGCTCCGCAGCCCCGTGCTACACGATTTTCGTCCTTATTGTATATTTCAATTTGCTACACTTTTATTCCGCGCATGCCGCTGGCTTTAGCCTTTCATTTATTATATAGAGTTCAGTGGCATTTGGGCATTCGAGAACTGTATTATCGACAGAGTTGAAGTAGGATTTGACACGTTTTTGTTTGAATTGTCAATTTTTGTTTTTTCTCTAATAATAAATGCCTTTTCTATTATAAACTTTGTGAATCAAGTCAATAAAGGATACGTTCGGCATTAACATTTTTAGCGCTCAGAGCCCATGAGCGTTAGAAAATCTTAAAAATGAAGAATGTGATTCTGTTTAACTTATCTTTTTTGTTACTCTGTATTATTATATTAAATAGTCCTATTAAGAAAAGAAAATAATTCATTATTAAATTGAATAAATATTATTTATAAAATGTTTATTAGTTATATTATTTACTTAATTTCGAATTGATATATTTTCATGGTGAGAACAATATGGCCGCATTCAGCAGAACTAATCGATTGGTAATCGATGAGTAATCGTCTGCTGAACGCAACTGATGAGAACTAATCGATTGGTAATCGGACACCATTTTTTCCATGGTATTTAGAAAGCGATTTCTGATTACGATTAGTGGTTATCGGCGGTTGTATTCGTTTGTATTTAAAGTTGAGAAATGGCGACAGAAGATGATTATACATATAATAACATGGTATATACTATTGTTGCTACTGAAGAAGAGCATTTTAAACTTAAAAATGGTAAGTTGATCTGTATTTGAACAATATGCACATTTTTTTCTGCCCTCAACTCGTGGTGGTACGAATTAATAGGTTAAGAGCAGAAAGTCAAGTGCATTTCTTTGGATTTTTCTTTTTTACTATATTCTAATATATCTTCATGATTCTTAACAGATCCAGGTTACCTTAAAAAATTTCTCGAACAAAATGGTTCTACTTTAGAGATGCAAGTTGAAAAAGATCCTCAACCTAAAGGTTTGTATTGATATTTATCAAATATAAATAATATCCAATTTTTTGTTATATGTCAACATACCCGATAGGTGATAATTTTTATCATGTAAAAAATTAACCACTGAGTTACAGGAATAAGCCCAAATTATTTTTATTGATTCATTTTGAATATTAAATCACTAATTGCCCGGTTTCACCAACATCAAATAAATCTTCAAATAGCTCATTTGTCGAATAAGAGAAAAATATCGCACCGAAACCATAACACAAATGACGGTATTTATACTAAATGTCATATTTTATTGCGATATTTTTCACTTACTCGACGAATAAGCTATTCGAAGGTTTATTTATTGTTGGTGAAACCGGTATGGCTGGTAGAATTTACTCAAAATTTTAGCCACTCTAAGGGCCGGTATCTTCGGATAAACTGTTGGATAAGTTATCTGTCGAATAAATTAAAAATATCGCATCAGCAAATGACGTTCAATGTAAATTATATCATTTATGTCTTTATTTCGATGCGATATTTTATCATTTATCTGACGGATAGTTATCCTGAACTTTATCTGGAGATGGAAATACCGGCCCTAAGTAAATAATTACCATGGTTACCATTTAATAAAAAAACTACTGTATTTGTTGTTTTAATCACAGCCAGCTTAAATCACCCCTGATTAAGAGTAAATACTACCAATCTATAGTTTTTATTATTATTTGTATCATTTAATAATGAAATATGTAATCGTATAAAATTTTTCTGATATTTGTTTTTTTATTGGATTTCAGAAGCATCAACCTGGACAAAAAAAAGTATATTGCTCCTTTTGGCTTGCTTGGCCAAAAGAAAACAAGATTTCAGAAATTCTAAAATAAAAAAAAAGATATTTGGAGGCAAATAAAAGAAGAGATGGTTAAAAATGGGTATACATATTTGGATGAAAATTCAATTGAAAGGAAGTTTAGAAACATGAAAAACACGCACAAATCTATTAAAGATAACAAAAAAAGAAGTTCTACAGGCAGAGGTCAAATAACATGGGAGTATTTTGATGCAATGGAAGAAATTTTTATTGATGATAAAACAATTAATATTGGCCATACGATTTCTTCTTTCCCATCAACTTCGAAGATTACAGAATCGTCATTTAGCAAAACTGTACCACCTGCATCACCATTCAATAATTTTGTAAAACTGATTGAAAATGAAGACCAGTCCAACGAAATTGAAGCATTGGAAGCATCAGTCGCTATTCCATCTCAAATAACACCAGCATCAACCGTGTTTCCCCCTAGTTCATCTGTTGTTGGAGGATCGTCTTCCAATAAGGACAAAGCACAAAGAGGACGACAGTTGTATGGTTTGAGGAAGCAACAATTGGATGTTGAAGAAAGTAGAGTAAAGGAGCTTCAGATGTTAAGGGAAGCCATAGAAGAGAACAACAAAATACAAAAAGAACGAAACGAATTGTTTAAGCTCTTTTTAGAGAAACAATTGTAATATAAACATTTAAATAAATTTTAATTTTTTTTTATCATAAAACATGTATTTTATAAAGTAATGTAATTAAAATAAACATTGTGTTACTACTATGTAATATAAAATGTATATTAGTAAAGAACATATTCCTACTCAAAGAGTGTAACAATATTATTTCGCTTTTCCACAGCTTCCATGTCTAAATAAAGTTCTTCCTGGTCCTGCTGCTGGATTACATTTTCTGGAAGTTCCATATTAACATCCTCTTCAACCATGTCCAAGTTATGACGATCCAAAATAAAATTGTGCAGAACACAAGCTGCTGCAATCATGTGATTGCCCAATTCAAAATCACATATCTAAATATTTGAGTCTCCTGAACTTCCCTTTTAGCAGACCAAAGGCTCTTTCAATAACTGACCGGGCACTGCTAAGCACAGTGTTGTAAGCGGTTTGTGCTGCAGTCAAGTGCCCTGTATCTCGAAATGGCGTCATTACATTTTTCATCAGTGGGTACGCTGCATCGCCTAAGAGATGGAAATCCGATGGAATAAGGGCATTATCTCCAGTATTTTTTTCAAAAAGGGAACTATTACGGAAAACCCTACTGTCGTGCATTCTTCCTGGACTTCCTATATAGACATCTATGAATTTTCCACGATGATCACATGTACATACAAATAAAAATATATTCATTTAATAATTATATTGTTTTTTAACTTAAAAAATGAAAACATCAAGTCGATCGATTATTATTATTATTAAGAGTTCTTACCCTGTAATATTATGGAATGTGTTTCTTTCCGATTATAATAATCGACCTCATTTCCAATAGGGTATTCTCTCGATTACAAACATTAAAAAGTTATTTAAAATACTAAAGTTGATTGGTAAACGAGAGAGAAAAAGCAAAAAAAGATGTTATAAATTGATTGTTGCAAAAGATATAAAGCATTAAAATTTTGATGATGTACTAGTTGTACTATCAATGGGAGACCAGTTGATATCCCTACTACATGCTCGAATACGATAACACGCCGCATTTAGGTACGTACATGCTCGGGTCTACTTCGGTTCGTTCGGGAGTATTCGTACTACAGCTGTAGGGATAAATAAATGTAATCATTTACTTAAAATGGTTTTCTTATAATTATCTTTACTTTTTTTTAGTAATAATATGTAAGATTACAATTAAATATATTTGATTTCCTACCTTTTGTAATACTTACTGAATACCATCTCGAAAACTCATGAACCACTGATTGTACACCGCTGGTACGTACAACTAGTACGTCACGTATCACGTGACCTACCAAAATTAAATTTTAAAAATTAATATCTCGCTTATTAAAAGGAATTTTTAATTCGGGTTTCCACAGGTACTCTTAGAAATACCTGTTCTTTAAGAATAAAGAATAAAAAAAATATGCGAGAATACCCTATTGGTTGTTTGCATTGGATGTGACAACCATCTATTGCACCGATTATGCCAGGGAAACGTGTACGACGTGAAAAAGTCTATAAGGGAAAGAGAAACATTAAAACTTTGTTTTTGATGTTTTGAAATTTTATAATAAACAAATAGTGCTCATCATATCAAAATAGAAACTTACAGCTGCAATCAGGGAATACCGGGAAGTTTCACTTAGATGTAAGTTATATAGCATGAACAAAGGGATGGTTTGTAATAATAATGCCATCTATACAGAATTGTAATCATTAGATAAGTAAGCATAACCATAGTATATAAGCGACATGTAATAATAATAGTTAGTCTTAATGTATCAGTCTTTATGATAGTCTCCTGTTCAAACGTTGTTATAACCTGTTTTTGAAATAAATAATTTTTAAAAACAGAAAAGTCGGACGTTAAAATATAATTGGCGCAGTCTTGGTAGGATAGTAAAACGTATTAGTTTAAACAAAAATACGGTTCGTTTCTACGATTTATTTACTATTTCGAATAAACTTCAACGAAGAGCAACTCAAAATAGTGCCCGTAAATCGAGAGCTGAGTTCGTTCCGAGTTCCAGTCTGACAACAATCAACCTGCAGATCCTGAGTCAGTCGACATACGAGCGCATCAGCAAGGGAGCCTAGCAGAACCGACAACGAGGAGAAGACTCCGTGGAGCAGAAGGAGTGTTCGAAGAATAACACGTCACGAAGCCCATGAACCTGGTGATTCAAGTGTAAGTGAAAATTGCATTTTGTCACTAAAAATCTCTGTAGTCAAGGAAAATGGCACAAAGGTTAGAGCAAAGATATATAGATACAATCCCTGAATTCCGTGGGAATAATAATGAATTACCTTATTTTATTAAAACGGCAGAAGCCTTAATAACTAAATTTTATAATTATAACGATGCAACAGATTATGATAATTTTGTGCTAATTGCGAATGTTAGAGCAAAAATAAAGGGAGAAGCATTGACAGCTATCTCAAACTTTTCAATAAATTCGTGGACAGATTTGAAAAATGCGTTAAATACAGCATATTCTGACAAGCGAGATTGTTACACGCTCGCAATAGAAATAGCAACCTTACAACAAACCAATGAAAATGCGTTTGAATATTTTAATAAAATGCAAAGTTTATTAAATGCTCATACTGCATATGTTGAAACCCAAATAGAGGAAGCCAAACGTGCTACATTAGTAGATTATGGTCAGAAATTAGCAATTCGATCTTTTCTAAAAGGATTGAAAGATCCACTGAAATCTCTAGTACAAACTAGAAATCCACAAACTTTGGCCGGTGTTTTAAAAATTTTAACGAATGATTTCCAACATGAAGCGGGAAGAACAATGAATAAATATAATAATACTCAACCGAGAGTATTACCAAAGCAAAATTTTGTACAATCTAGACCCACAAATATTACAAGACCAATTAATATTCCCCAATTTACGAATCCAAAACCTCAAACAAATCAATCACAATTCCCAAGAGGTCCAGTTCAAGTAAGACCAGCTCAACAACAACCTATACCAATGTCAACATCAACTAGACAGACCTGGCAAAGACCACAAAATACCCAACAAAATAGATTCCAAGCCCAGTCTCGTCCTAACTTTGTATCACGAGAATTATTTAACATGAATGAAATGCAAGAAGAACACGAACAAACAGATCAAAATGCGTACTGTAATTCATCTGAATTATTTAATAATGAAATATACCCTGAATCATATGAAACATATGAAGGAGAAATTAACGACGAAGAGTCCGATGAACAAGATAATTTTTTAGATCTTACGAGCCTCGGAAATATAACGAAATAAATAACTTTTCAAACTTAACAAGTTTACCATATATGAAAATTAATAATTATAAATGTTTAGTAGATACTGGTAGTACTAAGTCATTTATTAATCCAAAAATTGTAGAATCTGATAAAGATAATTTTGAAATTTTCGAAGAAAAATTTACTCTTTATACAGCACATGGAATTTCAAATGTAACACATTATATAAATTTCTATTTTAATGATGTTCAAGTAAAACTTTATTTATTTGATTTCCATAATCAGTTCGACATATTACTAGGTTTAGATGATTTAAAATTATTAAATGCAAACTATGCAGTAGATAAAAACGAAATAACTTTATTAAATAGTTATATATTCAAATTGAAATATTTTAGCAAACCAAAAATTAGATTTCAACCCAACGAAACAAAAAATATTAAATACGTCACTGAACTAAATAATGTAGATTTGTTGATAGAAAATAATAAAAATTTAAATCCAAATATTTTTGTACCAAATTGTATTATTAAAGTTAGAAATCATAAATTCGAAATTCCTATGAAAAACATGAGTCAAGAGGTAATTGAAATAAATAATGTTGATGAATTGAATTATACTAAAAATTTTAAAATTGCAAAAAATAAGAATAAAATTGATTTTAGCAAAGTAAGAATAAATCACTTACTACCGTATGAAAAAGAAGCCCTAACAAAATTAATGGTGAAATATAACAATATTTTCTATAACGAAGACAAAAAATTAACCTTTACGAATAAAATTAAACATGATATAAAAACTGTTGATGAAATACCAGTTCATGCAAAAACATATAGGTATCCAAATTGTTATAAACAGGAAGTAGAATCACAAATTGAAAATCTATTAGAAAACGGAATCATAAAAGAAAGTTACTCCCCTTGGTCCAGTCCTGTATGGATCGTACCGAAGAAAAAAGATGCATCAGGAAAACAAAAGTTTCGGATGGTTATAGACTACCGAAAGTTAAATGAAAAAACAATTTCAGACAAATTCCCTATCCCCAATATTACTGATATACTAGATAGATTGGGACGATGTAAATACTTTACGACATTAGATTTAGCTTCGGGTTATCATCAAATCGAAGTAAATAACAAAGATACGCCGAAGACAGCTTTCAGTGTTGATAATGGACACTACGAATTTACAAGAATGCCCTTTGGATTAAAAAATGCCCCGAGTACATTTCAACGCCTAATGAACCATATTTTAAAAGATTTAATTGGAAAAGAATGTTTAGTTTACCTAGACGATATAATTATTTTAGGCAACTCATTGGAGGAACATATTCAAAATTTAGAAAAAGTTTTTAAAGTTTTACAAGAAGCCAACTTAAAAGTGCAGTTAGATAAAAGTGAGTTTTTGAAAACAGAAGTAGAGTACTTAGGTCATGTAGTTACACCGCAAGGAGTCAAACCAAATCCAAATAAAATCGACGCGATAAAGAAATTTCCGATACCAAAAACGCGAACAGAAATTAAACAATTTCTAGGATTATTAGGATATTATAGGCGATTCATAAATAATTTCGCAAAAATTACGAAACCCTTAACTAAGGCATTAAAAAAGAATGAAAAAATTAATATTAATGATTCAGAATATAAAAATAGTTTTGAACAATGCAAAACACTATTAATAAACGATCCAATATTACAATACCCCGATTTTGAGAAATAATTTACCGTCACAACAGACGCAAGTAACTTTGCGATAGGAGCGGTCCTTTCACAAAAATTTGATAATAAGGAACTTCCAATAGCATATGCCAGTCGTACCCTAAATGAACATGAAGTCAATTACAGCACAATAGAGAAAGAACTATTAGCAATAGTTTGGGCGACTAAATATTTTAAACATTATATTTTTGGAGTAAAATTTAAAATTGTTACCGATCACAAACCCCTTACGTGGCTTTTCAATTTAAAAGAACCCAATTCTAAATTACTAAGATGGAAATTGAAATTACAAGAATTTGATTATGAAATAGAATATAAAAAAGGAAAATTGAATACCAATGCCGATGCATTATCGCGAATCAAAATTGATAATTTTGAAATTAAAATAATACAAGATGATTTATTAAAGTATCCAAAACATATCACACATTGTATAAGTGCAGATTTGGCAATGAGTAGAGGAATAGCACTACAGATAAATAAAAAATATAATACAAAACAATTTTTCAAACATTATAGGAAACCCAAAATTAATGATATTCTTTTGCACAGGGTTAATAACAAAAAAATAATATTTAATATTGTTACTAAAGAAAAGTACTATGATAAACCAAATTATGAAAATTTAGAAACAAGTTTAGTAAATTTGAAATTATACTTAATTAAAAATGAGATAGACGAAATAGCCATGCCTAAAATAGGATGTGGATGTGACAGATTATCCTGGGAAAAAGTAAAAGAAATTATAATAAGAGTATTTAAAGAAAGTAATATAAAAATTTTAGTTTTTGAATTACCACAAATAGAACTAAATGTATTAGAGTCAGAAACAATGAATAATGAAGAACTAGATAGAGAAAGTGTGATAACTAATTTATCAGACACACAGAACACAGTGCATTCAGACGACGAATCTCCAGTGTCAGGAGTAGAGTTTAGTGAATCACCTATCAATGTAGGTCAACAACAGATAATATTCTATCTGACAGACTTCCCAGAACTAAGAGTTACAATTTCAAGGCCATTTGAAACAAAGACGCGACAAGAAGTTTATCTACCTAGAAATGATTTGGCAAAACATATTTTAAAGTATTTTAAAGATTTTATAAAACCAAATTCTAAATATTATTGTATTTTCAACGACGATTTGTATCATAATATAAATGTTATATTAAGAAGATACTTCTTACATGGACATATTATTTTGATAAGTTGTAAAAATGAATTAGAGAACGTAACAGATAAAGAACGACAATTAGAAATAATTCAAAATTACCATGAAGGAAAAACTAACCATAGAGGAATTAATGAAACGTTAAGACGTATTAAAGAAAAATATTATTGGCCTAATCTTCATCTTTTAATTCAGAACTATATTAATAACTGTGAAATTTGCTTGAAAACAAAATATGAAAGGAATCCTATTAGACAAACTCTTAGAGAAACTCCGACAGCAACAAAGCCTTTTGAAATAGTACATATTGATGTAGTGTCATTGGAGAAGAAAAAGTTCTTAACCATAGTTGACAGTTTTTCCAAATTCGCGCAAGCTTTTGAATTAAAAAATATGACTTCCATTGAAGAAGCAAATAAATTATTAAAATACTTTTCATTATACGTAATACCCGACAAAATTATCTCAGATAATGGACCAGAGTTTAATAATAAACTAGTGAAGGAATTTTTAAAATTACATAAAATACAAGTCCATTTTGTTAGTATTGATAATCCAAATTCTAATGGAATTGTCGAGAGATTCCACTCAATCTTAATCGAGCATTTACGAATATTAAACGTACAAAAGGAATACTCAGATTTAGAATTAAAGGAAAAAGTGAAATATGCATTATTAGGGTATAATAATTCAGTACACTCAGTCACAAAATTCCAGCCCTTAAAAATAATATTTGGTTATACAGGAAAAGATGGGACAGAATTAGACGATGAATTACCCTTAATACAGAATTTTAATGAAAACCATAAAGAAAGAATGAATTTATTATTTGAGAAAACTAGAGAAAACATTAACAAGCAAAAGCAAAATATAATATCTAAGGAAAAGAAAGTAGACGAAAATTTACCAGAGGCAACCAAAGAAATATTAGTAAAACAGAATATTAGACATTCTGGAAAAATAACAAAACCAAAGTATGTCACGCATAAAGTAAAAGAAATAAAAGATAAGACAGGAGTAGTAATAACGGAAAAGGACAAGAAATTTAAGTTATCAAAATTAAAACGTCCAAGGAAACTAATAAAAGAATCTGTGGTTTCAGATGTTTCCTGTTCGGAGCAGGAATTACAGCGCAACACATAAAAGATATTACACATAATCCTGGAGCAATTATTAGCAATCTAGGTAAAGCAAAATACTATGTTAATACACACATTATACATTATAACTACAACTTCAAAGACATATACGAGGAATACAAAGGCTTAAACGAACAAGTAAATTTATTAAATTCAAAAATTAATATAGATAAGCGAATCGCGAAGGAATATAACAATCATATAAGATTGTTAAACTATTACAAGAATGAAGTAAAGAGTAAATTTCAAAATCTTAATATTCATGAAAGTTTAAGGAAAAAGCGAGGATTAATAAACGGCTTAGGATCCGTAATAAAAAGCATTACAGGAAATTTAGATTCTCAAGATGCCGAATACTATAATAAATTAATTAGTGAACTAAAGGATAATCAACAAATAATTCAGAAAAATTTGATGCAAAATTATAATTATAACAATGAAATTGTTAAACAATTCAATGATACTATCACTTCCCTCAAGCATAATCAATTACTCTTAACATCCCGTATAATACAAATCCAAAATTATACTCAAAAAGATTCAACCTTAATTGAAAGTTTATTCCTAAAAGATATAATTAATCAAATAACTTTATATTACAATTCATTATTGTTTACACTAAATAATATTGAAATTTCCCTCAGTTTCTGTAATATGAATCATTTACATGAGACCATTATAACATATCCTCAATTAATAAATAACTTTAAAGAAAATGGAAATAAATTTTTGACATCGCTAAGATATTTTGAACTACAGAAATTATTAAAAACCTTTTGCGATATGGATAATTTTGATATCCATGTTCTTATTGTTGTGCCACTTTACCTCGATACCGAAGCAGATATTATGCAATTTACACCAATACCTACATTTGCCCAAAGTGAAATAGTGACAGTGCTACAAGAAGAAACTCAAGTGTTAAATATTAACAAAGAGCTATATGAACTAAATAATAAATGTGTATTAATTAACGAAATATATTATTGTAATAGTCTAGGGTATAAAATATATGAGAATTCATGTTTATTTAATGTTATCATTAATCAAGAGAATGATCAATGTATATTTATAAATATAAACAGTTTTAAAGAAAACATATTGGAAATAAGTAATACTAATTTTGTTATAATTATGAATAAAAATAACGACAAAACTAATATTAACTATAACAATGAATATGAGGAATATTTACGAAATAAGGGTATTTACTTATTAGAAAATAAAAATTGCAAAATTAATAAGAGAAATATTATGTCAAATATTAGTACGGGGAAACCGATAATAATAAGTAATTATTAATTTAACTTTACAAGTAAAAATAAATTAAATTTCACTGTTAACTTGGAACATATAAAGGAAATGACTATTTTAAAGGAAAGACCCAAGGAAATTCAAGAAATAGACATGAACCATATCACAATTCATGGTATTATAAAATATTGTATTATCGGAGTCATAATTATTGTAATAATTACTATGTTATACAAATTTAGAACAAGAATTGTACACCAAATTACACGAAAATCCGATTTTCCCGTTACACTTGAATCTAGGGGTGGAGGAGTTATATAGCATGAACAAAGGGATGGTTTGTAATAATAATGCCATCTATACAGAATTGTAATCATTAGATAAGTAAGCATAACCATAGTATATAAGCGACATGTAATAATAATAGTTAGTCTTAATGTATCAGTCTTTATGATAGTCTCCTGTTCAAACGTTGTTATAACCTGTTTTTGAAATAAATAATTTTTAAAAACAGAAAAGTCGGACGTTAAAATATAATTTGTACGGTTTTGGTACTTACCTAGCGACAACTATCGGACTTGGTCATCACTACTATAAATGTTTTTATGCCTGCTAGATGGCACACAAGTCCCAAATTTAAAAATTATATTTTTTGTAGGTAATTTGCGTTGTGTATTACCTAATTAATTAAATTAGTTTGAAACGAGAAATGTCAAGAAATTGTAAAGAGCTGAATAAAACATGAAATATTGTGATAAAATAATATTGTTTCATTTCTGATTCTGTTTTTCGTGAGTTTGAGTGCATTTATATAGTGTTTCTTGAAATATTTGACTTCGCTTCTCATTTTCGACTTCTATTTGAATTTGGAATATTTGAGTTTGACGTTGGCATTCAGAAACTTTGGCTTGGACGAAACGAGACCCAGAAAGGACAAGACAGACTTACCCATGCTTCTTTGTATCCCATACAACAATTAGCTGCTAATCGCTACAGAAAGTCGTTGGAAGTATACACAACGCAAGTAAACAGTACGTAAGTATTTTCAATATGATGTGTTACAAAATATAAATATTTGTAAATATTGTAGGACATCTACATTACATTGGCTATAAAAGTCATCACTTCTGCTCTTCCTGCGACCAACTTAGTTACGTTTTCTCCATACCGACTACAAAATTCATCACACGGGGTAGTAACCCGAACAATTCATCCTTGTTCGTGTACTTTACACTTATTCTTGAATTCATCATCTGTTTGTGTGTTATCACGACCAATTTATATTGGTGCAACCAGAGTTCTCTTCCGAATAAGTTTCTTTCTTAATCATTGTACCATACTAATACTTATTTATTGAACCTCCAATGCTGTGAATTGCAGCATTTATACAACAGATCAACAATAATGTACTATTGTTTGTAATATTTTTGTTTTTATACATTCAATATGGTGAAATATCCTAGAATTGTTATGATAAAACAATAAGGTGTATCACATCAGAAACAAAGTAGTTACGAAGAATTCAAAACTCTTCGTCACTATCAAAATGAAACTTAATTGTTTCACTTGAACTTTTATATTATTGTATATTGTAAGTCACACATTTATTTATCTTGTAACATAATACAAAATTTATAGAAAAATATTACAATGCAAAGAAACAGATGTAATATGCGAATTATTTACTTTTACTATTGTTAAAAATATTCTGTTTTGTATAAATTGCAGTAAATAGTAGTTAATAATAAACGAAATTACTGACTTAACGACTGATCTACACAATACTATATTAATCACTACATTGAAAATATGAATTGCTCATTTACTATCAGATTCATAAGAATAATCAGCATTTATTCAATAATATTTGGAAATCTGTTTTCTGTATGAAAATTATATATGCATATGTTATACATAAATAAGGAAAGTGGTCAAGGGTATGATATTCCTTGAAAATTTATTTATTTCCATATTACACGTGGAAAAACAAATTTTCATTATTCATTCACAGTAAATTGATGTACACATATTAATAACCCAATTGTAATGAAATGAATAAGTATAGAAATTGTTGAATATGGTAAATTAAGGAAATATTAATGTAACAAACTAATAACAGTAACTGAAAATTTTCAATGTGATAAGTAAGTACATTATTAATGTATTTTTGTAAAACTCACATATAATTATATTTATACATGTATATTCTTTGTATTTTTGTATCACAACTTTGTACAATTGTATAGAAATTTTTAAATATGGTAAATTAAGGAAATATTAATTTAATAAACTAATAACAGTAACTGAAATTTTTCAATGTGATAAATAAATGCATTATTAATGTATTTCTGTAAAATTCACATATATTTTTATTTATATATATATATATATATATATATATATATATATATATATATATATATATATATATATATATATATATTTCTCTTTCCCTTATAGACTTTTTCACGTCGTACACGTTTCTCTGGCATAATCGGTGCAATAGATGGTTGTCACATCCAATGCAAACAACCAATTGGAAATGAGGGCGATTATTATAATCGGAAAGAAACACATTCCATAATATTACAGGGTAAGAACTCTTAATAATAATAATAATCGATCGACTTGATGTTTTCATTTTTTAAGTTAAAAAACAATATAATTATATTTATACATGTATATTCTTTGTATTTTTGTATCACAACTTTGTACAATTGTATAGAAATTGTTAAATATGGTAACTGAAAATTTTCAATGTGATAAATAAGTGCATTATTAATGTATTTCTGTAAAATTCACATATATTTTTATTTATACATGTATATTCTTTGTACTTTTTCTTTACAACTCTGTACAATTGTATAGAAATTGTTGAATATGGTAAATTAAGGAAATATTACTGTAACAAACTAATAACAGTAACTGGAATTTTTCAATGTGAGAAATAAGTGTATTATTAATGTATTTTTGTGAAATTCACATATAATTTCATTTATACATGTATATTCTTTGTATTTTTATATTACAACTTTGTACAATTTTTGTTAATATAAACATATATCAATAAAAACTTTTGTGTATTTATTTCAAATGTAGGCGCGCAGAATATAAAAATTGATACTAGCGCCAGCCTAGCGGACTTGGGCGCCACTAACAACCAAGGACGTTTACACGGTTTGTTAGTTATAGCATTGAGTGGCGGTTCCCAGTATTCCCTGGTTCTCATGACCAACCCCTTACAGTGTTAAAGTATACAGCTTTCCGATCCATTATGTAAGTAGAGATCACTGATCGTATGTCATCACTCTCATTGTAGGCACTCTAATCTAATCTGCTTGCGTTTCTTCATAGAGTGCGCCTTCTATAGGTCAGTATCTCTATTTTCTATGACTAGCCCCTTAACCCACTTGCAACATGTGTCATGTTTAATATATTGTAACGTTTTTATTTATATGGGTGAAGTGTAAAACATAGACAATTATTATTAACTAAAAGAATACGTTTATTAAACGGTAAATAAATATTAGAAATATAATTAAAAGATTATAAAAGTAACTAACACTATGATAAACAAATATTAACACTAATTTAAAGACTAAGATTATTATAAGACAATTAAACACTAAGATTATTTATTTAAACAATTAACACTACTGTTTATGTCCCTAATCACATTTATTTATGTTCACTTGTCGACTGTTCTTTATATCACCAACTATTCACTACACTTATTTATATTAGACTTCTGCACTCGTTGCTTGTATAATACAGAGTGTCTTCGCTGGCTTTCGCGGTGGGTTATATACCTGGCGGAGTTATCTCTGGACTCTTCTGGACAAGTTCTAGAGGTAAACAGCGCGAACAATAGATAACCTCACTGCGACCTTATCCTAACGAGTTCGAACGTGTGACTCTGTGACGCGTAGAAGCGCGGCGGCGGCCGCGGGGGTTACGTTACACTGCCCCCACCCCCTTAAGACTGTTTCGTCCCGGAACAGTCCGTGATGACGAAATCTGCATGTACTACCCTTGGTGCATTTCGAATTCTTAAAGAAGTGACAGTCGATGGTCCGCTCGACTTCTTCTTTCTGTCCGTTAGGGTTAAAGCTGCAGACGAGAATTTCAATGCCGGTGAAACGGAAGAGGATCTCTAACATGTTCTTTACAATCCTCCAGTCCAAACCGTCTAGACCACAACCTAACTTCGGTACTGCTAGCTTCAAAATGTCATTCTCCAGTAGATGATCCCTCAAATCGCACAGCGAGTTCCATAGGCTTTGATACGACGGCTTCTTGTACGCGCGTGGTTTTGAAACAAGGTAGTAGATGTACCGCTGATGGTCTGAATTGCTATCTCTCAGTCGTAGCGTTTTCCCAACAGATGGACGTTGGTTGGCCAGTTCTTGTAGTCGTCCATATTTTGCCTTAAAGACTGAAGCTATGCCGCGGGACATCTTTAAGTCTTCTGATACGCAGTGGCCGAGGGAATAATCTGAAGACATGGTAAACAGATCTCGATGTTCTTCTTTTATCACGCCGTACCGCGCCTTGCGCCCAAAGGAATAGTTCTCCATGAAATCTTCAAAAGTCGGTTCTTGAGCTATGATCCGACGAACTGCTGCTCCATTATGGTCTTCGTGGTTGTCTCCAGCAAAAGGGGCTAGCCGATTAAAGTGTACCACCCTCGGCTTCCCGGTAGGTCGTTTCTTAATTCTATAAACCACGTCGTTTATTCTTTTGACTACCTCATAGGGGCCCTCCCAATTCTTTTGCAGCTTTGGTGATAACCCGCGGCGCCTTTGTGGGTTGTAAAGCCACACTAAATCCCCAGGTTGATATCCACCTTTTTCGGCTTTGATGTCATACCGGTCCTTCATTCGGTCGCTGGCAGTTTGAATGTTCGTACGGACTTGTTCATGAATGTCATCCATTCTTCTCCGTAAGCCCGTAACGTAATCTTCTCCGGCCAGGTCTTCCCCAGGTTTGCTGCCGAACACCAAGTCGCATGGTAAACGCAACTCACGTCCGAATAAGATGTTCGCAGGAGTTTGCCCTGTCGTTTCATGCACGGATGAACGATAAGCCATCAGGAACAGATGAAGATGTCGGTCCCAGTCTCTTTGGTGGTTGGAGACTACCTTCGACAAATATCGGTTGATCGTTCTGTTCATTCGTTCAACCATGCCATCGGACTGCGGATGTAATGCAGTTGTCCTTGTTTTATTAATTCCTAATATCTTACAGATATTTTGGAAAACGGCAGACTCGAAATTTCTTCCCTGGTCGGAGTGAAGTTCACGTGGTACCCCGAATCGGCATATACATTCTTTAACTAAGGTTTCAGCGACCGTGGTGGCTTCTTGATTGGGTAATGGATAAGCTTCAACCCACTTGGTGAAGTAGTCCATGACAACCACGATATATTTATTTCCGTCGTCACTTTCTGGGAATGGTCCGGCCACATCAATCGCAATGCGCTCAAATGGACTGCCAACGTTGTATTGACGCATTGGAGCTTTTCGTCGTCTATGAGGGCCGTTACTTCCCGCGCAAACCACACATTTCTTGCACCAGTCTTTAGCATCTTCAGTGAAGTTAACCCAGTAAAACCGCTGGCGCAATCTTTCTAGGGTTTTGGTGACTCCAAAATGGCCTCCAGACCCGTCATGGATCTCTTTCAACACGTCTGGTATTCTACTCTTAGGAATGACCAACTGAGCTTTCTTCTCAGTTCCATCAGCATTCTCTACCACACGCTTCAACAGGCCATCCTCAATCACCATGGAGTCCCATTGCGCCCAGTACGCTTTTACACTCTGTGAGTGTGGTGCAACGTCTTCCCATATTGGTTTGCATTCTTCTGCTTTCCATTTTAATAAGATTTTCAAAGTCGGGTCATTTTCTTGGTCCTTGCGTAGTCCATCGGGCTGCCAACTATCATCGACTACTGTTGTCCTGGCGACGGTAGACTGTTTCTCTTCAAGTCGACTACAATGTTTGCAGTCATCTTGGCAAGGCCTTCTGGACAATGCATCGGCATTACGATGGCTGGTACCTATCCTGTGTTCGATTTTGAAATCGTATTCCTGTAGTCTTTCTATCCATCTAGCCACCTGACCTTCAGGATTCTTGAATTGTAGCAGCCATTTTAATGCAGAATGGTCAGTTCTAATCAAAAATTTTCTTCCGTACAAATATTTGTAGAAATGTTCCACGGATTTCACGACTGCCAAGAGTTCTTTTCTGGTCACACAGTAATTCCTTTCTGGTTTTGACAAGGTCTTACTAAAGTAGGCAATAACTTTCTCATGCCCATCTTGTATCTGGGAAAGAATGCCACCAATTCCGACGTTGCTGGCATCTGTGTCTAGAATGAATTCTCCTTTAGGTAAAGGATAACTCAAGACGGGTGCGCTTGTCAAAGCATGTTTTAGTTCCTTAAATGCAACTGTACAGTCCATTTCCCAGATAAATCTTCTTCCCTCTTCAGTAAGCCTTGTCAGTGGCTTGGCTATGTTGGCAAATCCAGGTACATATCGTCGATAATAGGTACACAAACCAAGGAAACTTCTGAGTTCGTGTTTGTCCCTAGGTGCTGGCCAGTCTCTCACAGCCTTTATCTTCTCCTGGTCAACTGCAATACCCTTACCGGAAACCACGTGTCCAAGGTAATGAACTTCTCTTTGAAACAGGTGACACTTCTTCGGGCTAAGTTTCAGGTTAGCCTTCCTCAATCTCTGGAAAACCTCTTCCAAATTCTTCATGTGGTCCTCGAATGTCTTACCTACCACAATAATATCGTCGAGGTACACTAAACAGGTTTTCCAAGATAGCCCGGCCAATACCGTTTCCATGAGTCGTTCAAAAGTTGCAGGAGCATTGCAGAGCCCAAACGGCATTACGGTAAATTGCCAGAGTCCTGTACCAATGGTGAAGGCTGTCTTCTCCTTGTCTTTTGGATCCAAATCCACTTGCCAGTAGCCGCTCTTTAGATCCAAAGTGGAGAACATTTTTGAGCCAGCCAAAGTGTCTAATGTGTCGTCTATTCGAGGTAGCGGGTAGCTATCCTTCTTCGTCACCTTGTTAAGTTGACGATAATCGACGCAAAATCGTGTAGAGCCATCCTTCTTCTTCACTAACACCACTGGTGAAGCCCATGGACTGCTTGAAGGTTCAATCACACCTTCCATCTTCATGTCCTCGATTATTCTTTCTGCTTCCTCACGCTTCGCCAGTGGTAGTCTTCTTGCTGGTTGACGGATGGGTCTTGCGTCTCCGGTGTCTATTTTATGGTGAACTACATTAGTCCTCCCTTTGGTTTTCTCATCAAATTGGAACACATCTTTAAAATTTCCAATTAGATTCTTTGCCTTTGTTCTCTGGTCGGCGGTCAATTCTTCAAATGATGTTGTCAATTGATTGATTAACGTGTCCGGAACTTTCTGAGATGTATTCCCTTTGGCCTTTACAGTTCGGATAATCGAGGATACTGCCATGCATTCTCCTACAATTGTTCCTCTCTTCAGAACAACAGGATAAAAATTTACGTTCATTATCCGAACTGGTATTACCTGGCTGGCTTTGACCAGTGATTTTCCGACAACAACTCCAGTGCCAGTTTTGGCATCATCATTCTTGGGCTCCAGCATAACGATACTTCCCTCACAGAAACTACCGTCTAAATGTGCCTCCAGGATAGTTTCACTTCGTTCTGGGAGGGTAACGTCTTCAGCTATAAGTACGCGCACAGCCTTGTCATCTCGTGGATTTAACACGAGTTCTTCTTCATTGACCATCATCACCCCCTTCTTCAGCTCAAGTTTAAAACCATGCTTTGTCATTGCGTCCATCCCAAGTATGAATTCATCTTCAACTTCAGCTACCAGCGCACGATGTTTGAATGAGGTTTTTCCGATAGTAATGGTGACATCTACTTCTCCTAACGCGGTAGCTTGTTCTCCCGTTGCTGTGCGTAATCGCCACTTAGTTGGTTGAAGATGCGTCTTGCCAGTTTTCCTTATCAAGTCGGGTCTGATTATAGTTTTTGTCGCACCCGTATCCAGTAGCATTTTCAATGGCCTTCCGTTAATAGAGCCATCCACATAGATGCTATTGGCTTTATGATGAAGAGATGCGATATCTGATAGATTGTGGAGCTACTAGATTACGGGTCGACAGTTGCCCCTTCGCATCAACCCGATTTAGTTTTCCGACTCCTTTTCTTCCTTTGTCGATTCCGCTTTCTTTTGCATTTTTCTGCAAAGTCTTCGCGGATGACCCAGTTCACCGCAGTTCCAACAGCGGAGTTTCTTTCTTCCAGCAAACATTTCGTTTTCAATTCGCCGTAACCTCTCATCTAGGTCTTCTGTGTTTTCATTACTCTCAGCATTAATATTTCGCACTCGCGATTGGTTACGTGAAGCTTGTTTGGCAGCTTTATGCTCCAATGCATATGAGAGTGCGTCAATTAAAGTTTTTGGGCGAGCCAATCGTAGTGCTTGCTGAGTTTCGCTGTCTCGAATCCCGTAAATGAATGATTGAGTGGCCAGGCACTCCAAAACGCTGTCAGGAGCTGTAGGATGTGCGAGATGAACCAAACGAGCTACGTCAACTTCAAATTCTTGAAGACTTTGTTTTGAACTCTGATACCGGTTCCTCAGTTGCGTCTGGTACACCTGCTCCAGATGCGCATTTCCATACCGCATATCCAATCGCTTGACTAGCTGGTCGTAGTCTTCTTGTTCGTCTTCTTTCAGCGTTTGCAGGATGTCGATAGCTTCTCCGCGCAACGAGACAGTCAACGCCGTAGCCTTCTCCTCGGACGTCCAATTATTTGCTTTTGCGGCCGCTTCAAATTGTTTTAAATAATTCGGCCACGAAGACTTCCCATCAAATTCCGGAGTTTTTATGTGCATTTTTGAAGTAGTATCAGGTTTTACTACTTTTCTTCCTTCTATAAGACTTGGCTCAGCCACACCAGGATTCGGAATTGATGACGATGTAATTTTAGTGATTTTTTCTCGTAATTCTTCTATCTTCCTGTCATACTTTTCTTCTAAATTCTTCAGACCTTCTTCAGTATTTTCCATTAATTTTTGTTCTAAATTTCTAGAATTTTCTTCCAATTTTTCTTTTAAACTTCTAGAATTTTCTTCTAATTTTTCTTCTAAAGTTCTAGAATTATTCTCTAATTTTTGTTCTAATGCTCTAGAATTTTCTTCGGCTTTTCTAGAACTTTCTATTAATTTTTCATCTAATGTTCTGGAACTTTCTTCTGATTTTCTAGAATTTTCTGCCATCTCCTGTTTTAATTCTTCTTTTAATTTACTAGAAGTTTGTTCTATCTGTTTACTAATATCGGATACGTCACCCGGAATTTCGAATAAGTAATCTTCAGGATATTCACCAGCATCGGTTAATGCTTCCCGCAGACGAGATTGTAGAACGCTTTTCAGTCCTGTCGTATCTAATTCTCGTTCTTCCAGTTCTCTCTTGAGATCACTTACTTTTAATTCACTTAATTTTATTTGTTTAGCCGCCATTTTGTTTATTTTTATTTATTTACACTTCACAGTTTAACAACCCCACACCTGACACCAATTGTAACGTTTTTATTTATATGGGTGAAGTGTAAAACATAGACAATTATTATTAACTAAAAGAATACGTTTATTAAACGGTAAATAAATATTAGAAATATAATTAAAAGATTATAAAAGTAACTAACACTATGATAAACAAATATTAACACTAATTTAAAGACTAAGATTATTTATTTAAACAATTAACACTACTGTTTATGTCCCTAATCACATTTATTTATGTTCACTTGTCGACTGTTCTTTATATCACCAACTATTCACTACACTTATTTATATTATGCCTAGGTCACACCTGTATGATTCTGTACGATGTACGATGAAAATCGAAATGTACGATGAAAAACTATAGGCACGGTGTCACACTTGTATGACAAAAACCATATGAAAAAGTTATCTTCTTTAGATTATTCAACGTGATACCATGCATTACTAATTTCACGACGAAGCTTTCGAACACTGTTAAACCTATGTTCATTCATGTTTATTGTTTGGATGTTTGAGACGCTTGGTTTTATAATTTTTTTCCAATCAATTCTTGGTCCACACAGTCACACAGATCTTCGCTTCTTAAACCTTTTTCTTTTTTATTTTGTTAATAAACATACACGCAGACATTAAAATTATGGTTTCGTCGGAACTACTACTCGATATCATGTTTGTCAATGTAAAAATTGTTTATAAAATGACTATTTGCTTGATTCAAAATAAACACATTCAAAAACTAATTATTCCGAAGAAAAATATAATATAGGTATAAGTATAAATATATGAAATATTATAAACAATACGGTATAAAAATTGCTAAATAAAACAAAATATTATATAAAATAAAATATTACTAAATTACCAGTTTACTACAAGAAAAGAAAATTAATAATAAAAGCTACAATACTAATGCAAAAAAGCAACACAAAAAACTAAACAGATTATAAACAAAGATAAGAAAAGTCAAGATTTAAAAAAACATTAACCTAAAATTCTCAAATGTCAAACAATACAGGTATTGAGATCCACTAGTATTGAAATGCATAGTTGTGAAATTAGTAGCAAATATTTCATATGATTCTGTACGACGAAAATAGAAACGCTTCTATTTTTCATCGTACAAGACAAGTTTCATCGTACATCGTACAGAATCATACAGGTGTGACCTAGGCATTAGACTTCTGCACTCGTTGCTTGTATAATACAGAGTGTCTTCGCTGGCTTTCGCGGTGGGTTATATACCTGGCGGAGTTATCTCTGGACTCTTCTGGACAAGTTCTAGAGGTAAACAGCGCGAACAATAGATAACCTCACTGCGACCTTATCCTAACGAGTTCGAACGTGTGACTCTGTGACGCGTAGAAGCGCGGCGGCGGCGGCCGCGGGGGTTACGTTACAATATCATGTGTGGTTACCTTTTTATATCGTTAAAGTAATATCGCAAAACTTATTTTTATTGCAATATTTGTATGTAGTTTAATGTTTAATGTATTAAAAAATCGCATAAGAGATACTATGTCCGCCCTTAACATTTGAGGAAGTGCAGAATATCTTTAAAGAGCTGCGTCGGAGGATTGAGTTATGTAGCGACGAAGGTGGAGGGTTAAGGTAGTTATATCGTGAAACCATTATAAACAGAATTAATTAAAATTTTAAGTACATTTCAACTGAAGTATAATCTACCAGCTCTCCAAGTTTTAAAACAATTGACCACGCGGTACCTGAGATATTTGCAATTAAATTTGGCCTTTTTAATACGTGAAAAATAGGAAATGGCAAAATAAACACAACATTTTAAATTATAACTTTTATATCCATAACGACATTTAATCGAAAAACTAGTATGTTATAGTAAACTAATTAACGGATTTTATGTAAAAATTATTTACCACCCAGATTTAATTTTATTGCCTCTAGAAAATTATAATCTGATGATACGATAAATAGGTAGAATTATAATTAACATCCATGTACAAGCGTTTCAGATGGAGTATCAGTTAAGTTAACACCCGGTTGGTATTAGCGAATAAGAGGTGATCTTTGGTTAAAGGAATTTCAGACGTACATTTGAAAGAAATATTTTTTAAATTGGTATTTTACGTGAAAAGCATGAAACTTTTAAACAGTATAATACTACTTTTGTAATTTTAAGAAAGAAATATATTAATTTGTTTTGCAGTTTCCATTTGTAGTTTAGAATTAGTATTATATCTTAAAATATCTTACTACTTTTATACCCGAATGTACCAATAAATGTCTAGGTGCGACGATGCCACAGTTATTCTTCAACATTGAAATACGACACTTGTGTATGTGTTAGTGCGAGTGGTACAGTTAAAAAAAAAAACTTTTCTACGGAAAAATAAAGAAAATTCATATTACAGTGTTTGATATTAGCTTTTGACTATTTTGATGCAATCTGTGTATATAATATAATGTTAGAAAATATAAGTTATTGCAAATAGAAACTGCATTAGCTTAATTTTAATTTTGAACATAGAACAAGTTTTTGAATAGGTAAAACAATGTTGAGTGACAACTACCTTAATAGAATAGTGGATGATGAAGCTTCTTGACTGGATGGGTGTTTGGAAATAGAGTGCCTACCAGTGATCTCTACTTACATAATGGATCGGAAAGCTGTATACTTTAACACTGTAAGGGGTTGGTCATGAGAACTGTCACTGAAAGAGAGGGCATCCTTGTTCATTCTTATTAGCTATCTCTTTTTATAATACTAGGAGCGCATGCGTCAATTTCCGTAGCTAACAAATCAGTGGCGTAGATCTATTCTTATTCTTATCCCACTGTAAACGAATCAGGGGCGTCCTTAAGTGATCTCAAGTTTTCTTCTTATGAATAACTAATATTCATTTAACAAAATTGTAGATAGAGGTGGATTAACGATGCCTAGTAGAGTCATTTTTTTAATTGTACAAAAATGCGAAACGCTTTTTAGGTTGCTAAAATCTGAATTTAAATTTCAAAACTTTAAATCTGTAGTAATTAAAAATTGTGTCAATTTTTTTTTTCGAACAAATGCAACTATTTCAACCAGTACATAGTACATGTAACATTGAAGAAGAACTTCATGAAATCAGATTATTAAAAAAGTATGTGAAATGTTTTTAGAAATAAGGTCAAAATATTATACTAAAAAATTTAATATTGATCTTCATGGTAAGGCCACCATGAGGTCAAAATTAAATAAACTAATTTTATTTAATAACGTGTAGTCTGTAATGTTTGTTATTCCTAATAAATTGTTAGTTTCTTTAATAAAACAGATTACCATTATAAGTGTGTATTTTATTTATTTAATGTTCATTTTTATCTTTCATCCATGTTTTAATGTACATAAATTATGTTTATTAGAAAAAATATTTTTAAATTGTTTCATTAAAATTAAAATTCCAGAAACCTTATGAGAATTACTTTTTGAATAATTTATATTAATTTAGCTATTTCCAGCAATAATGAATAAATTATTCATGTTTTATTCTTTTCAAAAAAATACATTTTTACTTATTAAAATAATGTAACAAAACAGTTTGAGAACTGCATTAGAAAGAGATAGACTCTCTGTCACATTGAGGGTTGCATAAAAAAATCCATGTGACATAATTGGACTGCTTCTTTCCTATCTCCATCTATGTAAGTAGAGATCACTGCATACGATTGTGGCCGCCATATTTGTTCCAATTTAACATGAATAGTATACAAGCATAACACGAAAATATTATCTTACGAACATAATCCGGGGGTCCAAGGGGTAGTGATGCGCAACACATGAAGCATATCTGACTTCACACAGCCTCTCCTACTCAATTCCTATCCTCACCTCCAAGTTGGTGACCCCCGAGAACCTGTTTACACAGGGCTGACGAGGAAGGAAGAAATGGCCCTCCGGATAGGGGGTTGGACATAAGGCTAACAACCTCATTCCGCAAAAACCATTGTTACGAATGATCAACCAAGCCTCGGATCAGGACGGAAACCCAGTAAACGACATGGCAAAGGACGGGACTGCAGAAAAATGACAATTGCGTCATGGAACGTGAGAACTTTATACCGGCCAGGAGCCTTTAAAGAGCTGAAAGAAGTGTGTACAAAATACAAATGGGATGTAGTGGCACTCCAAGAAATCAGGTGGCCTGGGCAAGGAACATTGGAAGGAAAGGATTATATACTCTTGTTCAGCGGCAATAAAACAAAACATGAACTAGGAACAGGATTCCTAATTAAAAAGTCACTGAAATCGATTATATCAGATTTTCATCCAATTAATGATCGGCTGTGCAAACTACGATTAAGAGGAAAGTTTTTTAACATATCTTTAATTAACTGTCACAGCCCAACTGAAGAGAAGGATGAGGAAACAAAAGAAACATTTTACGAACAAGTAGAAAACAACTATGACATATGTCCGAAACATGATATAAAGATTATATGCGGCGACTTAAATGCGCAAGTTGGGCGTGAAAGCCATTTCAAGCCTAATATAGGTAACCACAGCCTACATGAGATAACAAATGACAATGGGGAAAGATTAATTAGTATAGCAATAAACAAGAAGATGACAATAGCAACCACTATGTTCCCCCATAAAAACATACACAAACAGACCTGGAAATCCCCCGATGGACGCACTTTTAATCAAATAGACCATCTGCTAATAGATACCAGACACTTACGAACAATAGAAGACGTCAGAAGCTACAGAGGACCCAACATTGAGTCCGATCACTACCCCATAGTAGCCAAATTCAAACAAAGAATTAACATAATGAGAACAAAAATCACGCCAACAAAATCCCAAAAATTTAACCTAGAAGCTCTCAAAGATGAGCAAAAAAGAGAAGAATACCAAAACAAACTAGAGGAAATAATAGAAACACACACGCAGCCTCTTGAACTAGAGTCGATAAATGATAAATGGCAAAAACTTAAAAGATATATAAAGAAAGCAGCGGAAGAAACTATAGGTAAAGTGGAAAAGACAAAAAGAAATGATTGGTTCGATGAAGAATGCAAAATTGCAATCGAGAAAAGAAACGAGAAAAGATTAAGATTCATACAAAGAAACACAAGACAGAGTAAGGAGGAGTATGAAAAAGCAAGAATAGAATCTAAACGAATTATTAAGAAGAAAAAGAAAGCTTCTATAGAAGAATATATCGGAGATTTAGAGGAAGCCAAATCAAATAACGAAAGTAGGAAGTTCTATAGGAAAATTGGTCAAATAACACAAAAGCGAACAGTAAACACACATCTTATACGAAAGAAACAAGGAGAATTAATAGGAGATGAAGAGACCCAGCTAAAGAGATGGAACGAATATTTTCAGGAATTGTTGAACAATCCTAACAGTGAAACCGACGATGAAGAAATGAACCCTGAGCCTGTATTTAACGATTTAACCAATGTAGCTCCTCCTACATACCTAGAGGTTA
This sequence comes from Harpalus rufipes, assembly GCA_951394225.1. Classification (NCBI taxonomy): domain Eukaryota; kingdom Metazoa; phylum Arthropoda; class Insecta; order Coleoptera; family Carabidae; genus Harpalus; species Harpalus rufipes. The sequence continues at coordinate 29,174,797 of OX596278.1, read as the reverse complement.
AGACAACAATACAGAATCTTAAGAATAATAAAGCCGCGGGTATCGATGAGCTGCCAGCAGAACTGTACAAAAATGGAGGAGAAAAACTTCTTACAGAAATACATAGTCTGATAAATGATATTTGGGAAAAGGAACAAATCCCTGAAGAATGGACTAAATCAATTATTATACCAATTCATAAGAAGGGCGATAAAACTCACTGCGAAAATTACAGAGGGATAAGCCTGCTGTGTATAATTTACAAAATATTATCAAATATAATTTACTCCATACGCTGAAGACATCATAAGCGATTATCAAAGTGGGTTCCGGGAAAACCGCTCTACAATTGACCAAATTTTTAATATTAGACAAATCAACGAGAAAGCGATAGAGTTTAATCAAAATATATGGCACATGTTTATCGACTTCAGATCGGCTTACGATAGTATACTACGGCAGAAACTGTATAAAGCGATGGTCGAACTAAAGATTCCCAGTAAATTAATTAAATTAACACAGATGACGATGAAAGGAACAACAGCCTCTGTTAGGGTCAATAATAATCTTACGGAAAACTTTGCTGTAAGAGCAGGATTACGCCAGGGCGACGCCTTAGCGCCGCTACTGTTTAATATAGTACTGCAGAAAGCAGTGAACCACACAAAAATAAACCAAAGAACGGGCACAGTATTTTCAAAATCCACGCAACTCATAGGTTATGCTGACGACCTTGATATCGTGGGAACCTCATTGGAGAAAATAGAAGAAGTTTTCAAAGTATTGGAGGAAGGAGCAATGGATCTGGGATTACATGTCAACGACTCTAAAACTAAATTAATGCATGTAGCGAGAAACCCAGATACCAACCGAGAACACCCCATAAACGGTAGAAACTTTGAACTGGTGTCTGAATTTACTTACCTTGGATCCCAGATAAACTGCAGAAATAATGAAACAGCAGAAATAACAAAGAGAATAACCGCTGGTAGCAGGAGCTACGCGGCGCTGCACAAAATCTTTCGAAGCAAATTAGTATACAAAGATACTAAAATTAGAATTTACAAAACCCTCATAAGACCAGTCGTTACGTATGGAGGAGAGACTTGGACGCTTAACAAAAGCGATAGCGAAAAACTAGACAAATTCGAAAGAAGAATACTGCGCAAAATATATGGCCCAACATTTGAAGACAACAACTGGCGTATCAAATATAACCAAGAATTCTACGACCTATATGGCGATGTCAAACTGTCATCTTTCATAAGACTACAGCGCCTTCGATGGTACGGACACCTAAACCGTATGACAGAAGAGCGACAAGTATACCGTATCTACAAACACAAGCCGTTAGTTAATAGACCTAGAGGCCGACCAAAAAATAGATGGAGAGATAACGTAATAAGGGATATGAAAACTGCAAATATCACGTTCACTGGGGATAGGACAGATTGGAAGCGACAGTTGAATCAGGCCAAGGACCAAGGACGTCTGTAGTGCCAGGATAAGAAGACGAACATAATCCTTGCAATTAATATATCTTTTATTTATAAATTTAAAGCATACACATATTTGAAAATTTAAAAAATATATAGACCAATGAAATGCATGTAAAATCATTATATTTAAATAAAAAGAAAACTTACCGTCAGAAGAGACTTCATGCATAAGATGAAATATTTCATTTCAAATCATTTGCATACAAAATTAGTATTAAATTTAAATAGAAGAGCACTAATAAACAAAATAAACCAATAAATTTTACATGAACAAATATTTAATTTATTGTATCAAAAATGAGTTCATCAAGGTAATATAAGTATATTGAAATATAGGAAAAATGGTTTTTACCGTAAATATATTTACAAAAAGGTTACAGTAACAAAAAAAAAACTCAAATTACAAAGTGGAAGACATTAATGATTTACTGGCATGTAATATTTTCTTACGTTCTAGTTTTTTGCTTGCAATTTTCAGCTTAAATAAAACAAATCGTTTTATTATTTTTTGTTTTAAATTATGGCAATTTAATATAAAATCGACTTCTGATATTTCATTTAATTTCTCAATAAAAAAATCTTTTAAATTGATATTTTGTTTACAAACAGTATTGTAGTATTGTCTAAAAGCAGATTCTAGATTTTAAAAAAAGTTGAATGTTTCTTCGTTACAATAAAATAAAGTGTCTTTTTTGAAACTTTTGATTTTAACATATTTACTGCACTGAAGTTTTATATAACTTTTTGACCCTACTGAATATATACAATTATCACAAACTTTTGAAGTTTTTTTAATACTCATAATTAAATATCCTGCAATACTGTATAAAGAATTTTGTTCTGAATTATTCAAATTTACATTTTGTAATTGAAAATTAGAAGGGAAGCGAACCATATCATATGATGGTGCTGTATTTGTTGCTACTACGTCCAAAAAGTCTGCTAAAAATTCTCTTTCATCTTTATCATAACTAGATTTGGAAACATCTTTTAAATATTGCGAAACAGTTATTAATTTTAAGTTATTTTTAAACTGCTGTGCATTTGGTATGATTTGTTTAGATCTAATTGCACTAAATAAATTCTCTAAACAATCTTACGTAAATCTAGAAGTAAGTACAAAACTATAGTTTTTACTTTCTAACAAAAATTCCTGAAGGTTAAGAACGGATTCTGTTGATATTAATAATCCTGTTTGCGATGGTTTCCACATTTTTTGTTTTCCAACTTTTAAAGTAGAAAATAGTTCTATCACTTCTTTTAAAAATGAAATAGCCTTTTCATATTCATCAATTTTTATTTTGCTTAATGCAAATAATGGATGGCGTGAAGTCATCAATTTAAACCACTTTTCTAAAGTATCCAGAAACCAGGCTGTTGTTTTATATTCCGGTTTATTTAGCTCATCGCTTAAAATTTTTAAACCACTACTAACATCATGGCTTACGACGTGGGTAGACTTCGATACTTTCATCTTTTGAAAGTGAGTCGGAGCTAAATCTTCTTCTGTTAATTTGGGTGCAAGCCGAAGATCATGATCTTTGTCAAAGTCAAAAAGTTCTTGAATATGCTGAGAAGATATAATATTTGTTGGTAAATTATGTTTTAATCTGATATTTTCGGATATTTCTATTATTTGATTCGTCATAAGCATATTCTTGAGGTTTTTAAATAAATGTGGAACATCTGCAAAAATGTAATTTTTTTTCTGTGGATTAGTTGGATGCACAATAAAATTGTGGGTCTGCGAATATCTTCCTGCTGTTATTTGCCACAGTTTCCATAAGGCTTGATTAGACGCGCCCATGTCAGATGTGATGCTTAAAATATTTAAACCCAGTTGTTCCGTTTTATTAATAATTTCAAATAAAATATCTTGGTATATAGCACCATTCACTGAGTCACCTGTTAAATAGTAAGCCACTGTCTGTTTCCAACGTGCAGTAATTCCTCCAATCATAACTAACAGAGCGTGAGTTGCTGTTCCTTCATGTTTTGGTAATGTTACAGTACCCAAATATTTCTTCAGTCCTGTATCGTATGTATTTCCTGGTGTTATTGCCATCTCATCCAAAATTAGAGCACAATCTTTCTGGTGATCTTCTTTGAAACTTTCTATCTTTAACTTTAGAAACGAAAAAACTTCGTGTAAAATACCACTATCAAAATAAATATTTTGTAATCGCCTGCTTATTGTTTTAAGAGATGGTAAAGGTATTCTTTGCCGTAACAACTCTTCATATCCACTAGTTCCACAAGAAAATTTTAGTTTTATAGCTCTCATCATGGTACTGTTAGACCATTTCATAAATTTTGTGGATTTCCTTCGTAATGTCAAAATTTGATCATCATTAAAAATCTTGCGTAATAATTTTTCATCTTCAGAATTAGAACGTTTAGTTTTCCGTTTCAAAGCCCGAACTTGGTTTTTATATTTTATTGTTTTATGAAGTAATTTCCTATAAGATGTCTCATATTGGCGTAATTTTTTATTTAATCGTAGTTTTTCTTCCACTGGTGACAATGATCGTACTGGCGATGAACTTGTTGTTGAAGAAGAAGATCCTTTATTTTCGGTTCTTGCTGTAGACGTGGATGGTTGTGGTTCAAACGTTGCTACATTTTCAGGGGCGGGGAACTGAATTGTTGGATTTCTTCTTTTAACCGGCGACCTTCTACTCTTCTTCGGCACAGTAAAACTAAATATTGTGGGAACAGCATTATGTTTTAGAATCCTCTTGCCATCTTCTCTCGTCTTTTCCCACATTTCAGGTGCGAAGTGGATCTATAAGTCGAATATTATTAGTAATTTTTTTAAAATAAAACATGAATATACTTTTAATTAAATTTAACTTACTTCACAAAGTCGAGACGAATTAGTTGGTGTCCAACCCTCTCGTTTCACTTTAGCTGCCCATGTTTTTCTCCGATCCGGATCCGTAGGAAAGGCTTTCATAAGAAATCCTTTCTCTGACCGATTGGAGCAACCAAAAGCACAGCAACCAACCATCTATACAAAAAAGCTTCATTATAATAAAATAACAATTACAAATAAATCAGATCATTTGCATATTCCATTAAAATTTGTTATGTGAATTCTACTTGTTCAGTTGTATACAAAATACACAGCCCATTTAATAAAACCATTAACGAATTATTTTGTTGTCAACAATAATTACTAATATGCATGCATCAATTTAACTTACTGATTATGTTTAGTAGCTAATAAAATTTGAAGTATTCTTTAAATGAAATATAAATGTCAAATCGAAATAATGACAGCAGCAAAGGTTGGTTATGTCTCACAATTTGGTTTCAATTCGATATAATTCATTTAATAAATACTTAAAATTTAATTAATAGAGGTGCAACTGGCTATTATTGTGTATAAAACTTTACATTGTATTTATTTATTACATAAAATTGGCTTATATTACTTACCTTGTTATTAAATAATCTTCGATGCAGTCACTTATCACAAATTGTGTCCTTATATGCACTTAAACTACCAAGTACATAAAAACTAAGGCGTAGTAATTAACCGTAAATGAAATTAAACAATAATAATTATAAAAATTCAATATAAACTGCCAAACGGACACGAACTCCTATACAACGCAAGCTAAACCATGAACAGAATGGAACAAATATGGCGGTCAATGCTGTAGCCAATGAAAATGAAGACCACCATTGGCATCACTCTCATTGTAGGCACTCTATTTGGAAATTAATAGATTACTGGATTGCAGTCAAAATATTAACAAAAAACATAACAACACACGTAGGATGTCAAAACAGTTAAAAAAATACTAGAAAAATCGTCAAAATCTTTTTAAAATAAAAATATGTGAATTTTCGGCACCCTTATGGAAAAAATATAATTTGGTTTTAACAAGTATAGTTCGGAAGTTTGTTGTTTTACCGTTAAAAAAAATTAAGAATATTTAATCCATTCTTCTTATTGTTTAGTCTTAAGTTTAATTATTTTTATTTTATTATTTTGATTGAATTTTAAAATGTTTGTATGTATAGTACTTAATTTGGGATTGCATGAAACATACGAATACTTTTGCATAGCCTTCTTCAAATCACGACTTATGCTCTTATGCATCGTTCGACAAAGATGGCTGACATCTCTAATGGTTCGTTCGTTTGTTCACCAAGATTTCATTTTAATATTGTCTAGTAACTTTTATTTATTTTCAACAGAGTAAATTATGAAACGCGACCGAATTTAGTGTGTATCATTATTATTTTTTAAATCTTTAGTATCATGTTTCTACATGTATACAAAAACAAAACGCACGTGTAGACCTCCTAAGAACCGATAAGTATGATGCAGAGAAGATTTGCAGGTCGTCAAGAGGGTAATAAATCGCTATAGGGCGCCAACTGACAATACAGTGTCTGGGGCTGTCCTAAAGTAAGCTAAGTAGATAACGACAGAGTGGGAATGTCGAACTCGAATGAATACAAAAATTTACAATAATATTTAGAATGTTTGACTATTAATAAACAACTAAGATAACTAACTAACATTAACTAATTGATTTACCATTGCACCAGCATGAGAAAAAATGTAGGACGATGTTATTAAGTAAATTTCATAGGCTTTCGTAAAAGCCGGCCCTGGCAAGGGAGATCGAAACATATGGATACTAGGTAAAATAAAAACAATAAACAAAATAATCAAAGAAACGGTTCATAGGCTCACCACTGATATAGATAAACATTCCTTATTTATTTAAACATTGTTATTTTGTATGAATAAAAACAATTTAGGTAAACCAATAGTTAGATGAACATTAAGAAGTGGGAGTTAAAAGCAACACGATCACAGGCCATCTCTGTCGCACTCATCAGGCCGAGATCTAAGGGCATCCTTGTTTAAGTAGGGGTGAAATCTATCACTACCTCGTGGCATCTTTGTCTTACACCCAGAGTACAGGTATTTGTATCTTTGTCTAATATATAGGGCATATGTGCATTTTTTAATGCAACTAATTAACAAATCAACAGAAGAGAATTCGTTCCACAGCCAGGCATCAGGGACCAAAGGTGGCTACTTGAGACGAATTTGAGCAAATCAGGGTTAACAATTATTAGCTGTCTCCGTCCAACATACAATCTTCATATGCAGAAACTTCCCCATTACACCGGGACATCAGCAAATGAGGTGCATATCATTAAGATGATATTCTCAGAAAATTCTGTCTGTTGCAGTTTCACCTATGGACATCTAATCTCCCATCATTTCCACCCCAATCTTTAGGGGTGACGCTTGTGTGTTTAAAACTGGGTGCACAGCACTCGAAAAGGGATCTTGGTTTCGGCCAGGATCAGCCTCTGTAGTAGTTTGATCTGCATTACGATCGTTGGTAATTTTTGAAGCTTTGGTATTGGTGTTATACGTTGGTATTGCTGTCAGGTGTCCGCTAAGCTCTCACCTGCAGCGTTGGGATATTGTTAAAACGCATGAAACGGTCAGTGGTGGAAGGATAACAGGGAACTGCACGCTCCACGCTGCGGTCCAGTTGCAATTTTCCAACCTCGTCATACACTCCCCGTATAGTTGCTACGTTGATAACAGGGAACTGCACGCTCCACACAGTGGTCCAGTTGCAATTTTCCAACCTCGTCATACACTCCCCGTATAGTTGCTACGTTGATAACAGGGAACTGCACGCTCCACACAGTGGTCCAGTTGCAATTTTCCAACCTCGTCATACACTCCCCGTATAGTTGCTACGTTGATAACAGGGAACTGCACGCTCCACACAGTGGTCCAGTTGCAATTTTCCAACAACGTTGTATACCGAGCAACTATAAATAGAACGGTCAGTGGTGGAAGGATAACAGGGAACTGCACGCTCCACTCAGTGATCCAGTTGCAATTTTCCAACCTCGTCATACACTCCCCGTATAGTTGCTACGTTGATAACAGGGAACTGCACGCTCCACACAGTGGTCCAGTTGCAATTTTCCAACTACGTCAGATTTCAATATTAAATATCCAAGTATTTTGTTATAACATCATACCAAGTATAAAGCGTATATCGGACATCTTATATGTCTGTGAACCCATGTGTATATGCACACATTGATCCCGTCATCCACCTGGGGGACCCCGTCAGCAGCCGTAGCCACGGCTAACTGAGTCCTACGTCCCACGGCCGGTGTAACGCTCCGCCAGTGACCGGTCCACGCCCATATGGCCGTATTCCCGGCTGTCCCGAGGCGCTGCCTGTGTTACGCCCGGTGCCGCTCCACGTACGAGTCCGTTGCCAACCACAGCCCAACCCAGGGCATTCTCCCGGTGTCCCCGGCCATAAGTATCAGGCATTATATTTGTACATATTGTATATTTCTCGAATGCCACTGACTGAATAAACTCATTGAACGTTTTTCTATTGAGTACATCAAACACATTATTTAATTTCTGAGTTACCGCAATAGTACCCTCAGAACCTTGGAATAAATTTGAATTCTGTTCATTATAAAATTTTAAAGCAGCCACCATAGAATTACTAAAAATCTAACATTTTGTATTAATAAATTTCGCGTAAAATGTATGATTTTTTCTATATACCTGTGTCGCGTACTTCACTCGCATCTTTTGCATATTTGATGGAGAAATATGGTTTGAAGTTATTTTTGGACACACTTTTAGTGATCCAGGTAAATTCATGTCACATTTATAAATGTTTTCGTAAAATTTCCAAGATATAGTACCAGAAAGGGTCTGCAACATATAAAATTTTAATAAAGACAAGTATGAAATACGTTTTAAACATGATTACCTCTAAATTATGCGTTAACATTCTATTTCTAAAACATTTCATTAAATGTGGTGTATCAGAAAAAAAATATAGATATCTGCCGTCATCTAATGGATGCAAAATTTTATTTACTGTGTTGTTTAAGTCCCCCGACACACCAAACTCATTCCACATTTTCCTATTACTAGAAGCTCCATCACAAATAATGCCAACTATTATAGCTCCTGCATTTTCCAACTTTCTAATAATTTCAATAATTTGTAAAGCCAATATACTGCCTTTAGTAGGACCTTTTGAAGCACATACACAAACGGGTTGTGAATAATTATCAGCAAGAGATGAGAACATAAAGACTAGTGCATGGTCTGCTATGTCAGATACAGCAGATTTTTTATTATTGTTCCCAAAGTCCTGTAATCCTTGTAATTTCATACTTTGAACATTTAAATTTACTTCTGTCCTTACACACATTTCATCAAAAATTAGGAGTCCGTGCCGTTCAAAATGATTTTTTTCTTTTAATTTTAAACTAAAAGCTTTCATAAACTCTTCATCAATACCACACTTTAAATTTACTCTACTTAAATATCTCCTTATCGTTCGTGGGCACGGTAGTGGTAAAATATTATTTTCCCTAAGAAATCTATACATACTATGATTTTTTATATGTAGAAGCAAACATGTTAATAGCCATTCATGGTTATACCTTCTACCAGATTTGTTTTTATTTTTACAAAAACGTAAACACTGTATAATGAGAAGCTGTTGTTGTTTTGGTATGTTCAATTTTTTTAATTCGGTTTCCAAATTAGTAGTATCAACAATCTTCATCTTAACTTTAAAGCTGTTGATCACCGATTTCAAATTATTTATACTACTATTTAATCTTTTAATTCTTCTCTTTTGATTATTAATAATTAATTTTGAATATTTTTTACAGCAATTCTTACTTGCTATTTCTTTTGTTTTTCTTAAATCAGCTCTTTTTTTCTGTATCCGTAAATTTCTTGAAATCAACTGACAATATTCGCAACTTTCATTAAAATTTTGTACAAATCTAGAGCATTTTATATGTCTCCAAATATTAAAATTTTTATCAACATGTGCCGTTCTACTTTTGAATATTTCTTCTTGTGAATAAAGGTTCGTATTTGGTCCACCTCTACACAAGTACAGACTGTTAAATTCATTTAAAATTTTACTAAAATCATCCAAATTATGAATATTTGATTTTAAATCGTTATTTGGAGGTTCTATTATGTTGTCCAAAATGATATATTTTAAATTACAATCTTCATTTAGAACAATTTGTTTCTCAGGAATTGGACGTCCAACTTGCAGCATTACATATTTAGTAAAAAAATAAAAACTTCTCAGTTCCATTTGTTATTTTGTTTTGCGCCCATAAATCTGGTACGTGTATTTGTGATTTCCAAATTAAACTGAATAATGGATCTTGCTCTCCAGAATTATTATTTTCAATAATACTTTGTTCCTCGTGTTCAGGTGTAATCATATCACACTGATTCGAAATTTCTAAAAATAACTTGTTTGAATTGATAATTTTAATTGTAAGAAATACATACCTGTTACAACTTTCGGCTTTCGGGAGAATTTGAGGGCAAATATTTATTAATAATTCTCCTCTTTTTTGTAATTTTTGTCATATATTTTGGACACTTCGGAAAAATACATGGGATGGCATTCGATTTCAGTCTACAACGACCCAAAGGAATCTAAAATTATTTATAAAAATATAATCATTTAATTAACTTATAAAACAGAATTTATCACTCACCGTGTTTATTCCATCACTCCATGTTCTTATAATATCTTCTTCACAAAAATGTTTTTCACAAACAAAGTCTTTCACAGATAAAATTCTGTCCTTTCTGGGAATTTGTCTCTTCCATTTTTCTAACAAATCTAAGTCTTTAGGTACGGAAAACACGCTTATTTTATTTTTATTATTATCATACCCACTGGTGCACATAGGAACAAAACATTTTTTACCCATTTTAATAATTAAATGATTTAAAACTTATTCATATACCCCATCAACACATTATTTACGCCGGCAAGAAATGAGTCAGACTAACGAAATAACGAGCACAGCTCACGAAGGTTAGACTCTATCTCCTGTCTTTATCTACGTATTTACTGTTTCACTCACGGCATCAATTGGTTGCCATTTGTATATCAGGCCCGAAATACGAAGTTGCATAGACGTGGTCATAACGTACAAATCTATCCCATGAAGTTGGCGCGCATCAAAGTGTACATTTCTTGCCTTATGCATCGTCATAATGTACATAGATCGCTCTGTACATTTCCTGCCATGACGTACAAATCTAGCCCATGAAGTTGGCGCGTATCAACTTCGCGCGCTTACATATTTAAAAAGTACACTCCGTCCCACAAATTGTAACAAAATAAAATTATTAAATTGGAATAGGTTAATAGGTATAGTGAGCACTGATAGATGTCGCAACGAAATAAATTGTGAAAGTTAACAAATATTTATTAGTTTTCTTGTATTACAGCATCAAAAAATAAATCAAGTATATGAATCACTTATAATCTTTTATTTGTACATGTATAACAATCTGTAAATATCAATTATTTATATTATAAATACATGGTAATGGATAGCATTAAATAATATAAACCTACTAATCTGTATATACAATAAAGTTTATAAACACATATATTTGTTGCAAGAAGCTGATATCAATGGGAATAGTATTTGAGAAGGATGTATTGTTTTTAATTTTTATTTTATTTAAGGCAGGAGGCAAATAAAACACATTTATCTTTGCATAACTTATAATTAATCCTATTTTACATTATACAATGACAATATTTATACATAGACATAACGGTTTAAGTGTAAAATGTTACTGATAGAAAACAATAATCCTTTTCAGCTGTCTCTTGTATCTCTGCCAATAGTAAGTAAAATGGCGTTTGCAACAGCCAGCTGGGCTGTGAAACAAAATCTCGCTTTGTAACGACTTTCGACAAGTTTTTTAAAGTTGTCTGAGACTTTCCTCATAGTTTAAATCTATTAAAAAAAAAAACACGCCATGAATCTTATCACAAGTGCATAACCATGACTCTCGTCAGTTGTTGGCTTACTACTTACTACCCAGTCACCTGTATCATTTGTTTGCATTTGTTTATTGCATAGCCTACTTCAATATTGTAAAATTATTTCTGATTTTTAATATCATTTTTCTCGAAATAATTGTTATACAACCCCATATCATATTTATATCGTTGAAATCAGAAAAAAAATCTCTATCTAATGGACAAAAAAATTATATAGGTTGCCATTTAAAAAAATATAATTTTATTCTACCGTTTGAGAACCACTGGTTGATTTTTTTATTTATTATTCCTCATAAATTAAGCCCTTTTTCCTGGTAATTTTTTGTATATAACATTTTTCTCTAAAGTCATTAGTTCGCCCAAAAAAGCGCTGATTGTTTTAAAGGAAACAACCTGTATATTTCACGGTTAAATTTGAGACTATGATTCTTCTTGCATTGGAAGTTTATACATAAAATTCTACCGTATTTGATGTACATGATGTATATTTCATTAAAAAATGTGATTTTTACCTCTCGCTAAGAGAGGTATTGGATTCATGCTAAAAATCGCATATCCAGATTTTATTGAATAAGCACGTTTTAAGGTCCCTATAATCCGATTTTAACATTTTTACGATGATATCTGTGTGTGTGTATGTGGGATGTTGGAAGGACGATTACTCAAAAACTATAAGACTTTATATTTGTTTTCGTATTTCCCAATCGGACATTCATGGGAAGATCTGAAAAGGTTTTGGTAACAATTGGACAACCGGAAGTATAAGATTCTTGAAAAAATATTCTTCTAAATATTATTTTTTGAATTTTTTTTTTAATGAAAAGAAAATGAATGGGGCAGGGATAAGGATGTTGAGATAGATGTTGGGGAAGAGACGGAAAGATAGGATAATGAATGAAAGAATAAGGGAAATGGCTCGAGTAATAGAAGTTTCTAGAAAGATACAAGAGAGACGATTACATTAGTATAAACATGTTATGAGAAGAGATGAAGAATATATTGGAAGAATGAATAGTTTAGTTGTAGAAGGTAGAAGAAACAGAGGAAGACCAAAGATAAGATGGAAGGACTGTATTGCGGAACACTTGAGAAAAAAGGAACGGAATGAGGACGACATACAAAACAGAAATGAGTGAAAAAAGAAAATAAAACATAGCGACATAGGAAAAGCTAAAGAAGAAGATGTCAGTGTCAAGGACAATTTGCTTAGTTTGTTTATGAATTAATTTAACTGGAAATATAGAATCTTTTGCAAGAAAAATTATATATGGAATTTGTACATAATACACGGGATTGACGGAAGGTAATGTGCTGGCAACATCAGCTTTTTTTTAAGAAAAACAATTAAGAGCTTCAAATTAAGGTACTTCAGGTAGATCAATTGTAACCAAAATCTAATCAATTGGATGTAAGAATGAGGAATAAAACAAATTATAATTTTTGGAATTGTAGTATTGGAGTTATCGCGGACGAAACGATCATCACATACAGACATCATCGTAAAAATAGTAAAGAATAACACGTGAAATATCTCCAAATAAATCTGCTTTATTAAATAAAATAAAGGCACTAGATCAACGTTACAAAATGAAAATAAAACTGCTCCAGCAGAGAAATCGAAGAAATATTAAAAAAATTGCCACTATGTCGTCAGTTCTTCGTGCTTTAAAGAATCAAAACTTTTTACAAGAAGATCAGCTGATTGTTTTGAAAAATATATCGACTCCTAATAAGGAAATATTGAATCCAATGGAAAATCATATTATTTATTTGATTAAAGCTATTTCAGAAAAATATATTTCCACACGACTATACTACATTGCAAAAAATATAAAAGATTCATCACAAAGTCGATGACAACAATATAACAAATTAATTCTGTTCGAAGGTTACTAGTTTCAGATATTTACATTTATTGTATTTCTTTAAATTTTAAAAATAATTATGTATTTTATTTTAGTTACAGAATTATCTTGTATAAATAAAAACATTTTCTTACGGTTGATATTATTTATTTCCTACGTTGGATTTATTGTAGTAAATTACACTATTACTATTATTTTATTACTTCAATATAACTTTATTTTACAAATAGATGTAAAATGGACAGATTTGAATAACGCGCTAATATGGGGCTGCACAATATGGCTGACGCTTCATTCCCCTTCCGTCACTAGGCATCAAGGTCATTGTCTAGAATCGTACTTTACGCTCCCTCTATGTATTATATTCTTAACTTTATGGTCAAATTTCATGGAGGTAGGAATAAATATGGAGAGAGCATAAACTTGAACTATTGACAAGGGGAATACAGGCCTGTGGGAACGGACGCAGGTACTGCTGCAGTCACATTGTAGTGGGAATTCACGCGGCAAATATAAAATTAAATATTTGAAATTAATATTTCTTATTTCTAGTAATATCGATAAATATAAATATTTTTCAGCAAATATGTACTTAGAAGAAATTACAATATAGAAAAATTATTATAAATAATTAAAATTCCACTTACCTGACTGATACGGTTATCTTTTACAATATATATTTAAATCGATAGATCTAGGCTAGATATTTATACGAAATTACAATTGTTCAATACACTCATTAGATTTTTTTAATTGTTTATTGTTAAATAATATAAAAATAAATAAAAAAACTTTCCTCCTGATTTATTGGAGCACCCCACAACACAAGTCACCATGTTTATTTATTTATGATTATTCAACAGGACATTAGTCCCAATTACAGAATAATATACAAAGTACATATACAAAGAGAAAAAAAAGTAAGAGAATATTAACAATTACTCCTACATAATATTAGCTACGAACTATTTAGGAAACAACTATTTAAAATATCTTTAAATTCATGTTACAATCTGCAAATAATTACTTATGTTAAATAAAGCATTTAATATTATTGCAAGAAAACTTACATATTGCAATGCAAGAGTCAACTAGTACATTATTATAAGTCCAAATAATGTTTGTTCTGTTAAACTGCTATAAACACAAAATACACGTTGAGTTAAAGTACTAAAATAAAACAATTTTTCTTAACTCATTTGAATAAAGAAAATCTTAATTTTCACCAAATGTTACGAAGTACTTAAAGAAAAGTCAATATAAAACACGATATACATATATTAAAAAGTCACAAACGGTAAACACTTATCCAAAACACGTACACGTTTAAAAATAAACAATGCTTAATGACAGATGGCAGCAACAACCTTGTAACTTCAAACTGACAACGGTCACAATATAGAGGGGGAAGCCGCTGCTCTAGCGATTGCAAATACTCCCTCCATATTTATTCCTACCTCCATGTCAAATTTAAATACATAACCACAGACGCAATATTAAAAAAATTGCCACTATGTCGTCAGTTCTTCGTGCTTTAAAGAATCAAAACTTTTTACAAGAAGATCAGCTGATTGTTTTGAAAAATATATCGACTCCTAATAAGGAAATATTGAATCCAATGGAAAATCATATTATTTATTTGATTAAAGCTATTTCAGAAAAATATATTTCCACACGACTATACTACATTGCAAAAAATATAAAAGATTCATCACAAAGTCGATGACAACAATATAACAAATTAATTCTGTTCGAAGGTTACTAGTTTCAGATATTTACATTTATTGTATTTCTTTAAATTTTAAAAATAATTATGTATTTTATTTTAGTTACAGAATTATCTTGTATAAATAAAAACATTTTCTTACGGTTGATATTATTTATTTCCTACGTTGGATTTATTGTAGTAAATTACACTATTACTATTATTTTATTACTTCAATATAACTTTATTTTACAAATAGATGTAAAATGGACAGATTTGAATAACGCGCTAATATGGGGCTGCACAATATGGCTGACGCTTCATTCCCCTTCCGTCACTAGGCATCAAGGTCATTGTCTAGAATCGTACTTTACGCTCCCTCTATGTATTATATTCTTAACTTTATGGTCAAATTTCATGGAGGTAGGAATAAATATGGAGAGAGCATAAACTTGAACTATTGACAAGGGGAATACAGGCCTGTGGGAACGGACGCAGGTACTGCTGCAGTCACATTGTAGTGGGAATTCACGCGGCAAATATAAAATTAAATATTTGAAATTAATATTTCTTATTTCTAGTAATATCGATAAATATAAATATTTTTCAGCAAATATGTACTTAGAAGAAATTACAATATAGAAAAATTATTATAAATAATTAAAATTCCACTTACCTGACTGATACGGTTATCTTTTACAATATATATTTAAATCGATAGATCTAGGCTAGATATTTATACGAAATTACAATTGTTCAATACACTCATTAGATTTTTTTAATTGTTTATTGTTAAATAATATAAAAATAAATAAAAAAACTTTCCTCCTGATTTATTGGAGCACCCCACAACACAAGTCACCATGTTTATTTATTTATGATTATTCAACAGGACATTAGTCCCAATTACAGAATAATATACAAAGTACATATACAAAGAGAAAAAAAAGTAAGAGAATATTAACAATTACTCCTACATAATATTAGCTACGAACTATTTAGGAAACAACTATTTAAAATATCTTTAAATTCATGTTACAATCTGCAAATAATTACTTATGTTAAATAAAGCATTTAATATTATTGCAAGAAAACTTACATATTGCAATGCAAGAGTCAACTAGTACATTATTATAAGTCCAAATAATGTTTGTTCTGTTAAACTGCTATAAACACAAAATACACGTTGAGTTAAAGTACTAAAATAAAACAATTTTTCTTAACTCATTTGAATAAAGAAAATCTTAATTTTCACCAAATGTTACGAAGTACTTAAAGAAAAGTCAATATAAAACACGATATACATATATTAAAAAGTCACAAACGGTAAACACTTATCCAAAACACGTACACGTTTAAAAATAAACAATGCTTAATGACAGATGGCAGCAACAACCTTGTAACTTCAAACTGACAACGGTCACAATATAGAGGGGGAAGCCGCTGCTCTAGCGATTGCAAATACTCCCTCCATATTTATTCCTACCTCCATGTCAAATTTAAATACATAACCACAGACGCAATATTAAAAAAATTGCCACTATGTCGTCAGTTCTTCGTGCTTTAAAGAATCAAAACTTTTTACAAGAAGATCAGCTGATTGTTTTGAAAAATATATCGACTCCTAATAAGGAAATATTGAATCCAATGGAAAATCATATTATTTATTTGATTAAAGCTATTTCAGAAAAATATATTTCCACACGACTATACTACATTGCAAAAAATATAAAAGATTCATCACAAAGTCGATGACAACAATATAACAAATTAATTCTGTTCGAAGGTTACTAGTTTCAGATATTTACATTTATTGTATTTCTTTAAATTTTAAAAATAATTATGTATTTTATTTTAGTTACAGAATTATCTTGTATAAATAAAAACATTTTCTTACGGTTGATATTATTTATTTCCTACGTTGGATTTATTGTAGTAAATTACACTATTACTATTATTTTATTACTTCAATATAACTTTATTTTACAAATAGATGTAAAATGGACAGATTTGAATAACGCGCTAATATGGGGCTGCACAATATGGCTGACGCTTCATTCCCCTTCCGTCACTAGGCATCAAGGTCATTGTCTAGAATCGTACTTTACGCTCCCTCTATGTATTATATTCTTAACTTTATGGTCAAATTTCATGGAGGTAGGAATAAATATGGAGAGAGCATAAACTTGAACTATTGACAAGGGGAATACAGGCCTGTGGGAACGGACGCAGGTACTGCTGCAGTCACATTGTAGTGGGAATTCACGCGGCAAATATAAAATTAAATATTTGAAATTAATATTTCTTATTTCTAGTAATATCGATAAATATAAATATTTTTCAGCAAATATGTACTTAGAAGAAATTACAATATAGAAAAATTATTATAAATAATTAAAATTCCACTTACCTGACTGATACGGTTATCTTTTACAATATATATTTAAATCGATAGATCTAGGCTAGATATTTATACGAAATTACAATTGTTCAATACACTCATTAGATTTTTTTAATTGTTTATTGTTAAATAATATAAAAATAAATAAAAAAACTTTCCTCCTGATTTATTGGAGCACCCCACAACACAAGTCACCATGTTTATTTATTTATGATTATTCAACAGGACATTAGTCCCAATTACAGAATAATATACAAAGTACATATACAAAGAGAAAAAAAAGTAAGAGAATATTAACAATTACTCCTACATAATATTAGCTACGAACTATTTAGGAAACAACTATTTAAAATATCTTTAAATTCATGTTACAATCTGCAAATAATTACTTATGTTAAATAAAGCATTTAATATTATTGCAAGAAAACTTACATATTGCAATGCAAGAGTCAACTAGTACATTATTATAAGTCCAAATAATGTTTGTTCTGTTAAACTGCTATAAACACAAAATACACGTTGAGTTAAAGTACTAAAATAAAACAATTTTTCTTAACTCATTTGAATAAAGAAAATCTTAATTTTCACCAAATGTTACGAAGTACTTAAAGAAAAGTCAATATAAAACACGATATACATATATTAAAAAGTCACAAACGGTAAACACTTATCCAAAACACGTACACGTTTAAAAATAAACAATGCTTAATGACAGATGGCAGCAACAACCTTGTAACTTCAAACTGACAACGGTCACAATATAGAGGGGGAAGCCGCTGCTCTAGCGATTGCAAATACTCCCTCCATATTTATTCCTACCTCCATGTCAAATTTAAATACATAACCACAGACGCAATATATATTGCGTCTGTGACATAACCCATGAATTGAAATATAAACAGAGTTTACTTTTGAGGAAATAACATATTAAAGAATAGCAGACTTACAGATTACAAATACAGGGACGGTAATGAACATAAGAATACTTAGAATTAAACTGATAAGAAACGTTTATATTGTTTTGCAGTGATTCCTGGACATATCTTTTAGCCACACTGTTAAATTTCCATCCAATTGAACAATTTCAGGGGACGTACATTATAATACTTCAAATTCCGACATAATTGCACACAAGGAGGATATAGAATTACACAGTTTTTATTTAAACGTCAAAACGTGAAAATTTTCACTTCAATGTTTATAACAAAAAGTGAACAAATAAGTATCTATAGCTACAAAGCAATTGAAATCGCAAACGTAATTTACGTAAAATGTAACATCAGTAGTAGATATTTTTCTTTAAATATCTACGTTTGAAGAAAAAATATAATGTGTCATTCGGAGTAAAAGTGTCTTTGTGTGCCTCGCGTGCATTTATTCGAGTCGCTTCGTTCGTCGTTTAAACTTTCACGCTTGCCACACAAAGTATTACTTTTACTCCTAATAACACAATATACTATTGTTACCAACAAAAGTGTTTACACCCAAGAGCAATTAAACACTTTCCGGGGTTTAAAATCATATAAATATTACCGGTGTAGTTGGGTACGCGATATTAATGTGAAGAAATTTGGAAAACTTGTACCTGCTAGTAAAAGAAAAGGTGAGTAATCTATTTATATTGCAATATGTTAGTTTAATGCTTTCTTGTAGACATATATTATTATTATTATATGTAATATTATTTTATAGGTTATGCATTCACAAATACTGAACGAAAAGTTAATTGGTCGTGTGGATAAATGCCGAAAAAGCTGAGAGAGTTCACAGTGGTTACTGCAGGTGTACATCGGGTCTTTCGGAAACGTGCAATCATTTAGCGACAGTTCTTTTAGTTATACAAAATGTAAAATCCCAAGAACAAGATGTGTCCGTAACGGGTTTGGAAAACAAATGTAAATTTCCTCGTGGAAGACATGGAAAAATAGCTGACGCTGGGCTATGGTGTGAAGAGGCTAAGAAACTTTGACTTGTACGGTCCTACGTTGTTCCATCACTACCGTCTCAGGATGTATTCTACATTCAATAAATAATGAAAAACTCAGATAAAGAAATATATTCATTTTTAACAATGTTTTTTTGTAATGAAATGTGTATAATAAAGCATTAAATTAATATATTGTAATATAAATAGATTACTCACCTTTTCTTTTACTAGTAGGTACAAGTTATCCAAATTTCTTCACATTAATATCGCGTACCCAAGTACACCGGTAATATTTATATGATTTTAAACCCCGGAAAGTGTTTAATTGCTCTTGGGTGTAAACACTTGTTGGTAACAAAATAATTTATATCCATTGGCACAATATTCGGAAAATCCTATATATCCTTCAAAAACTCACTTTTATCACATCATCAATATTACAAATTAACTTGATTTTTGTTAAATAGCGAGGTTGCATATCAGATGGTAACTTCTTCTTGAAGTAGAACCATTAACTAATCTCGCATAATTAAATACAAGAGAAATTTTTTTTGTAAACAGCTGAGTGCCCGTTCTCTATATCTTTTATAACCCTTACCTCCAACAGCACGTAATGTAATACGCCATTCTCAGCTAAAAATTTCTCCGTGTGCACTATGCATAAATGTCATGTATTCATAAATTGGGTTGTAGAGCTAGTTTGCCTCTTTATGGTGCAGCCTGGGTAACGATAATTTAGAACAAATCTGCGATCAGACTATAGTGACCAGGAGACCCCAAATAAGGGTTATTTGGGGTCTCCTAGTCACTATAGCCGTCACAATGGCTCAAACACAGTAGTAGCGTCACAACGATCCAGAATGGGCAAACAAAACAGTAGTACATCTTTAACGGCGCCTTCCATCATCTCGACCAACTTAGTTTCTTCAAGTGTAAGCACGGTCCTCGGTACACCCATTGCATTCGCAACAAGCGCCAATTTCATCTGTGACCACGGCCATCAAATGATTTTACCTGAAACTTGCATGAAAATGAACAGTTGCCTGCCTATTAAGACTCATGAAAGCTTTATCAGGAAATGAAACATATTACCAATTATTACCATATTATTGAGCACGAATTTTATTTCAATTTTCCGTACAAACATTAAGCTTTTTTTACTCATTTTGGTCAGTACTATATGCCCTTAAAATATTTTACTTTTTGAGCACCTGTATAGCGTTGGTTACCTTCATCAAATACAAAACGTTTTACATTATTTATTTTTGTATTTGGAATCTTGATAATTAACATTTTAGGAGTTTCATTATTATCTTCTAAAGACATTTTATTTAATTTGTCGCAACGACATGCTCCTGCCAAGGCCAGTATAAAAACAATTGGATAAGTCTATTATACAACACATAAACTAATAAAAATTGGTGTTTACCTTCATCATAAGAATTTCGTCATCTTGGCCTCTTTTATAGATTATTCGATTTAGTTCATATTTGTAAGATTTTTCAGAAAAATAGGCTAATAGTACTTCTTCTATAGACTCAGTAACAGCCTTTTCCTTGCATCAATTTTCGAAAATGTTATATTCTCTCTCATAGCGGTATTTTGACTTGGATGGTACGATTTCTGAAAGAGCAACGTTCGCAGCTTCTCTAATATTTTCAGGAATATTACCTACTCATCCTGCAATGGAACACTTTCCTGACTTGTTACGTAAATAACTATGTATTATTCTTACATTTAATTTATTGTATCACATTCCTGTGTGAAAACAATACAATAATAATTAATAGAATGTCACTATCTAAACATACAGTATCTCAATTCATTTATCCCCCTGCTTCAAAAATGTTATATTCTCTTTGCTTGGTACTTTTGACCACTCAAGCTGATTTAAATTCGTATACATATTTTCTGTCAATGATTTTGTTAATAAAAAAATGTTTTTAACATGGAATAATAGTACCACAGAGATTATGATTTTTGAAACATATTTAAAGTAACAAAGCCTTTTTGTTTGATCAATTTTCTTCTCTTCACATCATTTTATATATGTGTCATAACCCAGGTGATTATTCGTGATGTTCGTCATTTTTTTAGTATAAAATAACACGATGCTTCTATTTTCCACTATATCTATTTTTACATCGCTTGAAAGCCTTGTTTTATTCCAAAATTCTATTAATTGATATAAAATTATTTGATTTCCTTGTTATTTACTATTTTACATAAAGAATTAGTTAAATATCATGTTAAATTACATATTTTGAAACTATTTTATTTCATATTCTTTTATCTTTAACAAAACCTGTACAAATATCGTCACTTGAATAAAATGTAAAGTGTATTATAAAAGTTATAACAAATTTATACCTTTAAATAATTTATAAATATTGTAGTACATTTTCTTCGTTTAATTTATTAATAGAAATATCATCTCCCCATCCTTTCCTTAGCAATAAAATAATGGTTAGAATGCTTTTTATAACCATTTCTAATGACGCACGCAATATCCTGTATTGATATAAAATATATTTATAAACTTTACTATATATAAAGATCCATACATTTGTAATATCATTACTGTGTACTTTGACAGTACATAATAAATTTATTTTAATTTGAATTTTTTGATATCTCCACAATTTTTACGACACCTATTAACATTCTCAAGAAGTATAAATGTACTTCTACCGAATAAAAATATTTCTTTGCAATTTGTTCTTTGGAGTGTACTGTTTAAATTTGGGAGCGCGCGAAGTAGGTATTTGAACAGGGCAAGAAATGAACGTTTTGGTGCGCGCCAATTTCATGGTCAAGATTTGAACGTTATGAAACTGAACGTAGCGAGAATTGAACAGGGCGATGTAGGGGCATTAGGTAGGACGCTTCATACCCAGCCATACTATGTATTTATAGTAATTTCTAGGCGGCACGCGGCCTTATATAGGAGATATCTAAAAATATGCACATAGGATAAATAACGTAAACTTTATTATTTTTTTACAAATTCCCTACGGGTGGTACTATTACAAATATATATGAGTATATTTATTATAATACATACTATTTATTTATAATGATTTCGAAGTGTCACTCTCAAGATATTTAGGGAATAAATACATTTGTTTATTATATACTGTCATAACCTATAAAATTTATGTGGTTAGTATCATCAAAATTAATAAATTATCTGTGTCTGATAATTTTATACATATTAGAGGGAGTTTTGGAAAAATCGTTGTCGCTATCCCTATCGTTTATTTCCTTGCTGAACAAATTCATTATTGTAGACAATTTTTCATTTTTAGGTTGTAATGGCCGCGTTCAGCACGTCTCAGCACAGAGCACTGAATACAGTCGCTGGACCAATCGCATTTTTCCATTCATTGCGTTCGGTAAACTTCGGCGCTCAGAGCTGGGACGTGCTGAACGCGGCCAAATCGGCATATGTCAAAAAATTATTAGAAATACAAATTTAAATCAAAAAAGTAGTGTATAATATACCACAAAATAAAATGTCACTTTTAGCACAATAAATACTTATTATCTGGGACACATTTTGATTTTGGAAGTGTTGTTAAGATAATATTTTTTTTTGCCAAATATCCATGATGTTTACTTTTTGATGAAATCATACAATTTCATGTATTTTGGTATGCCAGCATTGTGTTTTACGTTTAACATGGCCCTCACCATGGAGTACTGGGACCACAAACTAAGATTTGATTTTCTCGGACAAAGTTGCAAAATATGCTGGCATAACATTCTTGGAAAACGATCGAATATTTTTCTCCTGTCTATAATTTTCTAATTTCTGATATGCTCCTTTGTAAATTTCTTTTGATTTTTATGGCAGCAAATTTAATCCCGCACATCTGGAAGCGTGCACTTTATTGAATCTGCGTCACTCGTTTTAATTACAGATCACATTGAGATTTTAAACTAATAATTGAAAGTACGTAACGTAATTATTTATTGAATGTCAATTTTAACTACAGACTGAGAAATTCATGAAAACTCGATTAATTTAATAATAATTTATTTATCTATCTTTTTCATAGGATTTGATTAATTTTTACAATCAAATAAAATAGAATGTATGTTATAGACGACAAATATATTTCGGATTCCATTGCTGTTGCCGTTTCGCAAACAAGTAGTTCGAAATATTTTAATTTTCGCCAAATACCGGTAGCTTCTCTATTTAATTTATTAAATACAGATTATTTTATACAAATAGAAAGCGTATTCTTAAAATACCTGTACCTGTGAGTTCTTCTACTTTTAAATTATAAAGATATCTCATTTATTGAGGAACTCTCTTAAATAATATTGGTTATCAGTTTTTCACTTGCTAAACACTGTTTATTTTTATTGTTGTTATTTACGTATGTTTAACTGTCTGTTACATATGTTTGCTACGAAATATACAATATCTTATAGTTAATTATATTTAATTTTACAATAAAATAGTTGTATTCTTCGTAACAAGTTCTATGTTATCTGTTTTTGTTTCAAAATTGGTTACTTATATTCCTGGTAGCAAATTACATCATCTGTAATATTAATTTTTATTAATGTAAAATTACATATAAATTTCATTATTTTTTCATTACTTACTTATCCTTTCATCCAGTTTGTTATAACTGTACTAAAAAATATTGGATGCCTCATGTGTCAGTCCTTTATTTCGTAAATATAACGCCAGCAGTATTCATGACACCACGATATCCTCCTTACATGATACTTTCGCAATCATTTTGGCCAAATGCTGTGTTGATCTCTTGAAGATTATATTAAAATTAGTTAAACAGCAACAGAGATAAATTTAAAATAGCAATTTTAAATTTTAGTATCCCAGAAGTAAGGTTAATCACACCACACAAAAATCGTGTAAATTAAAACTGTAAGCTTACCGTTTTCTTTGCATTATAAATAAATATATTCTTGAAGAACATATAAATTTTATTATATTAAAATATTGGATGTCTTTCTTTTACATATTCCTCATAACCTATTTTTGTTAATTTATTATAAGTAATAGCTTTTAACAGTACAAAAATTTATATAATAGTGTTAATGCCGAGCCCTGGCTGTGGGGCTACTGCATTGTCTGACCCCCTCGCGACAGGCCTGCTATTAGGACCAAAATACGAGTCTCAGGTTTAGTACAATTATAAAATACTCCATATATCATCAACATACATATTAAAATTTATTGCACAAAAATAACAACAATTATTCAAATCAATAAAAAGAAATCAACTATATCATAAGCAATGCAACAACAAATATATAAAACAAAATATAAATACAGAGCGATATAAATACTGAAAACATAAATTAAGAGAGAAAAGTATGCTTGCGCCGCTACTGATAGCATGTTCGCGAACAATGACGTGGTCCCTTCGAAAGAATGTACCAGAGCAATGATGCAGTCCCCGACGCGTTGAGACATGTTAATTACGCCGTGACCTGATTCTTTTGTATGCAGCTCACTGTCGCGTCCGAGGCTTCTAGAAGGATATAGGGTGTATAAATACCGTCGGGAGAACAGCGGGAGGGCAGTATCATATATACAAGCAACAAGAAATGAACTCAGTGATATAAATAAACAGTTTACAAGTTGTTAACATAAATAAATGTAGTTATATAAATAAGTGTAGTGATATAAATGTTAGTTAGATAAATAATCGTAGTGTTTAAGCATTTAATAATATTCTTAGTGTTTATAATTATTTAATCATAGTGTTAGTTGTTTTTATTATCTTTTAATATTTAATCCTTAATTATTTACCGTTTAATAAACGTATTCTTTTAGTTAATAATATTTGTCTATGTTTTACACTTCACCCATATAAATAAAAACGTTACAATTGGTGTCAGGTGTGAGGTTGTTAAACTGTGAAGTGTAAATAAATAAAAACAAATAAAATGCCTAAACTATTAAAATTAAGTGAATTGAAAGTATGTGATCTCAAGACGGAACTGGAAGAACTAGATTTGGAAGTAACAGGAAAGAAAATAGAGCTTCAAGAAAGACTGCAGCAAGCTTTAATCGAAGCTGGTGAAAATCCTGACGATTACTTATTCGAAGTTCCGTGTTGCTTATTCGAAGATTATAAAGTATTCGCACAAAGATTGCAAGAAAGTTCTAAAAGTTCTGAGCGGAGATTGGCGGAAAGTTCTACAAAAGCGGAGGAAAGTTCCGGAGCACTGGACGAAGAATTAAAGGAACATTCTAGAACATTGGAAAGAGAATTGCATGAAAGTTCTGGAAAAGTGGAGGTAAGTTCCGGAGCACTGGAAGAAGAATTAAAGGAATATTCTAGAACATTGGAAAGGGAATTGCATAAAAGTTCTAGAAAAGTGGAGGAAAATTCCGGAGTACTAGACGAAGAATTAATGGAACATTCTAGAACAATGGAACGTGAATTGAATGAGAGTTCTAGAAAAGCCGAAGAAGGTTCTGGAATTTTTGAGCAGAAATTGGAAAAGGAATTGAAGGGGAATTCTGGAAGAGTAGAGGAGAGTTCTGGAATCATGAAGCAAATGTTGGAGCGGAAATTAAAGGAGAATTCTGGAAATACGGAGCAAATGTTGGAACGGAAATTGGAGAATTCTGGATTTCTGGAGCACATATTAGAAAAAGCATTGGAGAAGACTTCTAGAAAAACTGAAGAAAGCCTTCTAGAGGTTGGGGCCAATGTGGTTCGTGTGGCTCCTGACAGCGATTTGAAGTACCTAGCCACTCAAAGATTCATCTCCGGAGTTAGAGGCAGCAATACTCAGCAAGCACTGCAATTATGCCGCCCAAAAACTATGGTTAACGTACTCTCATATGTATCAGATCGTGAAGCTGCCAAACAAGTTTCACGTAACCAATCGCGAGTGCGAAATAATTATGCTGAGGGAAATGAAAACACCAAAGCCATGGATGAAAAAGTGCGACGAATTATAAACGAAGTGTTTGCTAGAAGAAAGAAACTCCGCTATTACAAAAGAAGACGGAAGCGAAAAAGAAAGAGAACGCGAAAAAGAAAGAAAGCATGTCTAGTAAGAAATTAAAAAGAAATGTAGGCAGAAATTCTAGAGGTAAAAGATGAATCCATTGATGTCAAGGATGGATATGAAGAAAGAAGACGGAAGCAAAAAAGAAAGAGAACGCGAGAGAGAAAGAGAGGCGTGTTCAACAAGGAATTAAAGAAGAAATCTAGGAAGAAATTCCAGATGTAGAGGAAAGCCAACCGGAAAGGAATAGTTCTCCGACGAGCAGCTGCGATTGCAATCTAAGGAGTTTGAAACGGGGCCTAAAGACAGCGGGGAAGCCGTGCCCTTGGCGATTCGTATGGACAGCTCGAGTGGGAAACGAAAACTCGAGTTAGATAACGATGACATACCTCTCACAACAGTAGTCAACGATAGTAGGCAGCCCGATGGACTACGCAAGGACCCGACTTTGAAAATATTACTGGAATGGAAAGCGACGAGAGCAAATCAATATGGGAAGATGTTGCACCACTGTAAAATCGTGCTGGGCGCAATGTGACTCCATGGTGATTGATGGCCTGTTAAAGCGTGTGGTTGAGAACGCCATGGAACTGAGAAGAGAACTCAGTTGGTTATTTTTAAGAGTAGAGTACCAGACGTGTTAAAAGAGATCCATGACGGATCTGGAGGAGGCCATTTTGGAGTCGACAAAACTTTAGAACGATTGCGCCAGCGATTTTACTGTTAAGTGCAAGGAAGACGTTAAAAACTGGTGCAAGAAATGTGTGGTTTGCGCTGGAAGCAACGGTCCGCATAAACGGCGAAGAGCTCCAATGCGTCAATACAACGTGGGCAGTCCATTTGAGCGCATTGCGATTGAAGTGGCCGGACCATTTCCAGAAAGAGAAGACGGAAATAAATACATCGTGGTTGTCTTCACCAAGTGGGTTGAAGCCTATCTATTACCCAACCAGGAAGCCATCACGGTCGCTGAAATCTTAGTCAAAAAGTGTGTATGCCGGTTTGGTGTACCACGTGGACTTCCAAATGTACCAAGGGTAATACATGTAGATTTCGTCATCAAGAACTGTTCCGGGACGAAACAGTCTTAAGGAGGGGGGCAGTGTGACGTGCGCCCCTGAGAGAAAAGTATTATTTACCGTTTAATAAACGTATTCTTTTAGTTAATAATATTTGTCTATGTTTTACACTTCACCCATGTAAATAAAAACGTTACAGTATTAACAAAGTTCAACGGTATTAAATAAGTAGACATCATAAACCAAGTTGTTAAAATTTCAGGACTGGTGTTTTATTTATTTTATTTATTTATTTATTTAGACATACACTGTCCAACAGGAAAAAATCCCAATTGAGGACAGGAAAAAAATAATAATACATAAAATAGCATAAGTTAACATAAATTAATTTACTACTCTAATCCGCGGATTTAGAACAGGTAGTTGACGAACATCATATTTGTCGGAAAGATTGTCCTTTAAAAGTTTTTCAATTTTATTCGGGCCATTTTCATTATTGCACGTGATAATTAATGCACCATTATTAGATTCCTTGACCTTAGAAATAGAAATATTAGATGTGACAGGATCAACGCTTTTTAAAACATCTGACTTGGTTTGGGTAGTTTTTTGTGATAAATCTTTAGGCTTGATGAGTATTGGAGGATCTGTAATCTGTACTACATTAGCATAAGATGGTGCAGAAGTTGATTTATTAAGGTGGGCAGTAATTTTATTGTCGATTAAATCGTTTACTGTTGTTGTAATTGTATTTATTATAAGATTTTTAAGATTCATACTGATACTTTCAATCAATTTTT
Organism: Harpalus rufipes; assembly: GCA_951394225.1. Taxonomy (NCBI): domain Eukaryota; kingdom Metazoa; phylum Arthropoda; class Insecta; order Coleoptera; family Carabidae; genus Harpalus; species Harpalus rufipes. The sequence goes on along the minus strand of OX596278.1, from coordinate 29,146,701 downwards.
TGGAAAAAGATTCATGATTTAGTTGAGTAGCCATGTTGGAAATATTGTCGTTAATGTCTGTTATTAATGATTTAATGTTCATATTATCTGTTTTATTAATAATTTCACAATTAATTTTACAATCTGGACAGAGAAAGAAAATGTTGTTTGAAGTTTTTAGAGCTTTTGATTCATCATCACTTAAATTTACACAGTTTTGGTGGAACCATTGATTGCATTTTCCTTCGCAGCCGATTAAATTGTCCGCACGCCGAGATTTGCATTTATTACACTTGTTCATTTTATAAGATTATTGAAAAAACCATAATCAAAAATGTTGAGCATCACTGGTTAGATGATGAACAGATCGAATGTGTGAGTAACAAGCCGAAAACAATAGTTCATTGACTCCCGAACACTGTGTCAAGGCGAGATTAATTAATTTAAGCAAGGTTTTGTCAGGCGTAAAAGAGTTTTTAAAAATCACATGTTAAAATGGAACAGATTGAAGAATAAAAACACAGAATTAGGTCAAACGACAGTTAAAACTTAAACTAAAATTTAAGCACCTCACTAAGCGTCACTTCACACACATGATGATATGTATCACGACAATTAAAAGTAGTTAGAAATAAGTTAAAACAGATAGGAAACACAGAGCTCACTTTTCACAGTTTAACACAGTTTAACTTCTCAACTATATTTATAAAAAAATAATAATATGAATGAGAAATTCAATACAATACCTACATCAATATTTGCAAAATTTCTGATGCTTCTCCGTAACTAAAAGTTACTAGAGTTGGTTAGTATCGTTTATCTGGAAAATGAAATAAAATGTGCTGTCAAAATAAATGCCTAAGGCCTCAGTCTTTAATAATAATAATGTTATCTTTCTTTAACATAAAATTGTTGACTTTTTACCTTTCGCCAAATACATGTAAGAGTTATAGGAATCATGCTAAAAATTCGATATCGATAAAAACAACGCGTTTATAGATCATAATGACGTGTTTATATATCTTCTTAACGACGTGTTTACAGTGCGTTTATAGACCCATATAAAGGCACCGAAATAGAAACGAGTGGATATAAATGACTTGAGAGGCGGGACAATTTTTAATGGAAAAGAGATAGAAAACCGAAGGCCGGGTTTCCATAGCAGCACTGCATTCTTTAAATAAAAATTAAATTAAAACAATGGGAGATGCTGGCGGCGAAATAAAGACAATTTCCAAAATTATGTAATAAAACAAGAGTACGTAACACAGCTCGCGCTTGAATCTGCTGGAATATTTTAAAAACTCATGTTTATGTTCTTGTCAATTTTGGTTACCTATACGTATGACAAGTGGGTCAAAATGCAGTCCTATTACATTTGTAAAAATAAAAACAACCTCCATAACTTTACATAAATCAAATGGCAACTGCAGTTATAGTTAATCCTGGAGCACTCGCGCTATGAGCATTTTACTCAGAGTCGTAAATAAAATACCATAATTATGATGTAAAGTTTACACTGTAAACAATGGGTTAGTGTGAGTTTATTCTCAAACACAGTTTATTATTTGGTGCGTTGATATGTTAGTTCTTAGTCACTTATTATTTGTACCGGTTTTTTATTGTAAGTGTTATATTTTGAGCAGTTGCTAATTATATATAATGCTTATTTTATCTTCATAATCTATATTTTAGGAATTTTTTAATGAAACGTGGGCAAAAACTTGCTGAGTTGGGGCGGCAGTATCAGATTATTCAAAAACAAGATCAATGTATAAAATTCGGTGGGCAAATAATTACATATATTTTGTTTTTTTTATTTATTTATTTAGTACAGTAAAATATTTTTTTGAAAATATTTTGAAATGAATGTATTTAATTTGGATAAGTAAAATAATTTATAAAAAACGTTATTAAATATTATGTACCTAATATGAGTAATTTTGAACAAAATAAAATGAAAAATCTATAAATACAGTACTTGAGAGAAATGCTCACGCGCGAGCTTTCGAATCCAATTTAGAGGCGCGAGTTGTCCAGGGTTAAGCTAATTAAATTTAGAAAAAATAGCCCGCACAACGAGCACAGTTCCATAATAAAAGCGCTTTTACGGAGCGCGCTTTTATATTGTCTTCTTATAACGGGGGTGTGGTCCATAAAAGCGCTTTTATTAGAAAAATGTGTTCGTAAAACCACGCCACAGGTAGAAGATGTTTAATTTTTTTTTCGAAGATATTGGCAAATATAAGTAAAAAAATCTGATGTGGCCAGCACATTACCATTCGTCAGTTCTATGTATAGAATGTCTGCCGTAAGCGGGCCACCATTGCTAACTTTCTTATTTGAAGATATAGCAACAATTTCATATTTGTATTTAAATAACAAATATAATATTTAAATTTCAACTTGAAATAACTCTTTTGTTTTTAATTTTAGAGGCATAGTGATAATAAACTTTTTTTTTATATTCACTTTCAATATAGCATACCATTAAAAAAATATTATTTTGTTGAATAAGTCGCGTATTTGATTGCCAATTGTTTTGCATTTTTCACCCTTAAATTTTCTTTCTATATCTTCAAATAAGAAAGTTAGCAATGGTGGCCCGCTTACGGCAGACACTCTGTACATATTTTACACCAATTCCATACAGAAAGTTTCTTGTAAAAGATCCTAAATTTCCAGTAGCAGTACATCCTTCCGTCAGTTCTAGGTATTTTGTATAAATTCCATACAGAAAGAGAAAGTTTCTATATTTCCAGTAAAATTATAATACAAACATACTATGTCAATTGCACTTGACACTGACATCTTTGAATCAGAATTTTCTTAATACGAGTATAGTAGCTGTTTCCATGGCATAGCTTGCTGCTTGTGACATTTAATTTCTTTATAATATTTTTAACTCTATACCCATTGAATTTGAAGTATAAGATGTAATCAAATCGTATAGAGAATAAAATAATCTTTAAATTTGTAATACCATAAAATGTAAAAAAAATGAGATTTAACAGCGTTTTTTCAAGAAAAACTGTTAAACTCTTCAAATGAGAGGACTTTCGGTTGACGAATTATAACCAAAATCTAATCACAATCTGCACATGGATGTAAGGAAGAGAAATACGTAAAAATCGTATTTTTTGTAGTTATCGCGGCCGAAATTATCGTCATACACACATACAGATATCATAGTAAAATAGTATTCTAGGGACCCTGAAATGTGCTTAATCATTAAAAACTCACGATCGAATTTTTTGAATAAAGACAATACCTTCTTTACCTAAAGGTGACGGAAGATAAAAACAATGTAATATTATTAACACGCTTGCGAAAGAAGAGCGCCGAAGGAAGCAATTTTTTTATCGCTTTTAACTTCCATGTCTTATACATTTTTAAGTATGGTTGTGGCCGAATCAACTCCCATCAAACCCAAACCATAACAAATACGAGCTGTCAGTGTCATGGTGGCCACTGTTTTCAAATTTCACATGGTCAAAGTGCTTAAGTTACCTGCTGCCATATATGATTAGCTTTGCCCAATATCTCCCATTCAAAAGTATTGTACCTACTAAATTTAACAAGTTCTTATGTACGTAGTCGTGTCATAAATACTGTCCCTAATACAAGGGAGGCTTATTCTACATAAAAAAGAAATCTGATAAAAAATGAATGTGATTTTATTGTTACATAACTATTAATCTGTAAAAAAAATACTCAAAATGACCGCTTCGTTCTTTCACACACTTCTTCAAACGTCCCGGCCACTCATCGATTGCAGCACGCACCACTTCCAGGGTTATGGAAGCTGCTGTCTTTACCAAATTAGCCTTTAATGCCTCGATAATGCTATGAGGTTTGGAGCAGGCCTTCTCCTCTAATACATTCCATACGCCAAAAGATTGAGGTCTGGACTTATAGAGGGCCAATCTTCAACGGCAATAAATTCCGGTAAATTCAGCTCTAACCAGCGTTGCGACGACTATGCTTTGTGTGCGGGCGCTGAATCTTGCTGAAAAATCCAGTGCTTACCAGTGAACAAGGAATCATTCAATGGCTTTACAACTTGCTCTAATATGTCGCTCTGGTAATTTTCTGCTCGCGTTTCTACCCCTTGTTCGCAGAAATGCAACTTCGTAATCGTAACGCCGTCATACGACACCCCCCACCAAACCATCACTGACGCTGGGTGGTGACCCCTTTCTACCTTCGGGATTTTCTCTGCAGCTTCCCGAGAGCTATAGGCATACATTCTATCATTTTGGCGGTTGAATTTTCTTCTACAGTGAAAATTTTTCCATCCGTAAAAAGAATTTGCCGATGACTTCCGTTTGCGTGTCGCTGGAGTAACTTCTTAGCTCTCGTGGCTCTTATGTGACGTAGGGTCGCTGTTAATCGCTGTCCTGTGCTTCTGCGATAAGCTCCAAGTTTAAGATCTTTCAGAATGCATGACATGGTTTTGGCGGGGAACTTCATTTCCCTACATGTAATCAACTATAATCTCACCGGTGTCACCAAATTGTAATAATTTAAAATTCCACCGAATCACCAAATGTAATAGAATAGAGAATCCCACCAAATCACCAAATGTAATAAAATAACGAATCAAACTGTGTTAAGGTTTTTCTTTAAATTAAATTAAAATTTTGAATTTATAAGGAAAATATTTGATTATAAAATTTTAAGAGGGTTATAATCGGACTATGGGTTCGTAGCCCGGGGTTTTATTAAAAAAGACGTTTAATCTTACACACTAAGATTTATTCTAACACACTCAACACTTTCTACATAAATTAATATAACAAAATAAATGTAAAAGTACTTACAATTAAGGTAGTTGTCTTGCACAGGACTGGCACTTGAGAATATTTTAAAATAAAATTTAAATAAGATTACTAAAAGAGTATATGATGCGAATCGAATCGAATTCTTTTTGAATCTCTTTTGAATAGAATTCTTTTTGACTCCCTCTATGAGCGCTGGAGATGCGCTTATAAACGGTTTGAAACGGGAGTGGGGGGCCACTCTCCTAGAAAAAGATTTCTTCTTAATCTTTAATTTAAATATTCAATTTTTACCGGGTTGTTACTCTCAAGTGTCATTCCTTTCCACAATAATAAAAGGAAAATATATATATATATATATATATATATATATATATATATATATATATATATATATATATATATATATATATATATATATATATATATATATATACAGTGTGTTAATTAAAAACCTGGCCATAGGCGTTTAACATGGGAAATCAGTTTTTCCTTGCGCAAAAGTTCCCAAATTATTTTATACAAAAATACTTCAAATAAATGTTGTAGAGAATTAAATTCTGCACCCGAGTTAATAATAAGATTTTATTTTAGACATTTAATAACCGAGAAAATCAATTTTAAATTTCTCTGGAGATAGCTGATTTATAGCAGTAGCCATGGAACTCAAACAAAATTACGAACAATTGTATGCCATCTTAATTGTCAAAAAAAGTTTGTGTTTTGTGATTTTCGCAATAACATATTTCTTTGAAAGTGTGGAACAGTTTTCTCATGAAGAAAAGCTTCAGATTATAAAATGTTGGACAAATTTTATTTGAGTTGCATGACTATCGCTGTAAATCAGCAATCTTCAAATAACTTTAAAATTGATTTTCTCGGTTATTAAATGTCTAAAATAAAATCTTATTATTAACTCGGGTGCAGAATTTAATTCTCTACAACATTTATTTGAAATATTTTTATCTAAAATAATTTGGGAACTTTTACGCAAGGAAAAACTGATTTCCCATGTTAAACGCCTATGGCCAGGTTTTTAATTAACACACTGTATATATATAATTAATATGATATATAAACAAATATCAATATCCACACTGCACTTCCCACGTGAAAGTTCCTAGCACATCAGATGTTCCAAACTTAAGTCCCTGTACAATCAACACTTGTGGAAGGTGAGGTGGTCTACATCATCTGTAACATAGTGTAATTTTTTTTAAACAAAACAGTTCTAAAATACATATATTTATAAAAATGAAATAAAATATGAATGTACATAACTTATGAATTTTCTGGGTTATTTTCTGTCCAATGGGTTCCACCTCTAATTTCGGGGTAAATATTCCTAGGGTTTCCGGGGGCTGTCGCCGTCTCTACGTTATTGGCTGAAGAATTGGTCATCTTCTGTTCCTTCAAAAAGTTTCGGTGGGGGAGCCAAGTTGTTAAAGTACCCCACATACTTGTGATAAGGTACCAGCCACATCCAATGGTTTGATAAATGGTAACAGCTCGAAGTCCTACCCCGCATATATATTTTATAAGAAGTATAATATAATAAAATCCAATTATTCCGCTTATAAATATGCCAATATCTGTAAACCATCCCCATAATTGTCGAAACGTAGATCTAGCCATATTCTTTAATTCTTCTTTATCGAAAAGATTTAAGGTAGTATAACCTTGGTTATCAGTATCATGCCCTGCTATTTTTCGGCTTATTATGTTTTCAATATTTTTCCTTTCCATACCAAACAATAAGTTTCGCTGCACTTTATTAATTTCTTCTAGAGTATATATATACCTTCTGATCCTATTGCTCGAATTGGAGAAAATTGTAATTTTGGTTCTTCATCAACACGTAGAACTTCTGGAGTGGTTTTGAGAACGGGTTGTGGAATGAATCCTATCCACTGATTATCAATATTGAAAATGGGCGGTGTCAATATATTACAATCTACTTCTTCAGCTTGTTTTTGAATTATATGAGTAATCGGAGAAACAAATAATTTTTGAGTTTCGATTTCAATAGGTAATTGATTATAACACCTATCGGTTCTTCTAATTTGAACAATTTTCGGAGTACATTGTATAATATGAATTACTTCGCTTAAAATTCGTCCCACTACTCCTGGACTTTGCTTTAGCAATGGACTAACAGCATCCGGAAAGATTTGCGCCAAAATCAAACGATTTTTTAAAAGTTCTCTGTGCAGTAAACAGCGCCGATAAACTGTATCAATATACAAATTTTCAAAAGATCTCTTGAAGCTTTGTTCAACGTAAAGAAATTTACTATTTACATACATCATCATATCTGTATTTTGGACAAGCAAAGGCATTGTTGGAAATATATGACTAGATTTTCCTAATAAAACGATTAATTTTGGGTGTTCAGTTTGCCAAATTTCAAAAGAACAAAAAAAAAGATTTCAATAGAGTGACTGTGAATATTTTGCCACCTTGTTCAACGACTAAGTACTTCTGGTCATCCTTCGTTGTGATTATCCGCGCTGTTCCAGCATACAGCAAACTGAGGCCAGCATCGCAACTTGCATCGGGAATATAATTCCAAACGGTTTCACCGTAAGTGGAATCTAAACAGTAACCATCAAGATAAGAACATACAAAACCTCCTTGAAGATTTATTTCGTTGGTGTCCAATTTTACTGAAGCCAAATAATCACTAGTTTGAATTTTTAATGCTACGGTAATTACGACATTCTCCCAGGAGTAACCGTTTTCATGATAGGTGGTCCCTACACATGTACCATCTGATTTCAAACTACCATACGCTACTAACGAGGCAGAAGTTGTGCCGTTCATATTTATTCTTCCAATTACTTGTTGATAAATTTGTAATGTTTTAGTTCTATGAAGATTTTTACATTCTTCGGCTCCAACTTTCTGAATGTAGCTTGCTATTCCATTTGTTACGGCGGATGTATGACTATGCATTCCACAATAATATATAATTCTTGTAATTTCCACCAAACAAGTTTGGACTGGTACTAATTTTACTTCATTCCTTTGGATGACCTTAGTTTGGACTTGCTCGCTTTTGTAGTCGGAATCTGGTTGAGGACATTCTTTTACATCTTTTAAAGATATGGTGGTCATGTTAAGTATAGGTCCTTCACAGTCATATGCAATAAAGCCCCAGGACAGTGTTATTACGATTGAAAATATGATTGCTTTAGCAATCATTATGTTATCTGCAAAATAATTATCAGCAGTAACTTATACTTAATTTTACTTAAGCTAACAGTATTAGGGTTAACCCTATGCTGAGACCATGTAATCTAAAATTTTCTATTTTTGTTTAAGTTTACTAAATTAATTGATTTAAATAAACTTTCATGGTTTCAACAATAGGTTAAGAATTTACATTGATTTATATATATTTTTTTATTCTTATACTATTATTAAAAAACGTACACTTTTCTCAATTGAAAAAAGATTACGCTGATTTTAACATTTAGGCCTCCTTCCTCCAGAAGGCTTCCATGTGAAAGGGCCATGCCCGCTCGTATTCCAAAGGGGCTCAATTAGGCTCACTAATTTAGATGTAATTTTCCAAAGGGCGTAAGGTGAGACACTAATTGACGAATAGTGTAACTCAACCAGTGGAACCGAGCCTTCGTTGATACATTTTCAAAAACAAATCCTCGATCGGATGATACATAATATAAAATATGAATCTGATGTGACTGCCAGTGTGCAACCAGGAATTCATCATCTATACGAAATTTCTGTACATTACTCAATCGGATCGATTGATATATTTAGTATCTTAAACGGTCAGGTTGTCTCCTGATCCTTTCAGAACGCCTTAGGTGCTGTAATATCGGTTGTAGTTCCTGTGGTTCTTCAGTAGGGGCAAGAGTGGGTGTAAAATTTTGATAGTTTGACATTAACATCAAATTTAAACTATTTTCGTTTAGATATTCTGGATTATCGGTTTCCTCAATAATTTCTTCATTACTTGAAGTTTGATTTTGATTTGGCTCATCAGAGTAATATAAATTTGGATTTCCATAATAATGTTTTAAACGATCTACATGGACAATTAAATCTTTTCTTTTCCCGACTTCTCGAATTTTATAGGTTACTGGTCCTTTTCTTTCTATAACTCTATATGGACCTTCCCAAAATTTTGAAAGTTTTTTATTCATACCCAATTTCGTATGTGGATTATGTAAATACACTAAATCTCCAATCAAAATATTTCGATCTTTTGCTTTTTTATTGTATTCTTTTACTCTACATTCCCCTGAGTTAGCCAGATTTTCCTTAACATGATTAAATACAATAACTTTGCCGCTAATTCTGAAACATAATTTTGATCAACATCGTATTTTACACGAGTTGGTTTTATGAATTCATCAATTGGTAATACTGGGTCTCTACCATGTATAATATAATAAGGACTATATCCTGTAGAACTATGAATATGTGTACGATAAGCCATTAATACTAAAGGTATCCACTCATCCCAATCGTGTTGATATTTTTGAATATAATGAGATAATATATCTTTTAGAACTCGGTGACTACGTTCCAGTACACCGTTAGATTGTGGTCTATATGGGGTTGTCTGAATTTTTTCAATTTGTAATAATTTACATGTTTCTTTCATAACTTCTGATAAAAAATTAGCACCCTGATCTGATATTAACTGTTTAGGTGTGCCATGACGAGTTATTATATTATCTACGAATGCTTGGGCAATAGTTTCAGCTTTTTGATTTGGAATAGGAATGGGTAATATGCCGTGATGAAATATTTATTTTTTTATTTTTTTATAGGAATGGCGTCAGGATATCTTGAAAAATGATCTTGAAAAGTTAATAAATATTTATTTCCTTTATTTGTTGTTACGAATGGTCCTACGATATCCATGGAAGTTCTTTCGAATGGTTCATAAATTTCAGAAAATTGCTGCATAAATGAATGTTTCAAGTGTGGACTTGTTTTCCTACTATTACAAGAGTGACATTTAGATACATACTCCAGAACATCATTTTTCATATTTGGCCAATAGAACCTAGTACATATCAATAAATAAGTTTTTTGCTGACTCATATGTCCAGAGAATGGTAAATTATGAAAATCATGTAGAACTTTTGAAATTAGTGTTTTTGGTACTACTAACTGTTCATTTTGATGATGATTATTTAATTTATATAAGATATTTTCACTGTCCAAAAAATATGAGTCATCATCATTGTGTTTAGTTAAAATTTGATTAATAATCTTTTGACAGAAAACATAATTTTGTTGTTCTTTTTGTATTATTTGTTTATCCCAAACAGGTAATGCCAAATTTTCTACTGAATTAATAGCGTTAATAATAATATCATCTTCAAATAATAAATAAATGTGAATTTTAATTAAAGAATTTCCAAAAACAAATTTTATCATTGGTAATATAATGTCCCAATTTAATGAATCTAACCCGCAAGCAATTTTTGGCATAGCTAAATTTTCTATATTATTTTCTATACATAATTCTTTTAAATTTACTAAACACTGAAAAACATTTTCATAAGAAGGTTTTTGATAATATTTACTTTTAGTAATTATATAAAATATATAATTTTGCGGAAAAATTAAAGTTGCCACATCGCCAACATCCTTATTTTGCCTTTTTAGTTCATTTATTTCTCCAAAACGTTCTCTAAACAATTTAGCAATTCCTTTCTCCATTTTAAAATCTTTTGATACACAATGAACCAACGAAAAGTTTTCTGGTGCTGAAAATAAATTGCCATGTTTTATAATAACATTTGAAACATTTTTCTCATTATAATTTTGCATTTGTCGAATAAAGTCTTGAAAATTTTGTGAACATATATTATTTATCTCATACATTCGGCTTAATGCATCCGCATTGCCGTGTTTCCGTCCAGGTCTATATTTTATATCAAAGTCATATTCGCTTAGTAAAAGTGACCATCTCGCCAACCTAGTGTTGCAATCTTTTAATTTTAAAAGCCATTTTAACGACCTATGATCTGTTATAATTGTAAATTTTCGTCCATATAAATAACATCGAAATTGTTTAATTCCAAAAACGACTGCTAAACATTCTAATTCTGTTGTACTATAATTTTTCTCTGCGTTATTCAGTTTTCTACTCGCATAAGCTATAGGCTTTTCAAAACCTCCTCCAACTTGACTTAAAATTACACCTAAGCCTACGCCACTGGCATCCGTGGATAAAATAAAAGGTTCATTAAAATGTGGATAAATTAATATTGAATCAGATGTGATAGCTTCTTTTAATTTTTATATAGACTGCTCAACTTCTGGAGTAATTTCAAATTTTCAGTTAAATTTGTAAGTGGTTCTGCAATTTCTGAAAATTTTGGAATAAATTTCCTATACCAACCAACTAATCCTAGAAATCCGCGAACATCTTTTACGCATTTAGGAAGAGGATACACTTTAATTGATTCAATTTTGCTTGGGTCAGGTTTGACTCCGTCTTCAGAAATTATATGTCCTAAATATTTTATTTCTTTCATCATAAAATTACATTTTGAAGCTTTTAACTTAATATTTGCGTCTTTTAATCTATCAAATACTAAACTTAATTTCGTAATATGATCCTCAATACCGGAAGAATTGAAAATTATTATGTCATCGAGGTACAACATACAAATTTCGTTAGTTAAGCCAGAAAGGGTAAAATTCATAAATCTTTGAAATGTAGCTGGGGCATTACATAATCCAAAAGGCATTTTATTGTATTCATAATGTCCATCTGGCACTGAAAATGCAGTCTTTTCTTTGTCACTTTCATCCATATCTATTTGATGATAAGCTGCTGTTACATCTATTACACTAAATAAGTTTGCATTATTAAATTGTTCAATTTGTTCATTTAAATTTGGAATAGGATAATAATCTTTTTTAGTTATAGAATTTAATTCACGGTAATCAATACACATTCTTACTTTATTTTCGCCTGATTCAGTTCTTTTAGTGATAAGTAAATACAACAGGAGCGGACCATGGAGAATTTGAAGGTTTTATAATTTTAGCTTTTAATAATCTATCAATTTCATCTTTAATAATTTGCCTCTGATGATAAGGTACACGATAAGGACGTTTCGTGATTGGCGGAACATTTTCTGTTATAATTTTATGTTTAATTTTTGTAGTACTAGTAAGGATAGAATCGTCGTCAATAAATATATCATTATATCTTTCCAATAATTCAAATAATAATTTTTGACTTGTTTCATCTAAATGTGAAACATCTATATCATTAAAAATATCACTTTTATTTTGTTGAATATTGTTAACAGGAAAATCACTTTTATTATTTTCTTCAGATTTTTCTATAATTTGAAATTCATTTGTTGCTCTGCCGATTATTGTATTGTTTTAATTCTACTTCAAAATTATTTAAATTTATGATACGGCCCTCGCAATTATTTTTATTACTTACGCAGCTTGCTACATAAATACCGTTTATCGGCAACTCATATGCTTCTATTAAGATGTTATCATTATTTATTTTTTTCTTTAATTTGAATGTAAAATCTGCTTCACACCGAGCAGGAATTTTTAAATTTTCTTTTAGCAATATATCGGAGTATTTATTATCTTTAACTTGATTATTATTTGTATTCCCTTGAACGACTTTATTATTATTATTTATATTATTTGTGTTTTCTTGTGAAACTTTTATTATTATTAGTTGTGCTCTCTTGCGGAACACTTTTATTATTTATGTCTGCGCTACCAACGGAACCTAGTGACAAATTACAAATACCGATTTGTTGATCGATACCAAAGGACCCTAGCTTACTAGAAAAGTCACTTCCTAAGTGCGTATTTGTACAGTCATTCTGCGGTAAAACGCAACTAATTGTTGTTAAACAATTATTATCTTTATTGTTTATCATTCTAGATTCATCGTCAAGGTTTTTCTCATCAGATTTATTTATTCCTATAGGGTTATGTTTAGTAAACATTTTCGTATTTATATTAGACTGTTTATTTTGATTAATCAGCATTAAGTTATTTTCACAGCTGCATCTATTCATTCGTGAATAGGGTCTTTCATTTAAAATGATATATAAAAATGATAAAGTTTTATCAATTAAAAATTGAAACAAAAGTACAATAAGTATAATTAATTGTACTATTATATCAGTTAAACTTGGTTTAATATTCAAATTAAAAGCTATAAGTTTTCTTTATATTAATTCATTTTTTTTTCATTTGTTATTTAACTTGAATATAGAATAGAGATTTGACATAAATACTGTAATATACCACAACTTCTCTTCCCTTTATAGTCAGGGCTATTAATGTTTATTGCATGTGAAGTTGGGCTAATTACTATAGACCTATTTATTGTCAAGAATATATGGGCGGCAATACATGCATTAATCTAATATTACATTTCACATTCCTTTTGACCTGTTATCGGCGTCCATCTTCCACACTCATACAGACTCGTCAGCGTCGGATTGGCCCTTTAGGACGCGTTCCCCTAAGTGATATAAAGTACACTTTGTCATTCCAATCACAACAATTATCATAGGCGTGCATTATCATCTAATAAGATAGACAGGAGAGGGAGCAGGAATAAGGTCATTTCCAAGTCCCAGACTTGGGCAGGTGCCCCGCATATTAAATGCGGCCTAACACCTCGTGGGTTCCGGTACCCCTATCCGCAAAGGTATGCACCCAGTGCAGGGACGATTTGCTGGAATACGGCTCTCGTGAATAGTCACTTCGGAGCCACTAGCGGTACCGTAGCCACCTACACATGTCCCAGACATGTTGAGCTCCCAGAGCTCCATATGGGTCCCAGATCCATTATAAGAGCTTAGCTTACAATCGACAACATTGTCATTCTAACCACAACAATTGCTACAGGCGTGCAATATACGATAGACAGAAGGGGGGATAGGTATATGGTCCGTCCCAGACCTATGAGAGCTCAGCTTACGCTCGCACGTAGGTTTTCATACCTTACATGGAACTCAGCCTCTCATTTGGTGTTTCTCACACCTGGTGTTTCACTACTAGCCGTACCATAGCCGCCACTACATGTCCCAGACATGTTTGGGTCCCAGACCCATTGCGAGAGCTTAGCTTACGGCCATAAGCAGGTCTCAGACCTCTTATGGACCTCAGCCTCTCACTTGGCGTTTCTCTGCTATGTACGCTAGCCACCTTTAGAGTACACGACTCTATGGACCCAGGGTTGTCCCAGACAACCCTTCGGATAATGGGAGAATACTACATATGTTTGCGGGGGTCGGTTAACTTGGCCCCCCCTTATAAAAATTTCGGAACTTTGTATATTCTATTCAATTGCACTCATTTTGCGCTAAAATGCACCGTTAATTTAAAGTTTTGCACTATTTATATTGCAATTTTTTTTTGCAATATGCCGTTGGGGGGGCTAAGTTAATGTAGCCCCCCTCATATCATATTTTTATAAAAATGTTTTGATCATCTAAATGCACTCATTTTGCGCTATAATGCACCGTCAATTTAAAGTTTTGCACTACTTATGTTGCAATTTTATTGCTATATGCATCTGGGGGGGCCTACTTAACGCAGCCTCCCCTATCATTCTTTCATAAAAAAAAATTACGCTATCTAAATGCACTCATTTTGCGCTATAATGCACCGTCAATTTAAAGTTTTGCACTACTTATGTTGCAATTTTATTGCTATATGCATCTGGGGGGGCCTACTTAACGCAGCCCCCCCTATCATTCTTTCATAAAAAAAAATTACGCTATCTAAATGCACTCATTTTGCGCTATAATGCACCATGAATTTAAAGTTTTGCACTACTCATGTTGCAATCTTATAGCTGTCGGGGTTAAATTACGCGCAAAATTGCGTTAGTAAGTATAATTTTTACAATTTGTGTTTCGGACTACATTAGTTACAACAAAATTCCATAATAATATCATTCTTATTTATTTTGTAAAATTTAAAATATAAACGTACATTATTTAATGAATATTACAACAAGGGGGAATCTATAATTTAATACTAGAGGGTTAAAGATAAGTTGAATACATTATTACAGTGTAATGTAGAGACTAGCATATTCTGACCTCCGTAACTCGCTTATTTTAAATTAAACCCCATATTTTTTCCTGTAAAGTAAAAAATTATATAATCTTAAATCAATTTTTCCGATAAAGTTGATGGTATCATAACTAGACTATATTTATTATTAATTAATCATTAAGTGTTTTGTCTTGTATTAGATATTAGAAGTATGCGGTACCTATACAAAAAAATCTGATGTGGACACCACACGACTTCCTTGTACGATTATTAAACTATACAGATTTTTTTAATAAATAAATTACAAAATATTAATTTTAACTTCAAAACAGTAAGATATATAGCGACCATAAAGGGAGTTTTTAAAGAGAGTTTTGATTACAACAAAGAAATATTTGATTACAACAATGAATATAACTAATTTCACAATAAAAATATAATATTTGTTATTGTACGAATCATAAAATTGCACGTATTTAACGTAATTTGACATGAACATTTTTTTTATGTTTTTGTCCTAATCCATAGCAAGCTTTATTACAAAAAAATAATTTTTAAATTTACATATCTCGCTTATATAAAGGGCTAATTTAATAATACTTAATGTGCTAGACGCAGAAATTAATTCTCTAAAACATTTATTTGAAGCATTTATTTCTAAAATAAAAATAAAATCATTTTATTCAAGAAAAACTGTTAACAACTTCAAGTAATGTACCACTTCCGGTTAGCCTATTTTAACCAAAATCTATTATGTTATTTCGATTGACATAAAAGTCTTTTATACCAAATTTGAAAAGTTTTGGATTATATTTTAAAACAGTTTTTCATTAAAATCTATTATAGGCTTCAAGTAAAGTGCCACTTCTGGAAATTGTGTAATAACCAGAAAGGGAGGTGCACAACTAGATGTTATAAGAGTCCTAAATACAAAATTTCAACTTTCTACGGCTTACCGTTTTTGAGTTATGCGAGATACGTACGTACGGACGTACGTACACACTAAGAAATTCCGTGTTAAATTTAACACTAAAAGTGGTCTATATAGGTCCACCAGCTGTAGTGTAGAATTTACCACTTCGACATTTGGTAATAAACAACACCGAGATATGAGTTAATAATTAACACTGTATATTTCGTAGATACTACAACACCGTGTAGTTTTTAAACACTTAAATGAGTTATTTTAACCAAATAACTGCGGTTATTAGTGCACAGTGCAGTGTCATTTTTAACTTAGTTTAGTGAAAAAATATACCTATTTGTGGTGTACATTTTCATCAAATTAGTGTTTATTTTCATAAGTAAATGTGGTTATTAGTGCACTTAATAGAGGGTTTCTACTAATTTTAGTGTTTAAATATACCTATTTGTAGTGTATATTTTCATCAATTTCGTGTTGATATACACTGATTACGGTGTACTTTTTATTTTTGTAATATTAGTGTAAATGTTATACACGATATCGAGTGAATAGGTAGGTATGATATATAAAAAATTCGAACTTCCATGAAAAAAATTTATTGTACATAAAAAACAATATATTTCATATAAACACTTCTTAGTATTACTTAATTAATCTATTATTACATTATATAAATGCAGACATTATTGTTAAGGTTCATTCACAAATCAAAATTATAGTTCTATGTTTTAGTTTAAAATTTTAAGCAAATGCAATATGGGAGAGTTGTTATTAGCAGTAGTTAAGCAATGTTCCTATTTTTCTCGTGTGAGAAGGTAACTTGTGTTTTTTTTGCGTCAATTTGACTTAAGATGTGACATGAGCTTAAAACTTAAAACTAAAACATAAAACTAATTTCGATTTGTGAATGAACCCTTACACTTTATAAAAATTATGCACAGGGACACAATTCACCCACTTAGTGATCAATCCTCTTTTTAATTTAAATAGCACTGGTCTATTTTCTTGTCCACTTTCTACCACTTCCATTATTTAAGTTTGTAAAACTCTAGCAACAACTGAAAGAGATGGTTTTTCAGTCTCTGCAGGTAAAAACTTGCGCGATCGCAATGTAGCGTACTTTAATGTTGCCAATGCGTAAGCGCAGCGTCGAACGAGTATCTATACTAACGACCACGACAAAGAATGCGAAAAAAATAAACTGTTGTATAGATTTACACATTGTATAGAAATACACCAAGTAGTGTATTTTTTTTTTACAAAAGTACTGTACTTTTTACACCCACGTTTTAAACATACACCAAGTAGTGTACTTTGTACACCGATATTTTAGATATACACATAATAGTGTACTTTTTACACCGATGTTTCAAATATGCACAAAGTAGTGTACTATCTACACTGATTTTTTAGATATGCACAAAGTAGTGTTCTTTCTACACATTCAATTTTAAAATTACACCAGGCAGTTCAGTTTTTAGAAATACACTAGACAGTGTATTTTTAACAAATATATTGTAGTAAATTGTACAAAAATTAGTTTAAAATGCGAGCAACACCAAATTAAGCAATTTTTACCCACAAGTGTGTTTAAAACTAGTCTTAATAAATATAATACACCTTACAGTGTTAATTTGTTATGTCTCAGAAAATTTTACACAGATATAAAATTACCAACTTAATCTTTTTACACTAACTTTTATAATACCAATTTTAGTGTCGAATTCTACACGAAACAAGTTTACCACGTTATATTTCAAGTTTACACGGCTCAAATTTCTAAGTGTGTACGGACGTACGTACAGACGTCACGACGAAATTAGTCAAAATGGATTCAGGGATGATCAAAATGGATATTTCCGCTGAAATCTGAAAACCGAAATTTTTCGTGATTACAATACTTCCTTTACTTACGTACAAGGAAGTAAAAAATTCAATACAAAAAAAATCTGTGATTCATTCTGTATATATATATATATATATATATATATATATATATATATATATATATATATATATATATACATATATACAGGGTGTAACACCAAAACCGACCACCGCCATTATTTTCTTTATTATTATAGTTACAAAAAAATATTTTTTTAAACCAGTGATTCTCAAGTTGCAACACAAAGTTATATTTTTTCAAATAGGATTATACATATTTTGTATGCCTATTCGATAGCGTATTTTTTACTGAATTCAACCATTTATTAATTTTATACCCTTATCAAAATATTGAGCTAAATGTAATTGAAATTTAAATAAATTTGATATTTATAGTCATTTTTCAGTAGGCTATGTATGAAAAACAAGAATCAAATAGAACACTATTTATAACGTTGTTAACAAATATTTGTTGCATTTTAGTTTAAGGTCCATTGTTTTTCAATCATATAGCCTACTAAAAATAACTATAAAAATCAAATTTATTTAAATTTCAATAGAATTTTTCTCAATATTTTTATTATGTAAGGCTATAAAATAATCACATGGTTGAATTCAGAAAAAAATACTAAATATATATATATATATATATATATATATATATATATATATATATATATATATATACAGTGTGTTAATTAAAAACCTGGCCATAGGCGTTTAACATGGGAAATCAGTTTTTCCTTGCGCAAAAGTTCCCAAATTATTTTAGACAAAAATACTTCAAATAAATGTTGTAGAGAATTAAATTCTGCATCCAGATTAGTTATAAGATTTTATTTTCGACGTTTCATAACCGAGAAAATCAATCTCAAAGTTTTTCGAAAATTGCTGATTTATAGCGATAGCCATGAAACTCAAACAAAATTACGAACAATTGTATGACATTGACACAATGAATTAGAATTTAACTTTTTTAGAATACATAGCTGTCAACATATACAAAATAAAATAAAAATGAAAACAAGAATAATGTATTTATTTAAAAAGAAAAACAGAAAACTAGAATGAATATAATTTTATATTAAATGTTCAAATAACCCTCCATTTTGCGCTAAGCAATACCCAAGTCTATTATAAAAGCCATGTCGAACATTATGCAGCTGTCTGGCATTTATTTTTCTACATTCATTGGAAATTACAGCTTTAAGTTTTTTTAATAAAAGATTCTATTGTGGTTTTACTTGGAATTTGTCGATGTGACCACATTACACTTATTAAATCACGTATTTTTCTATAGCTTTGTCCACAGTAACACCATTTTATAATCTGAAGCTTTTCTTCATGAGAAAACTGTTCCATACTTCCAAAAAAATATGTTACTGAACGAAAATCACAAAACACAAACTTTCTTTGACAGTTAAGATGTCATACAATTGTTTGTAATTTTGTTTGACTTCCATGGCTATCGCTATAAATCAGCAATTTTCGATAAACTTTGAAATTGATTTTCTCGGTTATGAAACATCGAAAATAAAATCTTATTACTAATCTGGATGCAGAATTTAATTCTCTACAACATTTATTTGAAGTATTTTTGTCTAAAATAATTTGGGAACTTTTGCGCAAGGAAAAACTGATTTCCCATGTTAAACGCCTATGGCCAGGTTTTTAATTAACACACTGTATATATATATATATATATATATATATATATATATATATATATATATATATATATATATATATATATATATATATATATATATTCTTTGCCTACTTTTAGAATTATTATATTCGTATTCTGAATTTAACATGATAAATACATACGCTAAATAAAAATATGTGCCCCATTTAAAATAAAAAAATCTGTTGTGGCCATCACAATACCTCTCGCCCTTTCCATTGTGGTATATATAAATATTGTATTTAACATTTCTTGTACACACAAAAAATTCTAATTACACCTGATCTTTATATTTACGTATTTCCTATAATTTTAAATTCATTCTATGAGCAAGTTTTCTCCATTTGTTCTAAATGTTTTTCCAATTCATTAACGGGATTGGCGGGTTTTAAATATATAATTAATAATACAATAAGTAATATTAAATGTCGTTCCCAGAAAAAGTCTTCAGTACTATCTCTGAATTTTTGACACTGACATTAGTAACATTTATCTGTCAATTACAGACATTTTAATTTTTCAAGAAGTTACCATGGAGATGTTTGGGCTGTGAGCAGGCTGTGCGATTTACTACAACAGTTTATTTTATAGATTATATATCTTTAAATCTATAGAAGGTATAATAAAAAATTTAAATGTGTCGGATAGAGAATTTTATTATTTTAATATTTGTAATAACATATTTTTTCAAAAAAATTATATTTAGAAGATTTTTGTAAAAATACTACTACTTCCGGTTGTCCAATTGTTACCAGAATTTATTCAACTCTTCCCATTACTGTTAGATTGAGGAATCCGTAGTTACACAGGTCTTTAGTCTTATAGAATTTGAAATTTGAGATATCGCACATACAACCTTAGACACACACACACACACACACAGACATCATCGTAAAAATATTATTGTCGGATTCTAGGGACCTTAAGACGTGTTTATTCACTAAAATCTGGACATGCGATCTTTAGCATGATTCCAATACCTCTCTTACCGAGATAAAAATTCGCTTTTAAAAAAATTAAAAATAGTAATTATTAAAGACATGAAATTTTGTAATGTAGTCCTAAACATTTTTTTTGTTAGCGCAAAACGTAGATAATAAAATTATATGGTAACAAATTTTATAGCAATAAGTGTCAAAAATAATTCTTAAGTTCGCCCCTCCCTTACTTACTGATGCAATTTAGCGCGTAACAGCTATAAGATTGCAACATGAGTAGTGCAAAACTTTAAATTCACGGTGCATTATGGCGCAAAATGAGTGCATTTAGATAAATAATATGGGGTTTGATTTAAAATAAGCGAGTTACGGAGGTCAGAATATGCTAGTCTCTACATTACACTGTAATAATGTATACAACTTATCTTTAACCCTCTAGTATTAAATTATAGATTCCCCCTTGTTGTAATATTCATTAAATAATGTACGTTTGTATTTTAAGTTTTACAAAATAAATAAGAATGATATGGAATTTTGTTGTAACTAATGTAGTCCGAAACACAAAATGTAAAAATTATACTTACTAACGCAATTTTGCGCGTATTTGAACCCCAACAGCTATAAGATTGCAACATGAGTAGTGCAAAACTTTAAATTCATGGTGCATTATAGCGCAAAATGAGTGCATTTAGATAGCGTAATTTTTTTTTATGAAAGAATGATAGGGGGGCTGCGTTAAGTAGGCCCCCCCAGATGCATATAGCAATAAAATTGCAACATAAGTAGTGCAAAACTTTAAATTTACGGTGCATTATAGCGCAAAATGAGTGCATTTAGATGATCAAAACATTTTTATAAAAATATGATATGAGGGGGGCTACATTAACTTAGCCCCCCCAACGGCATATTGCAAAAAAAAATTGCAATATAAATAGTGCAAAACTTTAAATTAACGGTGCATTTTAGCGCAAAATGAGTGCAATTGAATAGAATATACAAAGTTCCGAAATTTTTATAAGGGGGGGCCAAGTTAACCGACCCTGTTTGCGGCCACAAACCAATATTACAAATGTATATCTCACATATACCATGTGTATCAAATACCCAAACAGTGCACAACGACAACATCAAATACACAAACAGTGTACAACATAACCATCAAGCAACTGGCGATTTATACCTGAGCGCCATACCTGTACAATATAATCAGAATGACTGTGAGGTTTACCACTCACCTTTAATTATAGCAAACAACTTGTCTTTTCTTATGAACACTATCACACACAGATCCACACGACACTGTGGTCACAACACAACTAAGGGTTGGAGGGTGTCTTGCCTTTAAGTACAGTTAAGTGTTTATGCCTCAAGCCTGCGTTTCTAAACCAGTGGCGCACGGTCAAAAAGTGAATCTTACAAAATTAACATTTTTATTGGGCAGGCAGTCTTTTAAATTTTTATCATTATTTTGATTGTTGTTTATGTAATGGGTTTGTTCGAGTGCCTCGGAGCTTGTCCTCTTTGTTGGAGGAAGTAAAAGAAATGATGTAGAAAAATAATAATAACTTTATTACAATAAAAACGGTTATTAATTACAGACGATGATTATTATAGCTACTAGCGTGAAATGTCTACTGCTTACTGCTCTTGCTTATTGCAATACATGGGGATTATATATTAATCTTTATCAACTGAATAAATATGGAACAAAGAGAATCGTGAGCTGGTCAAGTCACAAGACAAACCAGACATCAGCAAAACAAGATAGAGATAAATTTGATAATGTTTGTGGGAATTTCAAACAATTGGTATGTCGAAAATATTTAAATTTGCTTATACAATATTGTTCTATACATGAGTAATAATGATTAATTATTAATAGCAATTACAATACATTACACCTATCCCCTTAAAGAAAAAGAATGGTGAAAGAATTGAAGAATTCTTTTTTTTTATATAAATACATAGATACAAGTAAGGTTTACAATTACACAAGTTAATTATTTTACTTAACTATACATTCTTATACTAATACAATAATAATAGGTGAAGGGTAGAAAAATATTTTATTGGTTATATTTCTAATTAATAGTTATTACATTATACATAATGGTTAATAAGTTTTCTAATACGCATACATATAATATCAATTGTCATGGCTGTACTATTATTGCTTTAATTTGGCAATTCTAGTACTTCGTCGTAATGGAATACTTTCGTTGATTTCAGAAGTGGAGGCTTTATTGATGTCGGAAGTAGTAAGTTGTCCCCCAAGTCGCGAGACCCCTAATTGCTTTTTAATGACTTCCTGGAATTTGTGGTGACGTATGTTTGCTTTCTAATGACCTTGGAATTTGTGGTGACGTATGTTTGCTTTCTATTGACCTGTTTTAATGACTTTTTAATTGCTTTTTAATGACTTCCTGGAATTTGTGGTGACGTATGTTTGCTTTCTAATGACCTGCTTTTTAATTGCTTTTTAATGATCTTTGAATTTGTGGTGACGGATGTCAGCTCAAGGATGGAAGAGAAAACAGCCATATGCATAATATATAAATGTAGGTTTTGTTTTGTAAATTCTATTAGTATCGAGAAAGATCTGCTAAAGACATCAATATTCACTATTCAGTAGCAAGAACAAGCTAGGTAAGGTTATATTTAAATCACTTAATTATTTATTGTATTCACTTGTAAAATTTGTTCTTAGATATGGACTTTTCTAAACTAAATCTGCGAGGCCAGTTAGCAGATACGAAACCCCGTATGAAGATATCGAACTTGGAAAAAGATAAATTGTATAAACTAGTTGACATAAAGGCTGTAAATACAACATTTGGAAGAAAGATTATTGCAGAGTGTGAAGAATTCATGCTATATCTTCCCGCGCGTTTTGATGATTTATCCGACGAAGAATTATCCCAGCTGAAAAACTCCGTTACCAAATGGAGTTTAAAATATACAGGTGTAAAACAATATGGACCTGGCAAACAAGCAACATTATTAGAATTTGTAGAAATATAATTATTACGAGTTTATGTACCTACATATGTGCTACGAAGATATAGAAATTTTGAATTTATTTTTAAAATTGTGAAGTTTTAACGACATTATTACTGTTGATTAAAAAGCAATAAATAAATTTCGTCATGATTGGCGGAAAACGAGAAATTGACAGCTTAGTAGCTACATATGTTATGAATTCAATTATTTTAATTTATTTTGGGGATTGACAAATACAGTAAACAATAACCACAAACGTAAAATTTAAAAATATTTGAGAAGTGTTATGGCTATTGCTACGAAGATATAGAAATTTTGAATTTATTTTTAAAATTGTGAAGTTTTAACGACATTATTACTGTTGATTAAAAAGCAATAAATAAATTTCGTCATGATTGGCGGAAAACGAGAAATTGACAGCTTAGTAGCTACATATGTTATGAATTCAATTATTTTAATTTATTTTGGGGATTGACAAATACAGTAAACAATAACCACAAACGTAAAATTTAAAAATATTTGAGAAGTGTTATGGCTATTGCTACGAAGATATAGAAATTTTGAATTTATTTTTAAAATTGTGAAGTTTTAACGACATTATTACTGTTGATTAAAAAGCAATAAATAAATTTCGTCATGATTGGCGGAAAACGAGAAATTGACAGCTTAGTAACTACATATGTTAACAAATAAAAACTTGCGTAGAAGCGAAGTTAGGACGAACTTTATATCCATGGAATATACCAACAGATAAATAAATATTTTTAAATAATGTTTATTAGTTTATTAATAATTTGTAACAGAATTACTAAATTACGTACAGTTTAATAATAAAAATGTATATAAAAAATAATTACATTAGTATACTCACCCAAAATTTTCAATTTTAAAATGAATCCGAGTATACATTCGTGGAATCATCAATTTCTACTTCAAATTGAGCCGACTATATTGTTTTGCTGCCGGAATGCTCTTTAAGAATATATGACGCCTATTGTTTCGTCTGAAAATACAAATATTAAGATACAATTTTTATAACTAGAATATAATTATAATACTCGTAATATTCTTTCTTGGCATTATTTTCTGGAATATTAAGTTTTAAAATAGATCGGGTGACAAATACAATAAACAATAACCCCAAACGTAAAATTTAAAATGTTTATTAGTTTATTAATAATTTGTAACAGAATTACTAAATTACGTGCAGTTTAATAATAAAAATGTATATAAAAATAATTACATTAGTATACTCACCCAAAATTTTCAATTTTAAAATGAATCCGAGTATACATTCGTGGAATCATCAATTTCTACTTCAAATTGAGCCGACTATATTGTTTTGCTGCCGGAATGCTCTTTAAGAATATATGACGCCTATTGTTTCGTCTGAAAATACAAATATTAAGATACAATTTTTATAACTAGAATATAATTATAATACTCGTAATATTCTTTCTTGGCATTATTTTCTGGAATATTAAGTTTTAAAATAGATCGGGTGACAAATACAATAAACAATAACCACAAACGTAAAATTTAAAATGTTTATTAGTTTATTAATAATTTGTAACAGAATTACTAAATTACGTGCAGTTTAATAATAAAAATGTATATAAAAATAATTACATTAGTATACTTTATCAACATACTGCTCCTGAAATAAATTAAACAAATGTGAAAAGCCAACTCACCCAAAATTTTCAATTTAAAAATGAATCCGAGTATACATTCGTGGATTCATCAATTTCTACTTTAAAATGAACCGACTATACTGATTGCTGTCGGTATGCTTGTTAAGAATATATGACGCCTAAGTCTGCAAAGTAACAGAGACTCAGTTTTCTCCAAGTAATCATATTCTTGTATCGTCTGAAATTACAAATATTAAAATACAATTTTTGATTTATAACTCTAATATAATTATAGTACTCGTAATATTCTTTCTTGACATTATTTTCTTGAATATTAAACAAATTTCAAAAAACTTAAGTATTTCGAAAATATATTTTTAGAAGATTATTACTTTTTCATAATTTTTCTGAAATACTTGACAGTCGTTTAGAAATTTATAAACATATTTGTAGATGAATATTAAATTTTAATTTCTGATGAAGTTTACTGTATCCCCCCATAATGTCATGGCCATTAAAATTTCCACAAAACTTACTTTGTATTATTTTCGGGAATGTGTAACTTTCTACTTGTGATAAATAAATATTTGTTTTAAAATAGATCGGGAAATATGCCCATAATATAATGTTTATACCATCAGTCTTTATCAAAAACTAGCAGACCGATATATACAAGGAGAAACAATTTGTGACAACTATTTAAATAATAAAATTAATATTATAGAGTTTCTTATGAAAATAAAAACTATTCAACTATAAATTGGATAGCGAAGCTAATAAATTCTTCGAAGAAGATATTCAAATTTTTTTTTGACTTCTTGGTGTTTCAATATTTAAATTGTTACAAGATATAAGGTCGTGATAGAAGCCAAATATTTGAAGATATAAGAAGCTGACAACTATAAATAACTGAAATTTTATCAATAATATAAATTTTAAATATGAATATTTAAAAAAAAATTTAATTACTTAATTTGTATTCTGTCGTAAATTAACATAGGATCAAAAATATTACAAAATAAATCTGTAATGTGTCGAAATTTTGAGAAACATTCATTCTTTTGAAAGATTATCGTTTAAACGGTTTTAAACAAATACTATGTTTGGTACAAGAAAATCATAATAATAAAAATGCAAAACAGTTTTAAAGATAATTATTACAAAATTTTTGGCCTTGGGAAGTAAATTTCAACTTTTAAATGAATTCTAGTATATCCAATTTTCCAAATTTGCATGATATTCTGCGGAAATCGAAAAATATGCCTATAATATAATAATTAGTCACATTGTGCCGGGTGTGAAAGAAAATAATATGTTTTAGTTTTCTAATTTTGAAGTTTATTCAATGCTCAAAATTAAGTATCCTGTAATAACGTATAAAGAATTTTGTTCTGAAATATTCAAATTAACATTTTGTAATTGAAAATTTGAAAGGAAGCGGACTTTTTCACATGATGGCACAGAGTATTTGTTGCTACTAAATCCAAAAAGTCTGATAAAAAGTCTCTTTCATCTTTATCATAACTAGATAAACATCTTTTAAATACTGCGAAACAGTTAAATTATTTTTAAACTGCTGTACATTTGGTATTATTTGTTTACAGTTTTTATCTTATTGTTAAATAATCTTTGATTCACTTACCACAAATTGTGTCCTTATATGCACTTAACTGTACTACGAAGTTAAAAACTAAGACGTTATAATTAACAATAATAATTAAATAAATTCAATAAAAACTGCAGAAGGCGCACGAACTCCTATACATCGCTAGCTAAACTGGACCCGAATGAAACAAATATGGCGATCACTACTGTGGCCAATGAAAATAAGGATCACCACGGACATCACTCTCATTGAATACACTCTAGCAGCATCCATATACCTGGAAATAATCTTTTATTTTAAGTATTTTTCTCTAAAATAATCTGTAAACGGTTGACAGAGATTAAAATAATGCTTGTCAGATGCTCACTAATCAGCCTTAATCACTGTTCATACTAGCGGTCAATGTATTTATTCTAACCTTATAATTTCTAATATGATTGAAATATTAAACAAATTTCAAAAAACTTAAGTATTTCGAAAACATATTTTTAGAATATTATTATTTTAATTTTTATTATTAGAGTGTAAGTATTTTTGTAAATTTTGTGAGTTAAATTACATAATTGGTGAAATTTTGATCTGACGTCATAATATGAAAATTGATTTTTGATGGTATTCTGACAATGGAGATATATTTCACATTATTTTGTAATTTGTAATATTTGAGATTTCAGATACTTTTGAATATGTATATATTTGTAATTACTTTGCAATTTCAAAACGACACATAAATATCTTTAAGTAATCTGTAATGAGTTACAAATACTTTTAATATTTTAGGTAATGATAATGACATGAAGTTTGAAAAATTTCAGTAAAATGAAATATTATTATGCTATTGACTGACAATCATTTCGAATGGGGTTTAAAAATCCATTATCTTGTTTTGAATAGATTTGACAAAAGTACTGGTAATTTGTGATAATAACGGATTATTTACTAACAAAGGTCTGTGTCTAGATAGAGAATTTGGTGTATGAGTCGAAAATTGTTTCTTAATAACTGTAATATCAAACATTTAAAATAGACTTTTGATAATGAACTCGTATTCTTATTGATATTTTGGTAATGATAATTCGGTAGTTGATATAATTTTGTGATATGAAAAATTTATTTATTTAGGATATAAAGTAATATAAAAAATATATACATAGGTAAATGACGGGAGGTACTGTACTGGTTACATCAGATTTTTCGACGTTGGAAATACGATTCTAATATGAATTAAATTATTTTTAACTTATTTTTGGGGAATGACAAATACAATAAACAATAACCACAAACGCAAAAATTAAAAATATTTGAGAGGTATTATGGCTACTGCTACGAAGATTTTTGAATTTATTTTTAAATTTGTGAAGATTTAAACGACATTATTACTGCTAATTAAAAAGACAAACTTGAAGTCAACAGTATTTTATTATACTTTCTCACATGTAGAATAACTTAAGATTCTCAAAATTATTTTAAAGAAATTTGAATAATTTTAAGTAATATTTATTTTATTATTATTATTGTATATTATGTATTAAAAAATAATTAATTTATGTATATATATTTCATAAAATAAAATAAAATTCTTTAAATTACAGACATTTGTTATTTAAATTATAAAAATAAACATGCATCCCTTCAAATTTTATTGTTTTCATACTAGAGAATAGCGACAATAATTAGAATGAAATGGTAAGTAAATATATTTATATTCAAATTTTACACACCATGCTATATACAATAATAATAATAAAATAAATATTACTTAAAATTATTCAAATTTCTTTAAAATAATTTTGAGAATCTTAAGTTATTCTACATGTGAGAAAGTATAATAAAATACTGTTGACTTCAAGTTTGTCTTTTTAATTAGCAGTAATAATGTCGTTTAAATCTTCACAAATTTAAAAATAAATTCAAAAATCTTCGTAGCAGTAGCCATAATACCTCTCAAATATTTTTAATTTTTGCGTTTGTGGTTATTGTTTATTGTATTTGTCATTCCCCAAAAATAAGTTAAAAATAATTTAATTCATATTAGAATCGTATTTCCAACGTCGAAAAATCTGATGTAACCAGTACAGTACCTCCCGTCATTTACCTATGTATATATTTTTTATATTACTTTATATCCTAAATAAATAAATTTTTCATATCACAAAATTATATCAACTACCGAATTATCATTACCAAAATATCAATAAGAATACGAGTTCATTATCAAAAGTCTATTTTAAATGTTTGATATTACAGTTATTAAGAAACAATTTTCGACTCATACACCAAATTCTCTATCTAGACACAGACCTTTGTTAGTAAATAATCCGTTATTATCACAAATTACCAGTACTTTTGTCAAATCTATTCAAAACAAGATAATGGATTTTTAAACCCCATTCGAAATGATTGTCAGTCAATAGCATAATAATATTTCATTTTACTGAAATTTTTCAAACTTCATGTCATTATCATTACCTAAAATATTAAAAGTATTTGTAACTCATTACAGATTACTTAAAGATATTTATGTGTCGTTTTGAAATTGCAAAGTAATTACAAATATATACATATTCAAAAGTATCTGAAATCTCAAATATTACAAATTACAAAATAATGTGAAATATATCTCCATTGTCAGAATACCATCAAAAATCAATTTTCATATTATGACGTCAGATCAAAATTTCACCAATTATGTAATTTAACTCACAAAATTTACAAAAATACTTACACTCTAATAATAAAAATTAAAATAATAATATTCTAAAAATATGTTTTCGAAATACTTAAGTTTTTTGAAATTTGTTTAATATTTCAATCATATTAGAAATTATAAGGTTAGAATAAATACATTGACCGCTAGTATGAACAGTGATTAAGGCTGATTAGTGAGCATCTGACAAGCATTATTTTAATCTCTGTCAACCGTTTACAGATTATTTTAGAGAAAAATACTTAAAATAAAAGATTATTTCCAGGTATATGGATGCTGCTAGAGTGTATTCAATGAGAGTGATGTCCGTGGTGATCCTTATTTTCATTGGCCACAGTAGTGATCGCCATATTTGTTTCATTCGGGTCCAGTTTAGCTAGCGATGTATAGGAGTTCGTGCGCCTTCTGCAGTTTTTATTGAATTTATTTAATTATTATTGTTAATTATAACGTCTTAGTTTTTAACTTCGTAGTACAGTTAAGTGCATATAAGGACACAATTTGTGGTAAGTGAATCAAAGATTATTTAACAATAAGATAAAAACTGTAAACAAATAATACCAAATGTACAGCAGTTTAAAAATAATTTAACTGTTTCGCAGTATTTAAAAGATGTTTATCTAGTTATGATAAAGATGAAAGAGACTTTTTATCAGACTTTTTGGATTTAGTAGCAACAAATACTCTGTGCCATCATGTGAAAAAGTCCGCTTCCTTTCAAATTTTCAATTACAAAATGTTAATTTGAATATTTCAGAACAAAATTCTTTATACGTTATTACAGGATACTTAATTTTGAGCATTGAATAAACTTCAAAATTAGAAAACTAAAACATATTATTTTCTTTCACACCCGGCACAATGTGACTAATTATTATATTATAGGCATATTTTTCGATTTCCGCAGAATATCATGCAAATTTGGAAAATTGGATATACTAGAATTCATTTAAAAGTTGAAATTTACTTCCCAAGGCCAAAAATTTTGTAATAATTATCTTTAAAACTGTTTTGCATTTTTATTATTATGATTTTCTTGTACCAAACATAGTATTTGTTTAAAACCGTTTAAACGATAATCTTTCAAAAGAATGAATGTTTCTCAAAATTTCGACACATTACAGATTTATTTTGTAATATTTTTGATCCTATGTTAATTTACGACAGAATACAAATTAAGTAATTAAATTTTTTTTTAAATATTCATATTTAAAATTTATATTATTGATAAAATTTCAGTTATTTATAGTTGTCAGCTTCTTATATCTTCAAATATTTGGCTTCTATCACGACCTTATATCTTGTAACAATTTAAATATTGAAACACCAAGAAGTCAAAAAAAAATTTGAATATCTTCTTCGAAGAATTTATTAGCTTCGCTATCCAATTTATAGTTGAATAGTTTTTATTTTCATAAGAAACTCTATAATATTAATTTTATTATTTAAATAGTTGTCACAAATTGTTTCTCCTTGTATATATCGGTCTGCTAGTTTTTGATAAAGACTGATGGTATAAACATTATATTATGGGCATATTTCCCGATCTATTTTAAAACAAATATTTATTTATCACAAGTAGAAAGTTACACATTCCCGAAAATAATACAAAGTAAGTTTTGTGGAAATTTTAATGGCCATGACATTATGGGGGGATACAGTAAACTTCATCAGAAATTAAAATTTAATATTCATCTACAAATATGTTTATAAATTTCTAAACGACTGTCAAGTATTTCAGAAAAATTATGAAAAAGTAATAATCTTCTAAAAATATATTTTCGAAATACTTAAGTTTTTTGAAATTTGTTTAATATTCAAGAAAATAATGTCAAGAAAGAATATTACGAGTACTATAATTATATTAGAGTTATAAATCAAAAATTGTATTTTAATATTTGTAATTTCAGACGATACAAGAATATGATTACTTGGAGAAAACTGAGTCTCTGTTACTTTGCAGACTTAGGCGTCATATATTCTTAACAAGCATACCGACAGCAATCAGTATAGTCGGTTCATTTTAAAGTAGAAATTGATGAATCCACGAATGTATACTCGGATTCATTTTTAAATTGAAAATTTTGGGTGAGTTGGCTTTTCACATTTGTTTAATTTATTTCAGGAGCAGTATGTTGATAAAGTATACTAATGTAATTATTTTTATATACATTTTTATTATTAAACTGCACGTAATTTAGTAATTCTGTTACAAATTATTAATAAACTAATAAACATTTTAAATTTTACGTTTGTGGTTATTGTTTATTGTATTTGTCACCCGATCTATTTTAAAACTTAATATTCCAGAAAATAATGCCAAGAAAGAATATTACGAGTATTATAATTATATTCTAGTTATAAAAATTGTATCTTAATATTTGTATTTTCAGACGAAACAATAGGCGTCATATATTCTTAAAGAGCATTCCGGCAGCAAAACAATATAGTCGGCTCAATTTGAAGTAGAAATTGATGATTCCACGAATGTATACTCGGATTCATTTTAAAATTGAAAATTTTGGGTGAGTATACTAATGTAATTATTTTTATATACATTTTTATTATTAAACTGCACGTAATTTAGTAATTCTGTTACAAATTATTAATAAACTAATAAACATTTTAAATTTTACGTTTGGGGTTATTGTTTATTGTATTTGTCACCCGATCTATTTTAAAACTTAATATTCCAGAAAATAATGCCAAGAAAGAATATTACGAGTATTATAATTATATTCTAGTTATAAAAATTGTATCTTAATATTTGTATTTTCAGACGAAACAATAGGCGTCATATATTCTTAAAGAGCATTCCGGCAGCAAAACAATATAGTCGGCTCAATTTGAAGTAGAAATTGATGATTCCACGAATGTATACTCGGATTCATTTTAAAATTGAAAATTTTGGGTGAGTATACTAATGTAATTATTTTTTATATACATTTTTATTATTAAACTGTACGTAATTTAGTAATTCTGTTACAAATTATTAATAAACTAATAAACATTATTTAAAAATATTTATTTATCTGTTGGTATATTCCATGGATATAAAGTTCGTCCTAACTTCGCTTCTACGCAAGTTTTTATTTGTTAACATATGTAGTTACTAAGCTGTCAATTTCTCGTTTTCCGCCAATCATGACGAAATTTATTTATTGCTTTTTAATCAACAGTAATAATGTCGTTAAAACTTCACAATTTTAAAAATAAATTCAAAATTTCTATATCTTCGTAGCAATAGCCATAACACTTCTCAAATATTTTTAAATTTTACGTTTGTGGTTATTGTTTACTGTATTTGTCAATCCCCAAAATAAATTAAAATAATTGAATTCATAACATATGTAGCTACTAAGCTGTCAATTTCTCGTTTTCCGCCAATCATGACGAAATTTATTTATTGCTTTTTAATCAACAGTAATAATGTCGTTAAAACTTCACAATTTTAAAAATAAATTCAAAATTTCTATATCTTCGTAGCAATAGCCATAACACTTCTCAAATATTTTTAAATTTTACGTTTGTGGTTATTGTTTACTGTATTTGTCAATCCCCAAAATAAATTAAAATAATTGAATTCATAACATATGTAGCTACTAAGCTGTCAATTTCTCGTTTTCCGCCAATCATGACGAAATTTATTTATTGCTTTTTAATCAACAGTAATAATGTCGTTAAAACTTCACAATTTTAAAAATAAATTCAAAATTTCTATATCTTCGTAGCACATATGTAGGTACATAAACTCGTAATAATTATATTTCTACAAATTCTAATAATGTTGCTTGTTTGCCAGGTCCATATTGTTTTACACCTGTATATTTTAAACTCCATTTGGTAACGGAGTTTTTCAGCTGGGATAATTCTTCGTCGGATAAATCATCAAAACGCGCGGGAAGATATAGCATGAATTCTTCACACTCTGCAATAATCTTTCTTCCAAATGTTGTATTTACAGCCTTTATGTCAACTAGTTTATACAATTTATCTTTTTCCAAGTTCGATATCTTCATACGGGGTTTCGTATCTGCTAACTGGCCTCGCAGATTTAGTTTAGAAAAGTCCATATCTAAGAACAAATTTTACAAGTGAATACAATAAATAATTAAGTGATTTAAATATAACCTTACCTAGCTTGTTCTTGCTACTGAATAGTGAATATTGATGTCTTTAGCAGATCTTTCTCGATACTAATAGAATTTACAAAACAAAACCTACATTTATATATTATGCATATGGCTGTTTTCTCTTCCATCCTTGAGCTGACATCCGTCACCACAAATTCAAAGATCATTAAAAAGCAATTAAAAAGCAGGTCATTAGAAAGCAAACATACGTCACCACAAATTCCAGGAAGTCATTAAAAAGCAATTAAAAAGTCATTAAAACAGGTCAATAGAAAGCAAACATACGTCACCACAAATTCCAAGGTCATTAGAAAGCAAACATACGTCACCACAAATTCCAGGAAGTCATTAAAAAGCAATTAGGGGTCTCGCGACTTGGGGGACAACTTACTACTGTCGGATAAGGAGTTTTTAGGTTCGTCATCTTCGATTTCAACACTGACACTCGATCGATTGTCATTTTTATTTTTACATAGTGTAAAGGTAATGCAGTTGGTAATTCTACTCGCGCCGTGATTATGATTATTGGGTAAACGGTTAAATAATTTATTTTTTAAGATTTTGAAGAGTCTATAGAGTAGATAAAATCCAAGTAATTTAAGGAAGGAACAAAAAATAAATATAAAATATGGATGTTTTACAACATCGTGAAATGAAGTAGTTTTTTCCTTTTCGTTTAGTGTTTCTTCAATTCTGTGTAATTTGTGACTAGCTATTTCTAGACTTTCTTTATCGAATGATATTGTATCGTGAGTTATTAAATTTAAAGTAGAGAAATTTTGGTTGGATTTCTTGATGCATTCATCATCCGTGATGTCGAAATTTGGAAGAAATTTATCAAAAGAGTTTGTTAGATTTTTATCATTATTAGCACTAATGATTGTCGCTGTTGTATAAATTTTACAATTTGGTTTCATAGTTAAAATACCAGTATCTTTTAATTGGATATCGAAAGGGTTGTTGTGTTTACAGTTTACTGTAACATCAATAGGGTTTTTTACAATAAATAACCATTTGTTATTTGAATTTAATTTGTGCCATGTTTCAGGGGGTAGTGATATGATACGTGTGTCACAAGAATAAGGGATTTTGGTCGCGTGTAGGAGTAATTCGGATTCGCATGAAGGTTTTCCTTGCGTAGAATAGATAGGGTTGGTTAATGAGCAAATGAGATCATTTTTAGACAATCGTTTACATTGGTCGATGTTTGCCATGGGGACGTATGTTGTTTTTGAAAGAGACATTGAAATAAATTTATATTGAGAAAGAATGAATACGTGTTGATTATTGAGTTTAGTTGGCAGAGGTGTAATACTATATAAGTTATAGTATTCATCTGTAACTAAAGGGTTTAAAATTGAGAATATTAATTTGTTCTCGGCGTACATTAATTTTACAGTTGTTAATGAAAGTAATTCGAAAGCATTTTGGGGGTTTAAAGGTAAGGCAAAGGAAGTTAGAGGAGGTAGATGATCAGTGATTGTTTTCAATTGTTCCACTAGTTGTTGTGGAGATAAGATAGAAGGGTGAATGATATTATTCTTGGCAAATAGGATTGCGTCGATTAAGGTAGAATATTCGTTATCTAATTCGGTTGTTAAAAGTATTAGAAATGATAAGTGTTCTTCGACAGTTTGTTTGGCTTTTAGATTAAAATAATTACTACTTGCACTATTAGTAAAATTTTGAATTCTTTCGAAATTTTCTTGAATTACTTTATTACTCTTTTCAACATTTGTTATGGTATTGTTGAAATTTTGGATTGTAGATTGTACTACGTGAATTTGGTTTTTAAAAAGATGATTTACGGTTTCTTCATTAGCGTTTAAATCATTAATCGCTTTTTTCGTAATATTCAGCATCGTAGTGATCTAGAGTTCCAAATAGTGTTTTAAAGATTGATCCAATACCATCAAAAAGAGCTCGTTTATTTCTATAATATTTGATTTTATCAAAGTGAGTCAGTTCTTTGATAGTGTTATCTTTGTCAAGTACTTTTGTTATCGTTTGTTCGAGAATGGTAAGAGAATTTTTACATAAATGAAAATTTGAATAATAGGTGTCTTGACAAATTTCTTTAGTTTTATTGAAACTAATCTTTAGGAGTGTTAATTTTGAATCGAATTGTGATATGTCGAGATATGTAACTAAATTCCATGAATTCTCATAGTATTTCAATTTACCTAAGTTTTCGAAAAATATGCCTGGTGAAGGATCTAATTTATCTACGCCAAGTGTAGAAGAACATGATGTGAGAGTTGCCAAACACATGAATGTTGAGAGTGTTAGTCTGAAACAAACGCGTGTTTTAGCCTATCTGAATTTACTTTTAATTTTTTTTTATTTACTAGTATAGTATAGTTTACTGGTGGGTTTACTTCGATAATTTCGTAAGGGCCTTCGTAGGGTTTACTTAACTTTTTGGATTTACCTAGTTTTACCTTTTCATTTGTTAGGAATACTTTATCACCTACATTGTATTTTACATTGTTACATTTTCGATCGTAATATACTTTGTTTGTTTCTTTACTCTTAATTTGGTGATCTCTAGCTACTTGTCTGCTTGTTTGTAATTTAAGAGTGAGGTCGTCTAGGTAGTCGTCATAGGTGTATTTAAAGGTGGGAGATTTGTCTAGTTCGGATGGAATGTTTGTTTTACTTCCAAAAACAAGTTCGTGTGGCGAGAATTTCGTAGATGTATGGACTGTTGTATTATAGGAAAAGGTTGCAAAGTCTAACCATTGATCCCAATCTGTTTGTTCTTTATTAATGTAATTTCTCAAATAATCGGTTAATGTAGAATGAAATCTTTCTAACGCGCCATTAGATTGTGGGTGGTATGCTGTAGTTTTAAGTTTTTTAATTTTTAATAATTTACTAACATTTGTAAATAAATTTGATAAGAAGTCTGGTCCTTGGTCTGTTAGAATGGACTTTGGTATACCGAATTTACAAATAAAATTTGAAACAAATGATTTTGCGATGGTAAGTGCTTGATGATTAACTAAAGGATATGCCTGTGTAAATTTGGTAAGGTCATCTTGTATAGTAAGTATGTATTCGTTTCCTGACTCTGTCATAGTCACGGGTCCTACAATGTCTAAGGAGACTCTTTCAAAAGGTTCTACAGACGTTGTTGTGAGTTCCATAGGGTGTTTGTTCTTTTTGCGCACCGTTTTATTCTTCTGACATTCATTACAACCTTTTATATATGATTTAATGTCGTTTTTCATGTTGGTCCATTTATATTTGTTTTTAATTCGATTGTATGTACGATGATAACCGGAATGTCCTGATATTGGGTGACTATGATTTTCTTTTAAAATTTGATTTATTTCGTCTGAATTTGGAGTAATTAAGACGTCGTGGCAAATTTTAATTTTTATATTTGTATTTCTAAATATGAATCTTAACATACATCTGATTTTTGAAAAGCTTAGTTTATCGAATCCTATTCCCAGACGGGGAATGTTAATTGAATCAATATTTGAAGTTATTAAAAGTGTTTTTAATTTTGAAATGCAATTGTACATTGTTTCGTAATCTCCTTTTTCCCAATGAAATTGTTTGATTACGAGATAAAAGAAATTTTGGTTTGCTTCTTCAATTTTATAAACATTACCTACTTTCGTGTTTTCTTTTAATAATTTGTTATAATGATCAAATTTTGATTTAATGTCTAACAAGGGTTTTTCTTTAAATTCTAAATCTTCAGAGATACATACAGCAACATGATTGTTATCTTGAAGAATATTTTCATTAATTTCGTCAATGTTTTCGTTTGTGATAATAGTAGAGTGTTGTTTTTTCAAAAATTCTTGATAGCTTATAATTTCAGGTTGGGAGGAGTGGATAGTGTTTATGTTTGTTTCAGTTTCGAGTCGTATACGGCTAAGAGCATCGGCATTTTGATTTCTCTTGCCTTCGCGATAGATAATTTCGAAATCGTATTCTTCGAGTATAAGACGCCATCGGAATATTCTTTTATTACTAACTTCTTTAATATTGAATAACCACTGTAACGGTTTATGGTCGGTTACTATTTTAAATTTTCTTCCGTATAAGTAGTGACGATAGTGTTTTATTGCCCATATTATGCTTAGCATTTCCCTCTCTATGGTACTGTGACGTGCGCCCCCGAGAGAATAGTATACAACGCCACCACTGAACGAATATACGAGAACGATGACGCAATCCCTGGCGCCGCAGCGGCTGGACTCTTAATTGCGCCGTGACCTCGTCCCTTTGTGTGCCGGTCATTGTCGCTTGGAAGGCTTCTAGTGGCTTCTAGACTGTTCCGCGCTGTATAAATATTGGCCGGGAGAAGACGGAGGGATCAGTCTCATATATACCAGTAACCAGATATGAACTCAGTGATATAAATAAACAGTTTAATAGTTGTTAACATAAATAAATGTAGTTATATAAATGTGTTGTGATATAAATGTTAGTTAGATAAATAATCGTAGTGTTTAAGCATTTAATAATATTCTTAGTGTTTATAATTATTTAATCATAGTGTTAGTTGTTTTTATTATCTTTTAATATTTAATCCTTATTTAATTATCGTTTAATAAACGTATCCTTTTTGTTAATAATAATTTGTCTATGTTTTACACTTCACCCATATAAATAGAAACGTTACAATTGGTGTCAGGTGTGGGGTGGTTAAGTTGTGAAGTGTAAATAAATAAAAATAAATAAAATGGCGACTAAACAATTTAAATTAAGTGAATTAAAAGTAGGTGATCTCAAGAGAGAACTAGAAGAACGGGATGTTGAAACAACAGGAAGGAAGTCAACACTTCAAGAAAGACTGCGGCAAGCATTAACCGATGCTGGTGAAAATCCTGAAGATTACCTATTCGAAATTCCGGATGACGTATCCGACCTTAGTAAACAGATAGCAAAATTAGCAGAAAATTCTCGAATATTAAAAGGAGAATTGACA
The DNA here is from genome assembly GCA_951394225.1 of Harpalus rufipes. Classification (NCBI taxonomy): domain Eukaryota; kingdom Metazoa; phylum Arthropoda; class Insecta; order Coleoptera; family Carabidae; genus Harpalus; species Harpalus rufipes. The sequence goes on along the minus strand of OX596278.1, from coordinate 29,108,417 downwards.
GAAAAATTAGATGAAAATTCTAGAACATTAGAAAATAAATTAGAAGAAAATTCTCGAACATTAAAAGAAGAATTGACAGGAACGTTAGAACATAAATTGGAGGAGAGTTCTAGAAAAGCACAAGAAATTTCTAGAACATTAGAACAAAAATTAGAAGAAAATTCTAGAACTTTAGAACAAAAATTAGAGGATAATTCTAGAAGTTTAGAAGAGAAATTAGAAGAAAATTCTAGAAATTTAGAACAAAAATTAATGGAGAATACTGAAGAAGGTCTGAAGAATTTAGAAGAAAAGTATGACAGGAAGATAGAAGAATTACGAGAAAAATTCACTAAAATTACACCGTCGTCAATTCCGAATTCTGGTGTGGCTGAGTCAAGTCTGATAGAAGAAAGAAAAGTAGTAAAACCTGATACAACTTCAAAAATGCACATAAAAACACCGGAATTTGATGGGAAGTCTTCGTGGCCGAATTATTTAAAACAATTTGAAGCGGCCGCAAAAGCGAATAATTGGACGTCTGAGGAGAAGGCTACGGCGTTGACTGTCTCGTTGCGCGGAGAAGCTATCGACATCCTGCAAACGCTGAAAGAAGAAGAACAAGAAGACTACGACCAACTAGTCAAGCGATTGGATATGCGGTATGGAAATGCTCATCTGGAGCAGGTGTACCAGACGCAACTAAAGAACCGGTATCAGAGCTCAAAAGAAAGCCTTCAAGAATTTGAAGTTGACATAGCTCGTTTGGTTCATCTCGCACATCCTACGGCTCCCGACAGCGTTTTGGAGTGCCTGGCCACTCAATCATTTATCTACGGAGTTCGAGACAGCGAAACTCAGCAAGCATTGCGATTGGCCCGTCCAAAAACTCTAATTGACGCACTCTCATATGCATTAGAGCATGAAGCTGCCAAACAAGCTTCACGTAACCAATCACGAGTGCGAAATATCGATGCTGAGAGAAAGGAAAACTCTGAAGATCTAGAAGAGACAATGCGACGAATTGCAAGTGAAGTGTTCACCGGAAGAAAGAAACTCCGTTGTTGGAACTGCGGTGAACTGGGCCATCCGCAGAGACTTTGTAGAAAGATGCATAAGAAGACTGAATCTGCAAAGGAAGAAAAGGAGTCGGAAAACTAAATCGGGTTGATGCGAAGGAGCAACTGTCGACCCGTAATCTAGTAGCTCCACAATCCATCAGTTATGTCGCATCTCTTCATCATAAAGCCAATAGCATCTATGTGGATGGCTCTATTAACGGAAGGCCAATGAAAATGCTACTGGATACGGGTGCGACAAAAACTATAATTAGACCCGACTTCATAAGGAAAACTGGCAAGACGCATCTTCAACCAACCAAGTGGCGGTTACGCACAGCAACGGGAGAACAAGCTACCGCATTAGGAGAAGTAGATGTCACCATCTCTATTGGAAACACCTCCTTTAAACATCGTGCACTAGTAGCTGAAGTTGAAGATGAAGTAATACTCGGAATGGACGCAATGTCAAAGCATGGTTTTAAACTTGACCTGAAGAAGGGAGTGATGATGGTCAATGAAGAAGAACTGATATTAAATCCACGAGACGACAAGGTTGTGCGTGTACTAATGGCCGAAGACATCACCCTCCCAGAACGAAGTGAAACTATCCTGGGAGCACATTTAGATGGTAGTTTCTGTGAGGGAAGTATCGTTATGCTGGAGCCCAAAAATGATGATGCCAAAACTGGCACTGGAATTGTTGTTGGAAAATCTCTGGTCAAAGCCAGCCAGGTAATTCCAGTTCGAATAATGAACGTCAATTTTTATCCTGTTGTTCTGAAGAGAGGAACAATTGTAGGAGAATGCATGACAGTATCCTCGATTATTAGAACTGTAAAGGCCACAGGGAACACATCTCGGAAAGTCCCGGACACGTTAATCAATCAACTGACAACATCGTTTGAAGAATTGACCGCCGACCAGAGAACGAAGGCAAAGAATCTAATTGGAAATTTTAAAGATGTGTTCCAATTTGATGAGAAGAACAAAGGGAGAACTAATGTAGTTCACCATAAAATAGACACCGGAGACGCAAGACCCATCCGTCATCCAGCAAGAAGACTACCACTGGCGAAACGTGAGGAAGCAGAACGAATAATCGAGGACATGAAGATGGAAGGTGTGATTGAACCTTCAAGCAGTCCATGGGCTTCACCAGTGGTGTTAGTGAAGAAGAAGGATGGCTCTACACGATTTTGCGTCGATTATCGTCAACTTAACAACGTGACGAAGAAGGATAGCTACCCGCTACCTCGAATAGACGACACATTAGACACCTTAGCTGGCTCAAAGATTTTCTCCACTTTGGACCTAAAGAGCGGATACTGGCAAGTGGATTTGGATCCAAAAGACAAAGAGAAGACAGCCTTCACCATTGGTACAGGACTTTGGCAATTCACCGTAATGCCGTTCGGGCTCTGCAATGCTCCTGCAACGTTTGAACGACTCATGGAAACAGTATTGGCCGGGCTATCTTGGAAAACCTGTTTAGTGTACCTCGACGATATTATTGTGGTTGGTAAGACATTCGAGGACCACATGAAGAATTTGGAAGAGGTTTTCCAGAGATTGAGGAAGGCTAACCTGAAACTTAGCCCGAAGAAGTGTCACCTGTTTCGAAGAGAAGTTCATTACCTGGGACACGTGGTTTCCGGTAAGGGTATTGCAGTCGACCAGGAGAAGATAAAGGCTGTGAGAGACTGGCTAGCACCTAGGGACAAACACGAACTCAGAAGTTTCCTTGGTTTGTGTACCTATTATCGGCGATATGTACCTGGATTTGCCAACATAGCCAAACCACTGACAAGGCTTACTGAAGAAGGAAGAAGATTTATCTGGGAAATGGACTGTACAGTTGCATTTAAAGAACTAAAACATGCTTTGACAAGCGCACCCGTCTTGAGTTATCCTTTACCTGAAGGAGAATTCATTCTAGACACAGATGCCAGCAACGTTGGAATTGGTGGCGTTCTTTCCCAGATACAAGATGGGCATGAGAAAGTTATTGCCTACTTTAGTAAGACCTTGTCAAAACCAGAAAGGAATTACTGTGTGACTAGAAAAGAACTCTTGGCAGTCGTGAAATCCGTGGAACATTTCTACAAATATTTGTACGGAAGACGATTTCTGATTAGGACTGATCATGCTGCATTAAAATGGCTGCTACAATTCAAGAATCCTGAAGGTCAGGTGGCTAGATGGATTGAAAGACTACAGGAATACGATTTCAAAATCGATCATAGGGCGGGTACCAGCCATCGTAATGCCGACGCATTGTCCAGAAGGCCATGCCAAGATGAGTGCAAGCATTGTAGTCGACTGGAAGAGAAACATTTTACTGTCGCCAGGACAACAGTAGTCGACGATAATTGGCAGCCCGATGGACTACGCGAAGACCAAGAGAATGACCCGCGTTGAAAATACTGCTGGAGTGGAAAGCAGAAGAGAGAAAACCAAGATGGGAAGAAGTTGCACCACACTCACAGAGTGTAAAATCATACTGGGCGCAATGGGACTCGATGATGATTGAAGATGGCCTGTTAAAGCGTTTGGTGGAAAATACCGATGGAACTGAGAAGAGAACTCAGTTGGTTATTCCTAAGAATAGAATTCCAGACGTGCTGAAAGAGATCCATGACGGATCTGGAGGTGGCCATTTTGGAGTCAACAAAACATTAGAAAGATTGCGCCAGCGATTTTATTGGGTTAACTGCAAGGAAGACGTTAAAGACTGGTGCAAGAAATGTGTAGTTTGCGCTGGAAGCAACGGCCCTCATAGACGACGGAAAGCTCCAATGCGTCAATACAACGTTGGCAGTCCATTTGAGCGCATTGCGATTGACGTGGCCGGACCATTTCCAGAAAGCGAAGACAGAAATAAATACATCGTGGTTGTCATGGACTACTTCACCAAATGGGTTGAGGCCTATCCATTACCCAACCAGGAAGCTACTACGGTCGCCGAAACCTTAGTCAAGGAGTGTATATGCCGATTCGGAGTTCCACGTGAACTTCACTCCGACCAGGGGAGAAATTTTGAGTCTGCCGTTTTCCAAAATATCTGTAAGATATTAGGGATTAATAAAACGAGGACAACTGCATTACATCCGCAGTCCGATGGCATGGTTGAACGCATGAACAGAACGATCAACCGATATTTGTCGAAGGTAGTCTCCAACCACCAAAGAGACTGGGACCGACATCTTCATCTGTTCTTAATGGCTTATCGTTCATCCGTGCATGAAACCACAGGGCAAAGTCCTGCGAACATCTTATTTGGGCGTGAGTTGCGCCTGCCATGTGACTTGGTGTTCGGCAGTAAACCTGGGGAAGATCTGGCCGGGGAAGATTACGTAACGGACTTACGGAGAAGAATGAACGACATTCATGAACAAGTCCGCATAAACACTCAAGCTGCCAGCGACCGAATGAAGGACCAGTATGACATCAAGGCAGAAAAAGGTGGATACCAACCAGGGGATTTAGTGTGGCTTTACAATCCTCAAAGGCGTCGAGGTTTATCACCAAAGCTACAAAGAAATTGGGAAGGTCCTTATGAGGTCGTTAAGAGAATAAACGACGTGATATACAGAATTAGAAAAACACCTACCGGGAAGCCGAGAGTAGTACACTTTAATCGGCTAGCCCCGTTCGCCGGTGACAACAATGAAGACCAGCATGGAGCAACGGTTCGTCGGATCATAGCTCAGGAACCGACTTTTGAAGACTTCATGGAACAGTATTCCTTTGGTCACAAGGCGCGGTATGGCGTGACGACAGAAGAATATAGAGATCTGTTCACCGTGTCCTCAGATTATTCCCTCGGCCACTGCGTATCGGAAGACTTAAAGATGTCACGCGGCATAGCGTCAGTCTTTAAGACAAAATTTGGACGACTACAAGAACTGGCCAACCAAGGTCCATCCGTCGGGAAGACGCTACGACTGAGGGATAACAATACAGAACAGCAGCGGTATATCTACTACCTGGTCACAAAACCACGCTCGTACCAAAAGCCGTCGTATCGCAACCTATGGAGCTCGCTGTGTGACTTGAAGGATCATCTGCTAGAAAATGACATTTTGAAGTTGGCAGTACCGAAGTTAGGCTGTGGACTAGATGGCTTGGATTGGAGAGTTATTAGGAACATGTTAGAGATCCTCTTCCGCTATACCGGTATCGAAATTCTCGTCTGCAGCTTTAACCCTAACAGACAGAAAGGAGAACTCCAGCGGACCATCGACTGTCACTTCTTCAAGACTTCAAAGTGTACCAAGGGCAATGCATGTAGATTTCGTCATCAAGAACTGTTCCGGGACGAAACAGTCTTAAGGAGGGGGCAATGTGACGTGCGCCCCCGAGAGAATAGTATACAACGCCACCACTGAACGAATATACGAGAACGATGACGCAATCCCTGGCGCCGCAGCGGCTGGACTCTTAATTGCGCCGTGACCTCGTCCCTTTGTGTGCCGGTCATTGTCGCTTGGAAGGCTTCTAGTGGCTTCTAGACTGTTCCGCGCTGTATAAATATTGGCCGGGAGAAGACGGAGGGATCAGTCTCATATATACCAGTAACCAGATATGAACTCAGTGATATAAATAAACAGTTTAATAGTTGTTAACATAAATAAATGTAGTTATATAAATGTGTTGTGATATAAATGTTAGTTAGATAAATAATCGTAGTGTTTAAGCATTTAATAATATTCTTAGTGTTTATAATTATTTAATCATAGTGTTAGTTGTTTTTATTATCTTTTAATATTTAATCCTTATTTAATTATCGTTTAATAAACGTATCCTTTTTGTTAATAATAATTTGTCTATGTTTTACACTTCACCCATATAAATAGAAACGTTACAGTACTATAGTTACTTTCAGTTCTGTTTAACGTTCGGCTCGCGTATGATATAGGTTTTTCCTCTTGGGACAGAATCGCGCCAATAGCAAAGTTGCTAGCATCAGTTGTCAAGGTAAATGTTTTACTAGGATCAGGATATTGTAACAAGGGTTCTGAAGTAAGAATTGATTTAAGTTTTTCAAAAGAATTTTGTTGTTCAGATGTCCAATTGAATGGAGTGTCCTTTTTTAATAATTTTGTTAAGGGTTGTGATATTTTACTGAAATCTGGAATGAACCGTCGATAATATCCGGCTAATCCGAGGAAGGATCTTATATCGTCGGGAGATTTCAATTGAGGGTAGTTAGTAACAGCGGAAACCTTTTTTGGGTCGGGTTTTACACCTGAGTCAGTGATTAAGTGTCCAAGGTACATTACCTCTTTCCGAAGAAATTCACACTTATCCGGTTGGATTTTGAGATTATAGTTACCTAATCTTTCAAGGACTTCTGCAAGTCTACCGTTATGTGTTTTTAGGTCAGGTCCATGTACAACTATATCGTCGAGGTAAACAAGACATTTATAGTTTTGCATACCGGCAAGAACTGTGTTCATCAATCTTTGGAAGGTGGCAGGTGCATTTTTTAATCCAAAAGGCATTCTATTGTATTGATAGTGACCAGAAGGGACAGAGAAGGCTGTTTTAGCAGCGTCATTAGGATCCATTTTAATCTGATGAAATCCTGAAGTAAGATCAAGGGTGGTAAAATATTTGGAATGTCCTAATTGGTCGAGGATTTCGGTGATGTTTGGAAGAGGGTAAGAATCACCTATGCTGATATCATTTAGTTTTCTGTAGTCTATGACTACTCTCCATTTCTTTTCTCCAGAAGCATCGAGATTTTTGGGAACTACCCAAACAGGTGAATTCCACGGAGAATTTGAATGCGAAATTATATTTTGATCAAGCATTTTTTGAACTTGCTTGTCGACTTCTTCTTTGTGGACATCGGGGAAACGATAGATTTTATTAGCAACTGGAATGGAAGAGGTGGTAGGTATCTGATGCATGATCGCGTAGGTGTATGAAAGTTTATCTCCGTCTATATAAAAGATATCATTGTATTCGTGGCATAAATCTATAATCGATTGTTTTTCTTCTGAGTTCATGTGTGATGTACGTAAAAGATTTGTGATTTTATCGAGACGATTAGAGTTATGATTTTCGGGTGATTTGGAATTAATGTGTGTAATATTTATTTCAGCGTTACTATTCAAATCATTTAAATCTTGGAAGAAGAAGTAATATAGGCAATAAACAAAGCCGGAAAAAACAAAGCAATTGGACCCGATGAAATATCAATAGAAATTATAAAAGCATTAGGAAATAAAGGTGTGGAAATCATTACCTGTCTTGCAAATCAAATTTACGATACAGGTGAATTACCAGAAGAGATAACGAAGTCAACTATCATAACACTACCGAAGAAAAGTAACGCAAACGTCTGCTCAGATTTTAGAACAATCAGCCTTATGAGCCATGTATTGAAAATACTCCTGAACATCATACGTGATAGAATGTACAATAATCTTTCTGCGGAGCTGTCAAACAAACAGTTTGGTTTTACCACAAAGAAAGGTACCAGAAACGCACTTTTTGTTTTACGTACCATCATTGAACGAAATATTGAAGTAAAGAATGAAGTATACTTGTGTTTTTTGGACTACAACAAAGCGTTTGATATGGTAAAGCATGATAAACTGTTCTCGCTGTTAGAAGAAAATAATATTGATAGCAAAAATATCAGGTTGTTGAAGAACTTATATTGGATTCAAAAATCAGCAATAAAAATTGACGGAAAAATATCGGAATATAAACAAATTAAAAAAGGCGTTAGACAAGGGTGTGTTGTCTCTCCTCTTCTGTTCAACGTCTATAGTGAACAAATTTTCAAAGATATCACAGAGTTAGGAGGAATTACAATAGGAGGAGAAAACATAAATAATATTAGATTTGCAGATGACACGGTATTGTTAGCGAATAATATACAGGCTTTACAAGAATTAGTAAACAAAGTCGCGGAAAGTAGTAGCGAATGGGGTTTAACACTAAATAAAAACAAAACTGTATATTTGAAAATTACAAATAAAAAACTTAATCAGAATGAGACACTTCATAATAATAAGCTATATCTAAACGGCGAGGTAATTAAAAAAGTGGATAGATATAAATATTTGGGCAGTGTAATAACTTCGGATGGTAAATGTGAAACGGACATTAACACACGCATAACAATGGCTAAAATCGCTTTCGGGAAAATGAGAAATATATTAACAAATCATGGTGTAAATAATAAATTAAAAGTGCGCATAATTAAATGTTATATGTGGAGCGGGTGTGAATCGTGGACAATCAGCAAGAAACTAATAAACAAATTGCGGGCAGCAGAAATGTGGTTCTACAGAAAAACTTTAAAAGTAGAACTAGTAACGAACAAGTGCTAAAGAGAATGGGAACTAATAGACAGTTAGTTAGCAAAATAATAAAACTACAATATGCTTTTCTGGGACACATAATACGGGAAAAAGAGATAGAATGGGATGTCTGCAATGGTTTAATAACAGGGACGAGAACTAGGGGAAGAAGACCATTGTCGTTAATATCGACCCTACAAGAAGAACTTGGTATCAATAGTTATGAAGATCTAGTGCGCAATGCAGAGAACCGTAATTTGTGGAGGTTCATGGCCGCCGACGTCTGCACCAGACATGGCACCTAAATGATGATGATGATTATGGAAAAAAAATTCAAACAAAATGTATTTTAAATTAAAATGTTTATGAATCTGCAGTATAGATTTTTCTAACGGGTGTTCCACTTTAATTACCTAACCAACTTTATATTTTTATTGGAACATTCTTTATACATTTATCCAAATTTAAAAAGTATATAAAATTTGCTATCGAGTAGTATAGAAACGATCATACATAATGTTCTATTTTATATTATTAAAAAACACAAGCGAATAATTAAAATGTAACATTTTTATTAAATACAAAAGCTTTGCAATTAATTTATTTTTCATTAGTTAAGAAAGTTAAGTTCATGAGTTAAGAAAATTAATTAATTAAATATTCTATCTATTTCAATTCGATATTTAATTATTACATCTGTTATTTAATGTAAAATAATATAATTAAAAATTTATTTAAAATAAACTTTTTTTTTTCATATTTAAAATAATCGAGTTTATGTGTATACAAGCTGACACTGAAAAACGGGCCACTCAAAATAACTTTTTTATTTATAATTATTTTTTAATTTTCATGATATATTTGTAAACTAGGTTTGGGAGTTCACAAATCATGGTATGTATTTGGCATGATGGTAGCGCTTCTGGTTTAACCGGGAGTGACATTAACTTTTATATTTCAAGTGGGACACCTATATATTTGGAAAAAATGTAATATTACGAATTCAACGACATGCTTGAAGTGTATTCTTATTAAAGAAAGAAATTACAAAAATGTAAGTGAAAATTATAAATACCTAGTAAGCCATGATAGGCAAGCTGTGAAAACAGTTGAGATAATATTGAGTAATATGTAAGTTAATTGCATAAAAAGTACGTTATTCTTGTAAGATTCTATAGTTTGTTACAAAAAATAATCAATTCGTTATCACAGCCTACCTGATACGGCTTACCAGGCTAATTATTCATAATTTTCTCATACGTTTTTGGGTTTTAGTAATATATTTCTTCAATAATAATGCACTTCAACCGTATCGTTAAATTTGTAATTTTACTAAGCCTAATTTATAAATATATGAATAAAATTTGAAAATAATTATAAATAAAAAAGTTATTTTGAGTGACCCGTATATAAACCCTTTCCAAAAAATCTGTTGTGGCCAGAACAATACCTTCCGTCAATCCTGTGTATTATGTATAAATTTTAAATGTTGCACAGTGAAGCACAAATTAAACACAAATGAATCGTAAGCACAAAGTTTAGGGCACAACAGAATGTGGTTACACAGCGTACCTGTAACCACATTAAGATTATTTAAAAAAAAATGTTTAAAAATAATACCACACTAATTTCAAATGCTGCACAGTGAAGCACAAATTAAACACAAATGAATTGAAAGCACAAAAATTAGGGCACATCAGACTGGGGTTACATAGCGTACCTGTAACCACATTCAGCTTTTTTTTAAAAAAAATATTTTAAAATAATATCACACTAATTTCAAATGCTGCACAGTGAAGCACAAATTAAACATAAATTAATCATAAGCAAAAGATTTAGGGCACAATAGACTGTGGTTACATAGCATACCAGTAACCACATTCACCTTTTTTAAAAAAAAATGTTTAAAAATAAAGCACATTTCTTTTTATACACTGCACAGTGCAACACAAAAGAGGTACAATGTACTGAATTAAAAAAAAATGGGGATATCAGATATGCGGTTGCAGGTTCTTCGACACTATTTTTTCCACAGTTTGTACAATGAAATTTTGAAATATTTTGTTTATTAAAATTCAATTTTTTATCTTTCTTAAAATAACAATTTTCTGTTATATGATTATTTTTATTACAAATTGTACAATTTTTATATAGATTTTTGCCGTCCTGCATAGTTATATTGTTAAAATCTCGATTAAAATTTTATTTCTATTTTTAATTGCTACTTGATTTTGTTCCTCAAAACAAGCTATTTCTTGTGCTGTTTCTAAACTTAATTCTTTCTCCCTCATAAGTGTTAAGCCAATTCTTTCCATAATTTCCCTTCGTAAACCTGTTTTAAACTGATTTAAAATTAATTTTTTATTTTGTTTTTCAATTCCAGGCATTTCTGCATCTGTTGCACTAAAAAGATCTTCAGCAAGAATATCTGCTGCAATTGCTTGTAGACGTGTAACAAATTGAGACACAGATTCATCGTGTCTTTGAAAACATTTGCTCAAATTATTTAAAGCCTGACCTGGCGTTCTTACTATTGAAAAACGTTTAATAATTTATTTTTTAAATTCCTCATAATTTAGAGAATCTAATTCAGTATTTACTTCAAAAAATTTAAGAGCTTCTCCCGAAAGTCTGTATTTTATTAAATTTAATGTAGTTGTTTTATCCCAGTTATCTAATTTTGATCTTCTTTCAATTTTTTTAAAATACGATTTTGGATCTTTACCCGAAAATTATTGGCTATCATTCCTAATAGCATGGGCATAATTTGTGCTTGTGTATTTGACGGTGAGGAAACGTCATCGTTATTAGACTTTTTTTTTTTTTTTGTTATTAACGAAGAATTATTAAATAGTGTGTAAAATTAAAGTAGAAAACCCTGAATTTTATTTAAAAATCCCTTTTAGCTGCCACCAAATTGTAATCAACTATAATCTCACCGGTGTCACCAAATTGTAATAATTTAAAATTCCACCGAATCACCAAATGTAATAGAATAGAGAATCCCACCAAATCACCAAATGTAATAAAATAACGAATCAAACTGTGTTAAGGTTTTTCTTTAAATTAAATTAAAATTTTGAATTTATAAGGAAAATATTTGATTATAAAATTTTAAGAGGGTTATAATCGGACTATGGGTTCGTAGCCCGGGGTTTTATTAAAAAAGACGTTTAATCTTACACACTAAGATTTATTCTAACACACTCAACACTTTCTACATAAATTAATATAACAAAATAAATTTAAAAGTACTTACAATTAAGGTAGTTGTCTTGCACAGGACTGGCACTTGAGAATATTTTAAAATAAAATTTAAATAAGATTACTAAAAGAGTATATGATGCGAATCGAATCGAATTCTTTTTGAATCTCTTTTGAATCGAATTCTTTTTGAATCTCTTTTGAATCGAATTCTTTTTGACTCCCTCTATGAGCGCTGGCGATGCGCTTATAAACGGTTTGAAACGGGAGTGGGGGCCACTCTCCTAGAAAAAGATTTCTTCTTAATCTTTAATTTAAATATTCAATTTTTACCGGGTTGTTACATACACATGATTTTCTGATTCCGGAGTGGATTTCTCCGAATTCTCTCGCGAACAGATTTGATGGCTGCTGGATCCCTAGTTGTGCATGGCCAACCGCTCCTTGGTCTGTCATCAATTAATAACATATCGTTGTAACGTTTAATAGTCCGGTAAACAAACTTCTTCGTAATTTTCAGAAGTTTTAACAAATTGAAAATTTCTACTGGTGTTTTGTTGCACTTGTATAGCGCAATCACTGCTACACGGTTCTTTTTAATACCCCACTCCATGTTTACTGCATGAACTATCGGTTTGAAATTAATGATTTACAATATGTTGACAGACGAAAAAACAAAAGCTCAAGTCACCCTTAATTTTATTTTTATATTTTTTTTTACGTGTTTTATACTCAGGCACGACTACTTATTTGAATAAAGATGTGAGGTGCGACAAAAATAGAGCGACTGTATAAAAATATTATATTTATTTTTAATAAATTAACTAGAATGACAATTTATGAAAGAAACTTAAATTAGACAGAAAATAAAGAATGTTACATATTTAATACTTTAATAATTATTTTTAATAGATTGTATTTGTCATGGCATTTTGTGCTTCATAGATCTCCATGCATCCGTTATAATTTTAAATAATTACTTGGAATTATTAATATTATACCTTGCAATATTTTTGTCAATGGTTTCCAACAGATTTTCAATTGTATTAAAGATCAGGTGACTATTTGCGAGTTATACACATATTCAAATCGGCTCATTATTCCTTTTTCTTTCACCACTCTCACTCGGTTATAAACAGGACAACGCAGTTTCGAAATATGAGTTCAGCATGAAATTATTTTTCTTATTATGTATTACACGATTTTAGTGAAAGAGTGGATCACAAATAAAACACACTTCAATTCCAAAGAAATTTCTGTAATATTTTGAACAGATTCATATCGGCAAATTTCAAACCAATTAACCATTCCTCAGTATCAATCGTGCAAATTCATGATAGGAAAAAAATCATGTCGAATTCAAACAATGTTATAATGTCTTTAACGGTGTCGGAGTAGTGGATGAAATAGGAGAAATTTGCTGATTGGGCATTTTCTAACATTTAGAGAATTGTTACTACATCATGAAATAATATTAAAATAATTTTAGAAGATAGTGGGCTCGACATTTTTGAATATTTTTACATTATCAAAGTTGCTTGAATTTAATTCAAAGCACAAATTGTCTATAAAAAGAGCGAAAATAAGAGGTGTCAGAGTAGAGCTTTGTACGACGCCAAACCAAAATTAACGATCTTATATCTTTGTGTATTATAGATTGCCATGTAAACATAGTCCATAATCATCGATGTTTGATAGACCTTTGCAGTATTCACGGCTCTCACGAAACGATTTTTCTACCATAATCTTTTTAATCAAACTATGAATCTGTAATGAGAAAAATAACATTTATTTCGTGTTATTATAATATACATACTTTATATTATAATATTGGCACTTCGTGTATTTAACTATTTATCTTCAGATAGTACAAAATGTAACTGTAATTGTTTATTTATTAAACGGTACACCGGTTTTATATTCAAAAAATGTTTTAATCTGTAGTTATTAAGTTCCCCATATTTTCCGTCGACATGTCTGTACTGTACCTATTATCTAGAATTCAGTTACTTCAATCACATCGTATATAATTATTGATGAAGCTGTCATTTTTGACAATTGAAAACGTATGTCTATTATTATTTTCATTTAAATAAATTAAAGTATACTACAATATTGACAATGCATACGTTTCGCAGTGACACTAGCGGCAAGTAGCCTAAGTCACCTCCGTTTGGCCTCGCCCACGTATTCGGTATTTGAATGATTCGGGCAAAGAGCTTTCTGATGATGCGCGATTCTGTATTTGAATATTCGGGATTTGAATGATTCTGTGTATGCATTTCTGCTTTTGAATAGTCTGGTTTTGAATATTCGGGTGTTGAATTATTCTGTGAATGCAATTCTGCTTTTGAATATTCCGGTTTTGAATATTCGGGTGTTAAAGACATTCCCGGTTTTAAATAGCAATTTAAGCTTGCTAAGAGAGTGGAATCATCAACCAATACAAAAACATATTTTGATGACCAGCGTGACGAGTTTGTAGCAATTCTAAATTAAAGGCAGTTAATAATTCTTTATAATTCAAATTTGGCCATATTCTGTAGTAAGATATTTTGGCAAATCTCTTTTGAACATTTTCTATTAATTGTATTTGATATGCATGGTATGGATATCAAATTATGCAACCATATTCGAGTTTACTGTGTACAATTGCGGAAAACAGATTGTAAACTATACTTATTACGAAAATTATATGTGATAGACAATATAAATCCTATATTTCTGGAGGCCTCAGATAACATCCTTTCAATATGTTACTGAGGTTATTCGATGAAGAGATGCATCGTTAATATTGTAGTTAAAATTCAATAGACTCTTTTTACGAGTAATACTCATAACGACATTTATTTTCATTAAAATACAATTTATTTTTTAAAGAACATTGAAGAACGGTATTACTGTAATAATGCAATGTGATACATGAAAGTTGTTAGCAAAGTAAAGGTCTTCGTTCCAATTTACCTCTCCTATTCCCCAGGACAAGAGCAACGTTTAGCGTTTAGGATTCTTTCATTATCATCTCCATCACTACTTGAACTCGAAGACGACGACGAAGAATCAACAAACATTTCTGAATCACTATCATCGCTCTTACATATGAGGGAAACTGTTTCCATCAGAACTATTTTTTCTCGGTTAATCATTGCACAGAGGTTATATATGTCACAAATGACAAGCAAGAAGTAAGCGCGCTTACGGACGGTCCGGTACGAATCATTAACGTCTTCACAGTCGTCAGTGCGCTGAATCAAATCACCAACTGTGAGCGGTCTGAGCATTGTAAGCTATGATAGCATGATTCGGACCGCACCATATATGGACAGGCTCCGATCTAGAAAATTTTCAAGCTGGGGCAAAAATAAGTTTGCCGCCCCTTCAGATTTTTTTTAAATACATCACTTTTTTAATTGAAAAATAAATAAAAAATATTTTATTGATATATAAATTATAATAATTATATTTATAAAAATATGAAATTAAATTGAAAATGGCATTTTTCGGGCCTTTTTTCCGCAAATTGGTCAATATAACGCTCCAGTCCCTTTTATATGCTCTTTCATTCTCTATGGAGATCATTGCTAACCCTGTCAAACGTTCCTGACTTATGGTTGATTCTAAGTATTTTTTTATGAGCTTTAGCTTACTAAGGTTCTTTCACATGAAGCTGAAGTTGTTGGGAAACTGCATGGTGTAGATCCTCAACGCTACACACAAATTTGGAAAAGCATCTTCTAAATTTTTAGCATAAATTTTCTTCAACCAATTAAAAGCAGAATTATTTTTCAGTTCCCCAGTTGGAAACGATGTAGTGGTTTGGTCTTTAAAAATCAACAGTTCTTGACAAAATTCAGATTTGTTCAAATTTTTCTCATATTTTACGGCCAAGTCAGCGCCATGCCTTTAAAGATCACTGTGCGTTAATTTTGCTATCTGCAACCCATTTAGAAAAACAAAATCTGAGTTAAGGGTTTTCATACTCTTAACTCTGGTCTCAATTTCTGTTATCAGTCGAACAAAAATGATGTTAATATTTCGAACATAGTTTTCTTTACTGTTAACATCCTTGATTCGTCCTCTGAGTTTTCATCAGACATTTTTTTTTTCGCTTCGCAATTCGCTTTATTACGATTCCGGTTCAGTGTCCATTACCATTTTTTCAGCAATAACTTTTGCAGATTCTTTTCCTTCATCAAAAGAAACCCTCCTCATTTTTTTAATGTCTCAACCAAACCTTCCATTAAAGCCACAGACGTGGACACACAAATCGTGGCCCATGCTGACTAAAAATACTGAACCAAGACCTTTAATACTATTTTGTTTCCTTTCTGGTTTTTTTTTCGTTGCCATGATTTTGTCGCCCCTTAGAATTCACCGCCCGAGGCGGAAGCACGACTGGTTCCCCCTAGATCTGGGCCTGTACATGGACATGGTTTACTTAAAAAGTCAATCTAACAAAACACAAATACTATAATACAACACAAACACATTAAATAAGTTCAAAACAACAGTAAAAATTAAACGAACAATAAACAAAACACACTAAAAGAGTAAAAAAATGCAGCATAACAAAAAACAACAAAACTTTAAGTGAATACAAAAAACAACCTAACTTTTTAATCGTCAGTTTGATGGTTACACCCCCAGAACACTAACATTCAAATTGCCGCCAACCAAAGTGACATTCTCACTTCAAACATCTATTGACTACAGATTGACTGACAGACTAAGGGTCACGTGTGAGCTCGTGACCCATAGCGATCGAACGCTTCGCTTTACTGTGCTTTAATTTTACTGCTGTTATTATAAAAACGTCATGAGTACACAGATCATAATTCTTATATGGGCTTCATAGTGGCACCATTGAAGTTTTTTTTTTGTCCAACGATGAATAATTTATCTGTTCATTTGTTTCAAATAGGAAAATTACAAAAATAATGAAATTATTATTCTAAAAATAACCGTGGTAATCGAATAACAAATGATAAATAATTAGGAGAACTATTAAAAAGATAATAAAAATAACTAACACTATGATTAAACAATTATAAACACTAATTTAAGACTTAAGACGGTATAAATGACATCATACTGCTTGCATATGCCGATGATATGGTGATGATATTCGGAAAGTCAGCTACAGACGTACAAAAAAATCTAGATCACTTGTACACATACAGCCGTATTCATAGTAAAGGAGAAAAACTAGGTTTAAACCAGGTCTACGTAGTCCTGGTTTAAACCAGGTCTAAAAATGGTTATTCATAGTCAAATTTAGAACCGACGTGAAGTTAGCCCCGCCCAATCTAGCACCAACGTTCTTTTTTGTCTTATTAGTTAGCGCATCGTTAGTGCTGTTTAGTGCACTATAGATGAACGTTAGTGCACATCGCATTATTGAGTAAATTATAAAAATTAGAGGTGGGCCAACTTCAAATTAAATTTTAAGATTTAATTCATATGTAACATATCACTAGTTAGTGCATCGTTAGTGCTTTCTAATGAACCCAACAGTTTCGTTCGTGCTATTACCATACACTAGAAATTAAGAAAAAACTCTGGGTGGGCCAACTTCAAATTAAATTTTAAGATTTAATTCATATGTAACATATCACTAGTTAGTGCATCGTTAGTGCTTTCTAATGAACCCAACAGTTTCGTTCGTGCTATTACCATACACTAGAAATTAAGAAAAAACTCTGGGGTGGCCAACTTCAAATTGAATTTTAAGATTTAATTCATATGTAACATATCACTAGTTAGTGCATCGTTAGTGCTTTCTAATGAACCCAACAGTTTCGTTCGTGCTATTACCATACACTATAAATTAAGAAAAAACTCTGGGTGGGCCAACTTCAAATTAAATTTTAAGATTTAATTCATATGTAACATATCACTAGTTAGTGCATCGTTAGTGCTTTCTAATGAACCCAACAGTTTCGTTCGTGCTATTACCATACACTAGAAATTAAGAAAAAACTCTGGGGTGGCCAACTTCAAATTAAATTTTAAGATTTAATTCATATGTAACATATCACTAGTTAGTGCATCGTTAGTGCTTTCTAATGAACCCAACAGTTTCGTTCGTGCTATTACCATACACTAGAAATTAAGAAAAAACTCTGGGGTGGCCAACTTCAAATTAAATTTTAAGATTTAATTCATATGTAACATATCACTAGTTAGTGCATCGTTAGTGCTTTCTAATGAACCCAACAGTTTCGTTCGTGCTATTACCATACACTAGAAATTAAGAAAAAACTCTGGGGTGGCCAACTTCAAATTAAATTTTAAGATTTAATTCATATGTAACATATCACTAGTTAGTGCATCGTTAGTGCTTTCTAATGAACCCAACAGTTTCGTTCGTGCTATTACCATACACTAGAAATTAAGAAAAAACTCTGGGGTGGCCAACTTCAAATTAAATTTTATGATTTAATTCATATGTAACATATCACTAGTTAGTGCATCGTTAGTGCTTTCTAATGAACCCAACAGTTTCGTTCGTGCTATTACCATACACTAGAAATTAAGAAAAAACTCTGGGTGGGCCAACTTCAAATTAAATTTTGAGATTTAATTCATATGTAATATATCACTAGTTAGTGCATCGTTAGTGCTTTCTAATGTATCCACCAGTTTTGGTCGTACTATTACCTTACACTGGAATTTATACATACAGCTCTCTCTATCTTTATCATTCTCCATATTTTCTTACTTTTCATTCGTGTGCTTTCTCACTTTCTCTCTTTCTCTCTTTTTCTTTTTTTCTATTTTTATTTCTCTGTCTCTCTCACACACACACACATACGTGCACGCACGCCCGATTTCTCTCTTTCACACACACACACAACGCGTAATTTTTTTACTCATCATCTCTTCCCGTTTCTCACAAACTCTGGCATACTTTTGATCTTGATCCGGATAATTCAGGAACGAAACATTAAAGATGAAAAATCTAAACGTGTTGCACTACTTTAGAAGGAACCGTTACAGCCAGTTAAAAAACCTAGCAGTACTTGGTTTTATAGATATGTAATTTTAGTGTATAAATTTACAATAAAATCAATCTATTTTGGATTTTGTGATAAAAGAAACAAAGATTTACAGCGGTAATAATAAACAAGGGCTAAGTTCAGAATAGCTTCTTTTTTAACACAGGAATACCTATTCCTAGTTTATCACGAGTTTAATCCACAAATGTATAATAATAAACATGGAATAAGACTTAACTCTAGAATAAACTCTCCATAAACGTCATCTTAACACAGGGTTAAGAGATATTCTCGGAATACCTAATCTGGAAATAGGAAATTATTAATTATTACCGCTGTTAATCTATCATACTATTTTATGTCTTATTTATATGTGTAATACACAATATGACTTTTTACATGTTTGTATTTGATATAAAACGTAGAGGATCCACATACATACACACACGCACACACGCACGCACGCAAGCAAGCACGCACACACACACACACACACACCCACACACACATCATCGTGAAAATGTTAAAATCGGATTCTACGGACATTAAAACATCCTTATTTAGCAAAATCTCGATATGTAATTTCTGACACGATCCCTACTTATACCTCCCTTACCTAGGGCAGCGGGAGATAAAAATTGATTACAATAATGCAAATGACAAGTATGGAAAAGAGAGATTATAATTATTCTCACAGTATATTGTAAAAATTGGGATTTTTTTGTTTTTAATTGTTTTCATAGAGTGTTAAGCAGTGGGGAGTGGGGATCTAGAAAATATTTCGCATAGGGACCCAAGAGTTCTAGTTATACCACTGCACCTTATATAGATATAATAATATGTATAACGATTATGTGCTATAAAAATTGCCTCTTTTATACAATGTTGCGATAAAAAGGACTATTATTGTTTTTATTTTTCTGATAGATAACGCTTTCGGCATGGTTTCAGTACTCAAATTAATACGAAAATTTCACAAAATCTTCTTTATTTCTTAAGATACCGATTTCTATATAATATAAATGTAAACATATAGTCAAATTATCAATCGTAAGTCTTACCAACAGGAGCATAAAAGAAAAATTTATTTAAAAGATTCACATCGAAAACATTTTAAACCTTTGGGAATTTTTAGTTTTTCATATTGTTCGCAAATTGATAACGTAAATCGGTTGATGCGGAACGACCATACGTGTGTGTATATGTTGTGTGTAAGGGTTTACTCGTTTGTTTGTGCGTGTGTGCATGTATACGTATAAATTATATGTTCACGCTATAAAATTTTTCTTCAGCAAACTTTAAAGTAACATCATTGCAATTAATGCATTTCAAAATCTTTGCCTCTATAACTATATGTATTTATTATACCTTGAGATATGGTTGATTTGTACATTTCCGTTAGAAAAGTGCTTTAATTACCGGTTAAAAAACTCCTCAAACCCGGGTTCAAAAATTGTACATTTTTGGCAAAAAAATTGAGGGTAAAATTCGGTCAATATTTCGATTTCGTGCTCTTCGGGGTTTAAGATATAAATTAACTCATTTTCAAATCTGAAAACCGTCTGGACAAATTTTATTTAATATATCTAAGATGTCGCGCGTTGCGAATTTTTCACAATTCTTCCAAAATATCAAAACTTTTATTTGGTTATGAATTCGGCAGAAATTTACAGGAAACACAAAAAATTAACAGAAAATCATTTATTTATATCTAAAATTTGTCGGAAATATTGTTTTTCTATTTCGGTGTTCTTATGTTTCTATAAAAGCACTGTTTTGTACTGCAAACACGACGTTTAGAAGATCTATAAGCGTACTATTTTTGGCGCCTTTCATGTTCTAGAGTTGGTAGTCATGCTTTCATAACTGACAGATGACAGGTAACCTCAAAATGGTAAGTTCTTGATAATATTTCAACATATTACTTTTAATTATGGATTTTTATACTTTCTTTAGGTGATAGGAATAGAAAAATATATAATATTAATTTCACAACCAGAATCAGACCTTGAATCATAAATACAATACACCTTGCAATACACTAATTAATCAATAGTTGACAAAATATGAAATTTCAATTGTTAGCGAGAAGCGTTACCAACATAAACATAACTAACAAAAAAATACCTAGTCATAATTTGACGTCGCAATTTAAATAAATTTAATCGTAAAATTACCTCAATAGAAAAAATAGTATAAAAAACACGTATCATAAGGCCTGTTGACGCACTCGTCCTTTGTAAAACTCGCCTAGCGACTCGTTTTCCAAACTTGGACTCGTACGTTAACAGATTGCCTTATGATACTTGTGTTTTAATGTACTATTTTTTAATGCAAATGATTGACTGACAGCTGAAAGGTATGGTTAAAACATCTCTACAAAATTTGGTATAGATATGTAAAACCGTGTAGATTTGCATAGCAATCAAGTTTTCACTTTTATATGTATTATAAATCAATAAACACTAAAATACTTTGTCTTTAAAACTAAATACTCCTAAGTTTTTTGATTGACCATTTAGCTATCGAATGAGGCATTTCTTCTGAAGTTGTGCAACATGTTTAGATTTTTCATCTTGAATCTTTCGTTCCTGAATTATCACGATCAAGAGTATGACGGAGTGTGTGAGATGATGAGATAATAAAAAAAATGGAGTGTGTGTGTGTGTTTGTGTGTGAGCTGGCCTTGTCTATGTGCGCGTACGTGCGCGTATGTGTGGGTCTGTGAAAAAGGAGAAAGTGAGAGAGCGCACGAAAGAAAAATAAGGAAAGATAGACAATGATAAAGAAAGAAAGAGAGGTAGGTATATGTATAAATTCTTAACAGTACGAACGTAACTGTTCGGTTCATTAGAAAGCTTTAACGATGCACTAACTAGTGATATGTTACATATGAATTAAATCTTAAAATTTAATTTGAAGTTGGCCCACCCAGAGTTTTTTCTTAATTTCTAGTGTATGGTAATAGCACGAACGAAACTGTTGGGTTCATTAGAAAGCACTAACGATGCACTAACTAGTGATATGTTACATATGAATTAAATCTTAAAATTTAATTTGAAGTTGGCCCACCCAGAGTTTTTTCTTAATTTCTAGTGTATGGTAATAGCACGAACGAAACTGTTGGGTTCATTAGAAAGCACTAACGATGCACTAACTAGTGATATGTTACATATGAATTAAATCTTAAAATTTGATTTGAAGTTGGCCCACCCAGAGTTTTTTCTTAATTTCTAGTGTATGGTAATAGCACGAACGAAACTGTTGGGTTCATTAGAAAGCACTAACGATGCACTAACTAGTGATATGTTACTGTAACGTAACCCGCGCGGCCGCCGCCGCCGCGCTACTAGGCGCCTCGGTGTCTGTGCGCAACGAACTTGTTAGGACTAGTCGCAGTAATCTATTGTGCGATGTTGTTTACCTCTAGAATTTCTCTAGTAGGTCCTAGTAGATTCTAGAGATAATCTAGCCAGGTATATATAACCCACCGCCAAAGCCAGCGGACTCATTCTGTATTATAGAAGTGACGAGTAAAGAAGTCTGATATAAATAAGTGTCGACAAGTGAACATAAATAAATGTAATTAGTGACATAAAGAGTGGTGTTAATCGTTTAAATAAATAATCATAGTGTTTAAGTGTCTTATAATATTCTTATGCCCGGTTGCAGAAACGCTAATCAAATGAGTAATCAGTTAATTGTTCATCAAATATTGATGTTCATCAAATTTAAATCGGGTTGCACAAAACAAATTAACCTCTTATTAATCTTCCATCATGTGATGAGCCGTTGATTAGTGGTAATATATGGCAACACCGCAGTGTGATCACTTGATACTGTCAAATCAACAGCTGATCATCAGTGTTCACTGGAAACCAGTAAAGTGAAGATGTAAGTATTTTTATTTTTACAAATAATTAGACGATACAGCTAATCACAATGAAAAAGACGCTTTTAGATTATCTCAGTTGATTGCTCGTAATGTGTTTGTCGCCCGCCTAATTCCACAATAATATAATATATTTGTATATCAATATTTCAGAAAATGGATGTAAAACGTAGAAGAGGTGAATCATTGAAGATGGTGCTGTCGTGAACTGATCCTGGCCATCGAGCTATTAGATGCAGCAAATTTAGATCAGCATCACAGATTGCCTGAACGTTGAGGCTGAAGTATTGTTTCCGATTACGGAATAACTCCGCTCTATTGCCACCAGGAGATTGTATTTTTACATGGGTGCAGTCCACGACTCCTACAACTGGAGGAAAACCAGCTATGTTATAGAAGCCAGCTTTCACACGTGTAAATTCGGCTTCTGAAGATGGCATTCTTATATATGCCCTCGATAATTCAGAGATTTGTCGGGTCACTCGTTTTATAATGCGACATACAGTTGATTTATTTACGTGTATGTAGTCGCCTATCAAATTTTGAAATGTTCCCGTGGCATAAAAGCGTAGGCATATTAAAATTTGTGTTCTAGGATCAATCGACTTGTTTCTATTAGTTAATGGTTGAATTTTTGCTCCAAATAAATGTATTAAATTATTAACTGTGTTTTTTGTTAATCTGTGATCGTCAAAGGTTTCGAAGGGATTTTCTCTTTCTCGTAACATACGTATTTTACGTGATTGTACTCTGCGTGGGGGTTCTTCAATATCGGAATGTTCTGACAAGTCAGATTCCATTTTAAATATCAAATTTCGCGCCTGTCGTACCTAGTAGGAAATTAGAATTTATAGGGGGAAAATTTTCTTCAAACATGAATGAACTGTGTCAAATTAAAAATAATTGGAAGTATTATTTAAACTTACGTAAGTATTAAATTCATTACAAGCAGTTATATTTATCTTACTGAACCCGAATTGTTTATCTATTTATACTGGTAGGATTTGTTAGGTTAAGTACGTAGTTAATGTTTGGAAATGGTCAGAATGTTATTAATTTAGAACCTGGTATTATAGTTTAATGATATATCTCAAGGAATAGTTCATGCATGAACTCACATTGTTTGTATTAATTGTTGTAATCACTTGTAAAAGCTGTATATTTATATGTACGTATTTATTTAAAAAATAGTCATTGTTCCCTACCTTTGTTACGAAACTTGATATACAATAAAGAATATTATATTATTTTAAATTATTATTCAAATAATTTCAGAACAACACTCGATTAAAATTTGATTGAAAACTCAAATATCAAATTGATTGTTCATTAATTGATGTACTAGCTTCAATTAAAAATAATTATTTGTTAACGGTTAATTAAATGATAATTGGTGTTTGTGCAACCCAAAATGTAGTTAATTACCCGTTAACGGTTGATTAACTTTGATGTTTGTTACAATTTGATTAACGATTAATTGTCCGTTAACGGCTTGTTAACGGTTAATTAAAAATTTGATTAACCGTTAACGGTTTGTTAACAAATGATTAATTTTGATTAGCGTTTCTGCAACCGGGTGTTAGTCTTTAAATTAGTGTTAATATTTGTTTATCATAGTGTTAGTTACTTTTATAATCTTTTAATTATATTTCTAATATTTATTCATCGTTTAATAAACGTATTCTTTTAGTTAATAATATTTGTCTATGTTTTACACTTCACCCATATAAATAAAAACGTTACAATTGGTGTCAGGTGTGGTTAAACTGTGAAGTGTAAATAAATAAAAATAAATAAAATGGCGACTAAACAAATAAAATTAAGTGAATTAAAAGTAAGTGATCTCAAGAGAGAACTGGAAGAACGAGAATTAGATACGACAGGACTGAAAAGCGTTCTACAATCTCGTCTGCGGCAAGCATTAATCGCTACTGGTGAAAATGCTGACGAGTACTTATTTGACCTATCCGAATTTGGTAAATTAAAACAAAAATTAGAACAAAAACTAGAAGAAAATTCTAGAACACTAGAACAAAAACTAGTAGAAAGTTCTAGAAAATCTGAAGAAAGTTCTAGAACCTTAGAACAAAAATTGGAAGAAAGTTCTAGAACATTAGAAGAAAAATTAATAGAAAGTTCTAGAAAAGCCGTAGAAATTTCTAGAACATTAAAAGAAGAATTGACAGGAACATTAGAATAAAAATTAGATGAAAACTCTAGAGCATTAGAACAAAAATTAGAGGATAATTCTAGAAGTTTAGAAGAAAAAATAGAGGAGAATTCTAGAAAAACCGAAGAAGACCTAAAGAATTTAAAAGATGAGTATGACAAGAACATTGAAGAAATACAGGAAAAATTCACTAAAATTACATCGACGTCAATGTCGAATTCCGATGTAGCAAAGGTGGGTGTAGTAGAAGAAAGGAAAGTAGTAAAATCTGAAACTACTTCAAAAATGCACATAAAGACACCGGAATTTGATGGGAGGTCTTCGTGGCCGAATTATTTAAAACAATTTGAAGCGGCCGCAAAAGCGAATAATTGGACGTCCGAGGAGAAGGCTACGGCGTTGACTGTCTCATTGCGCGGAGAAGCTATCGACATCCTGCAAACGCTGAAAGAAGAAGAACAAGAAGACTACGACCAGCTAGTCAAACGATTGGATATGCGGTATGGAAATGCGCATCTGGAGCAGGTGTACCAGACGCAACTGAGGAACCGGTATCAGAGTTCAAAAGAAAGCCTTCAAGAATTTGAAGTTGACGTAGCTCGTTTGGTTCATCTCGCACATCCTACGGTTCCTGACAGCGTTTTGGAGTGCCTGGCCACTCAATCATTCATTTACGGGATTCGAGACAGCGAAACTCAGCAAGCACTACGATTGGCTCGCCCAAAAACTTTAATTGACGCACTCTCATATGCATTGGAGCATGAAGCTGCCAAACAAGCTTCACGTAACCAATCGCGAGTGCGAAATATTGATGCTGAGAGTAATGAAACAACAGAAGATTTAGATGAGAGGTTACGGCGAATTGAAAATGAAATGTTTGCTGGAAGAAAGAAACTCCGCTGTTGGAACTGCGGTGAACTGAGTCATCCGCGAAGACTTTGCAGAAAAATGCAAAAGAAGACGGAATCGACAAAGGAAGAAAAGGAGTCGGAAAACTAAATCGGGTTGATGCGAATGGGCAACTGTCGACCCGTAATCTAGTAGCTCCACAATCTGTCAGTTATGTCGCATCTCTTCATCATAAAGCCAATAGCATCTATGTGGATGGCTCTATTACCGGAAGGCCATTGAAAATGCTACTGGATACGGGTGCGACAAAAACTATAATCAGACCCGACTTGATAAGGAAAACTGGCAAGACGCATCTTCAACCAACTAAGTGGCGATTACGCACAGCAACGGGAGAACAAGCTACCGCATTAGGAGAAGTAGATGTCACCATCACTATCTGAAAAACCTCATTCAAACATCGTGCACTGGTAGCTGAAGTTGAAGATGAATTAATACTTGGGATGGACGCAATGACAAAGCATGGTTATAAACTTGACCTGAAGAAGGGCGTGATGATGGTCAATGAAGAAGAACTCGTATTAAATCCACGAGATGACAAGGCTGTGCGCGTACTTATGGCCGAAGACGTTACCCTCCCAGAACGAAGTGAAATTATCCTGGAGGCACATTAGACGGTAGTTTCTGTGAGGGAAGTATCCTTATGCTGGAGCCCAAGAATGATGATGCCAAAACCGGCACTGGAGTTGTTGTCGGAAAATCACTGGTCAAAGCCAGCCAGGTAATACCAGTTCGGATAATGAACGTAAATTTTTATCCTGTTGTTCTGAAGAGAGGAACAATTGTAGGAGAATGCATGGCAGTATCCTCGATTATCCGAACTGTAAAGGCCAAAGGGAACACATCTCAGAAAGTTCCGGACAAGTTAATCAATCAATTGACAACATCATTTGAAGAATTGACCGCCGACCAGAGAACGAAGGCAAAGAATCTAATTGGAAATTTTAAAGATGTGTTCCAATTTGATGAGAAAACCAAAGTGAGAACTAATATAGTTCATCATAAAATAGACACCGGAGACGCAAGACCCATCCGTCAACCAGCAAGAAGACTACCATTGGCGAAACGTGAGGAATCGGAAAGAATAATCGAGGACATGAAGATGGAAGGTGTGATTGAACCTTCAAACAGTCCATGGGCTTCACCAGTGGTGTTAGTGAAGAAGAAGGATGGCTCTACACGATTTTGCGTCGATTATCGTCAACTTAACAACGTGACGAAGAAGGATAGCTACCCGCTACCTCGAATAGACGACACATTAGACTCTTTGGCTGGCTCAAAGATTTTCTCCACTTTGGATCTAAAGAGCGGCTACTGGCAAGTAGATTTGGATCCAAACGACAAGGAGAAGACAGCCTTCACCATTGGTACAGGACTCTGGCAATTTACCGTAATGCCGTTTGGGCTCTGCAATGCTCCTGCAACGTTTGAACGACTCATGGAAACAGTATTGGCTGGGCTATTTTGGAAAACCTGTTTAGTGTACCTCGACGATATTATTGTGGTAGGTAAGACATTCGAGGACCACATGAAGAATTTGGAAGAGGTTTTCCAGAGATTGAGGAAGGCTAACTTGAAACTTAGCCCGAAGAAGTGTCACCTGTTTCAAAGAGAAGTTCATTACCTTGGACACGTGGTTTCCGGTAAGGGTATTGCAGTTGACCAAGAGAAGATAAAGGCTGTGAGAGACTGGCCAGCACCTAGGGACAAACACGAACTTAGAAATTTTCTTGGTTCGTGTACCTATTATCGACGATATGTACCTGGATTTGCCAATATAGCCAAGCCACTGACAAGGCTTACTGAAGAAGGAAGAAGATTTATCTGGGAAATGGACTGTACAGTTGCATTTAAAGAACTAAAACAAGCTTTGACAAGCGCACCCGTCTTGAGTTATCCTTTACCTGAAGGAGAATTCATACTAGACACAGATGCCAGCAACGTCGGAATTGGTGGCGTTCTTTCTCAGATACAAGATGGGCATGAGAAGGTTATTGCCTACTTTAGTAAGACCTTGTCAAAACCAGAAAGGAATTACTGTGTGACCAGAAAAGAGCTCTTGGCAGTCGTGAAATCCGTAGAACATTTCTACAAATATTTGTACGGACGAAAATTTTTGATTAGAACCGACCATGCTGCATTAAAATGGCTGCTACAATTCAAGAATCCTGAAGGTCAGGTAGGTAGATGGATTGAAAGACTACAGGAATACAATTTCAAAATCGAACACAGGATAGGTACCAGCCATCGTAATGCCGATGCATTGTCCAGAAGGCCTTGCCAAGATGAGTGCAAACATTGCAGTCGACTTGAAGAGAAATAGTTTACCGTCGCCAGGACAACAGTAGTCGATGATAATTGGCAGCCCGATGGACTACGCGAAGACTAAGAAAATGACCCAAATTTGAAAATTATATTGGAATGGAAAGCAGGAGAATGCAAACCAAAATGGGAAGACGTTGCACCACACTCACAGGATGTGAAAGCGTACTGGGCGCAATGGGACTCCATGGTGATTGAGGATGGCTTGTTGAAGCGTGTGGTAGAGAATGCTGATGGAACTGAGAAGAAAACTCAGTTGGTCATTCCTAAGAGTAGAATACCAGACGTGTTGAAAGAGATCCATGACGGATCTGGAGGCCATTTTGGAGTCACTAAAACTCTAGAAAAATTGCGCCAGCGGTTTTACTGGGTTAACTTCACTGAAGATGCTAAAGACTGGTGCAAGAAATGTGTGGTTTGCGCTGGAAGCAACGGCCCTCATAGACGACGAAAAGCTCCAATGCGTCAATACAACGTTGCAGTCCATTTGAGCGCATTGCGATTGATGTTGCCGGACCATTCCCAGAAAGTAACGACGGAAATAAATATATCGTGGTTGTCATGGACTACTTCACCAAGTGGGTTGAAGCTTATCCATTACCCAATCAAGAAGCCACCACGGTAGCTGAAACCTTAGTTAAAGAATGTATATGTCGATTCGGGGTACCACGTGAATTTCACTCCGACCAGGGAAGAAATTTCGAGTCTGCCGTTTTCCAAAATATCTGTAAGATAGGAATTAATAAAACAAGGACAACTGCATTACATCCGCAGTCCGATGGCATGGTTGAACGAATGAACAGAACGATCAACCGATATTTGTCGAAGGTAGTCTCCAACCACCAAAGGGACTGGGACCGACATCTTCATCTGTTCCTGATGGCTTATCGTTCATCCGTGCATGAAACGACAGGGAAAACTCCTGCGAACATCTTATTCGGACGTGAGTTGCGTTTACCATGCGATTTGGTGTTCGGCAGCAAACCTGGGGAAGATCTGGCCGGAGAAGACTACGTTACGGGCTTACGGAGAAGAATGGATGACATTCATGAACAAGTCCGTACGAACATTCAAACTGCCAGCGACCGAATGAAGGACCGGTATGACATCAAAGCCGAAAAAGGTGGATATCAACCTAGGGATTTAGTGTGGCTTTACCACCCACAAAGGCGCCGCGGGTTATCACCAAAGCTGCAAAAGAATTGGGAGGGCCCCTATGAGATAGTCAAAAGAATAAACGACGTGGTTTATAGAATTAAGAAACGACCTACCGGGAAGCCGAGAGTGGTACACTTTAATCGGCTAGCCCCTTTTGCCGGAGACAACCACGAAGACCATAATGGAGCAACAGTTCGTCAAATCATAGCTGAAGAACCGACTTTTGAAGATTTCATGGAGAACTACTCCTTTGGACGCAAGACGCGGTACTGCGTGACAAAAGAAGAACACCGAGATCTGTTCACCGTGTCTTCAGAGTATTCCCTCGGCCACTGCGTATCAGAAGACTTAAAGATGTCCCGCGGCATAGCCTCAGTCTTTAAGGCGAAATATGGACGACTACAAGAACTGGCCAACCAAGGTCCATCCGTCGGGAAGATGCTACGACTGAGGGATAACAATACTGAACATCAGCGGTATATCTACTACCTGGTAACAAAACCACGCTCGTACCAGAAGCCGTCATATCGCAATCTATGGAACTCGCTGTGTGACTTGAAGGATCATTTACTGGAGAATGACATTTTGAAGCTAGCGGTACCGAAGTTAGGTTGTAGTCTAGACGGTTTGGACTGGAGGATTGTAAGGAACATGTTAGAGGTCCTCTTCCGTTTCACCGGCATTGAAATTCTCGTCTGCAGCTTTAACCCTAACGGACAGAAAGAAGAAATCGAGCGGACCATCGACTGTCACTTCTTTAAGAACTCGAAATGCACCAAGGGTAGTACATGCAGGTTTCGTCACCGCGGACTGTTCCGGGACGAAACAGTCTTAAGGAGGGGGCAGTGTAACGTAACCCCCGCGGCCGCCGCCGCCGCACTACCAGGCGCCTCGGTGTCTGTGCGCAACGAATTAGGACTAGTCGCAGTAATCTATTGTGTGATGTTGTTTACCTCTAGAAGTTCTCTAGTAGGTCCTAGTAGATTCTAGAGATAATCTAGCCAGGTATATATAACCCACCGCCAAAGCCAGCGGACTCATTCTGTATTATAGAAGTGACGAATAAAGAAGTCTGATATAAATAAGTGTCGACAAGTGAACATAAATAAATGTAATTAGTGACATAAAGAGTGGTGTTAATCGTTTAAATAAATAATCATAGTGTTTAAGTGTCTTATAATATTCTTAGTCTTTAAATTAGTGTTAATATTTGTTTATCATAGTGTTAGTTACTTTTATAATCTTTTAATTATATTTCTAATATTTATTCATCGTTTAATAAACGTATTCTTTAGTTAATAATATTTGTCTATGTTTTACACTTCACCCATATAAATAAAAACGTTACATTACATATGAATTAAATCTTAAAATTTAATTTGAAGTTGGCCCACCCCTAATTTTTATAATTAAGTCAATAATGCGATGTGCACTAACGTTCATCTATAGTGCACTAAATAGCACTAACGATGCACTAACTAATAAGACAAAAAAGAACGTTGGTGCTAGATTGGGCGGGGCTAACTTCACGCCGGTAAATTTAGTCCTGGTTTAAACCTGGTCTAAGTAAATCGAACTTAAACCAGTCTATCTAGTCGGCCATGGCCTTCCAATGTACTGCTCATGCGTAGTGAATACAATTTTGTGATGACAGCTGATGTTTACTGCGCTGATTTCTTACAACTAAAACTGCATTTAGATGTTTTTATTAGCTTTTAACTACGAAATTAATATTTGTATGTAGATTGAGGTAACACATATTCATGGTTTTAGTACATCAGGATTTGCAAGGAAAGATGTATTTGTTGTAAATATAGACGAACATAATTTGCAGTTCCCCTACTACTTCCAAAAATAAAATATTAGTATTAGAACCAGTAGATACAAATTAAATATTCAATAATTCATCAATATCCAAGCAAATATCCTTTCCCCAAAATTTACTTGGACGAGATAATTTGAAATTAATGTCTAAAAGAAAGAATATCACTACTAATCGAACTATGGCAATGTATGGGGAGAAATGTCTAGAGCTATACGAGAAAAAAATAGAACAACAAATTAAATATGAAAGAGAATTGCATAATAAGAGATGGGAAGAATAAATATTTAAACTTATGTAAATGTGAAATGATGAAAATGAAAAACAAATTAAATAAAAAAATGTAAAATGTTATGATAAAAAAATAACTGGCTTCTGGCTTGCAGTCAAATTTTATTTATTTTTCTCAATCGACCGGTTTGGTATGCCACATGCGACTTCATCAAATGAGTTTTTAAAAATTGTTCAAAAATTGAATACATTCCATAATAATACTTAACAATAACAACATACATGGGTTTCAACCAAATTATATTTGTTAATTAACTCTTTTTATATATTACAGTTTTATTTTACTAACCTATAATTTTTCTATTTGATATTAATAAATATCTCAGATTGTTATGATTTAAATAAACCCGGTTCCTTTTCCGATATTCCACTACGTTTTTAACGAGGTTTTTAATATCTTCTACATCATTACCATGATCAAAAATTTCCATCATGAACTTCCTAAAAGGCAATAATATGAGCTACAAATTCATGGCAAAGTAATATTGTAAACATTAATATAAAATTATTTATAACATACTACTTACCAAAAAAAAAAATATATTAAATAATAATTTACATTAAACAAAATTATATTTTCATACTATTGTCAACTGACTTAATCCCACAATAAACTAGGGTGCGAGGAGGTCTAAATTTTAGTATAGGTTTAAACCCGTACTAGCGCTAAACTGCTTCTATGAATAACTGTTTGTGCCGGTCTAAGTTAGACTTGAGATAGACCTGGTTTAAACTCGAACAGTGGCACTATGAATACGGCTGATACTGTCACAACTCTCTACAAGTCAATGTCCAAAAAACAAAAATACTGTGCTTTTACAAAGGAAGAGCACCAACACGGATATCCTTTTTATACAACAACAATGAAATAAAACTGGTGAGCAAATTCTCTTATTTAGGCATCACATTTTCATCATCAGGTAAATTTACCGCCGCAGTAATCGAGAGCACGAAGAAAGCAGAAATAGCTAACTACAACGTAAATCAAATATTAGCTCGTGGCAAATCAAATACATGGCAAAAAAATCTAAATTACTGAATACAATTGTAAATGAAACTGCACTGTATGGCTCAGAAATTTGGGGGCTACGATATGTTGACAACATAAAAACTTATCAAACTAGATTCTTGAAACGAATACTACACTGCCCGAAAAGTACACCAAATTACATGCTAAGGTTAGAAACAAGGACCAATCACATCGCTCACCAAGTATGGCACAGAGCATTAAAATGGTGGAGACAATTGTTATCAATGGACGTCACACGCTATCCAAAAATTTTATATATTCGTTTATTACAACTCGATAAATCACCTGGCAACAAAGTACTTTAATTGGAACACACAAATTAAAAATTTCTTAAAGCAATGCAATAAAAATAATACATGGGTCAACCAGTCTTTAAATACAAACCAGTTAAATGATATAATCGATAATTTTAAAATAAGAATGCAGGAAAAAGATATACATACTACAACAGTTTCAAAATATAATGAGCATTATAAACTTGTAACGTTTTTATTTATATGGGTGAAGTGTAACAAATAACAGATATATTATTAATTAAAAGAATACGTTTATTAAACGATATATAAATATTAAAAAGATAATTAAAAGTTTATAAAAGTAACTAACACTATGATAAACAAATATTAACGCTAATTTAAAGACTAAGAATATTATAAGACAATTAAACACTAAGATTATTTATTTAAACAATTAACACTACTCTTTATGTCACTAATTACATTTATTTATGTTCACTTGTCGACGGTTGTTTATATCACCAACTATTCACGACGCTTATTTATATCAGACTTCTTTACTCGTTTCTACTACATTACAGACTGCGTTCGCTGGCTTTGGCGACGGGATATATACCTGGCGACTTTAGTTCTAGAATCTCCTGGAGAACTTCTAGAAGTAAACAGCATGCACAATAGATTACGACCTTTCCTAACAAGTTCGAACACGCCCGTGTCGTGCGCGACACTGTGGCGCCTGCTATGGCGCGGCGGCGGCGAGGGCTATGTTACACTGCCCCCTTCTTAAGACTGTTTCGTCCCGGAACAGTCCGTGATGACGAAACCTGCATGTACTACCCTTGGTGCATTTCGAATTGTTAAAGAAGTGACAGTCGATGGTCCGCTCGACTTCTTCTTTCTGTTCGTTAGGGTTAAAGCTGCAGACGAGAATTTCAACGCCGGTGAAACGGAAGAGGATCTCTAACATGTTCCTTACAATCCTCCAATCCAAACCGTCTAGACCACAACCTAACTTCGGTACTGCTAGCTTCAAAATGTCATTCTCCAGTAGATGATCCCTCAAATCGCACAGCGAGTTCCATAGGCTGTGATACGACGGGTTCTGGTACGAGCGTGGTTTTGTAACAAGGTAGTAGATGTACCGCTGATGGTTTGCATTGGTATCTCTCAGTCGTAGCGTTTTCCCAACAGATGGACGTTGGTTGGCCAGTTCTTGTAGTCATCCACATTTCGCCTTAAAGACTGAAGCTATGCCACGGGACATCTTTAAGTCTTCTGATACGCAGTGGCCGAGGGAATAATCTGAAGACACCGTGAACAGATCTGGGTGTTCTTCTTTTGTCACGCCGTACCGCGCCTTGCGCCCAAAGGAATAGTTCACCATGACATCTTCAAAAGTCGGTTCTTGAGCTATGATCCGACGAACTGTTGCTACATTATGGTCTTCGTGGTTGTCTCCGGCAAAAGGGGCTAGCCGATTAAAGTGTACCACTCTCGACTTCCCGGTAGGTCGTTTCTTAATTCTATATACCACATCGTTTATTCTTTTGACTACCTCATGGCCCTCCCAATTCTTTTGCAGCTTTGGTGATAACCCGCGGCGCCTTTGTGGGTGGTAAAGCCACACTAAATACCCAGGCTGATATCCACCTTTTTCGGCTTTGATGTCATACCGGTCCTTCATTCGGTCGCTGGCAGTTTGAATGTTCGTACGGACTTGTTCATGAATGTCTTCCATTCTTCTCCGTAAGCCCGTAACGTAGTCTTCTCCGGCCAGGTCTTCCCCAGGTTTGCTGCCGAACACCAAGTCGCATGGTAAACGCAACTCACGTCCGAATAAGATGTTCGCAGGAGTTTGCCCTGTCGTTTCATGCACGGATGAACGATAAGCCATCAGGAACAGATGAAGATGTCGGTCCCAGTCTCTGTGGTGGTTGGAGACAACCTTCGACGAATATCGGTTGATTGTTCTGTTCATTCGTTCAACCATGCCATCGGATTGCGGATGTAATGCAGTTGTTCTGGTTTTATTAATTCCTAATATCTTGCAGATATTTTGGAAAACGGCAGACTTAAAATTTCTTCCCTGGTCGGAGTGAAGTTCACGTGGAACCGCAACTCGGCATATACATTCTTTAACTAAAGTTTCAGCGACCGTGGTGGCTTCTTGGTTGGGTAATGGACAGGCTTCAACTCACTTGGTGAAGTAGTCCATGACGACCACGATATATTTATTTCCGTCGTTACTTTCTAGGAATGGTCCGGCCACGTCAATCGCAATGCGCTCAAATGGACTGCCAACGTTGTATTGACGCATTGGAGCTTTTCGTCGTCTATGAGGGCCGTTGCTTCCAGCGCAAACCACACATTTCTTGCACCAATATTTAGCATCTTCAGTGAAGTTAACCCAGTAAAACCGCTGGCGCAATCTTTCTAGAGTTTTGGTGACTCCAAAATGGTCTCCAGATCCGTCATGGATCCCTTTCAACACGTCTAGTATTCTACACTTAGGAATTACCAACTGCGTTTTTTTCTCAGTTCCATCAGAATTCTCTACCACACGCTTCAACAGGCTATCCTCAATCACCATGGAGTCCCATTGCGCCCAGTATGCTTTTACACTCTGTGAGTGTGGTGCAACGTCTTCCCATTTTGGTTTGCATTCTTCTGCTTTCCATTTCAATAAAATTTTCAAAGTCGGATCATTTTCTTGGTCCTTGCGTAGTCCATCGGGCTGCCAACTATCGTCGACTAGTGTTATTCTGGCGACGGTGGACTGTTTCTCTTCAAGTCGACTACAATGTTTGCAGTCATCTTGGCAAGGTCTTCTGGACAATGCATCGGCATTACGATGGCTGGTACCTATCCTGTGTTCGATTTTGAAATCGTATTCCTGTAGTCTTTCAATCCATCTAGCCACCTGACCTTCAGGATTCTTGAATTGTAGCAGCCATTTTAATGCAGCATGGTCGGTTCTTATCAAAAATCTTCTTCCGTAGAAATATTTGTAGAAATGTTCCACGGATTTCACGACTGCCAAGAATTCTTTTCTGGTCACACAGTAATTCCTTTCTGGTTTTGACAAGGTCTTACTAAAGTAGGCAATAACCTTCTCATGCCCATCTTGTATCTGAGAAAGAACGCCACCAATACCGACGTTGCTGGCATCTGTGTCTAGTATGAATTCTCCTTCAGGTAAAGGATAACTCAAGACGGGTGCGCTTGTCAAAGCTTGTTTTAGTTCTTTAAATGCAACTATACAGTCCATTTCCCAGATAAATCTTCTTCCTTCTTCAGTAAGCCTCGTCAGTGGCTTGGCTATGTTGGCAAATCCAGGTACATATCGTCGATAATAGGTACACAAACCAAGAAAATTTCTAAGTTCGTGTTTGTCTCTAGGTGCTGACCAGTCTCTCACAGCCTTTATCTTCTCCTGGCCAACTTACCGACCCTTACCGGAAACCACGTGTATAAGGTAATGAACTTCTCTTTGAAACAGGTGACACTTCTCCGGGCTAAGTTTCAGGTTAGCCTTCCTCAATCTCTGGAAAACCTCTTCCAAATTCTTCATGTGGTCCTCGAATGTCTTACCTACCACAATAATATCGTCGAGGTACACTAAACAGGTTTTCCAAGATAGCCCAGCCAATACTGTTTCCATGAGTCGTTCAAACGTTGCAGGAGCATTGCAGAGCCCAAACGGCATTACGGTAAATTGCCAGAATCCTGTACCAATGGTGAAGGCTGTCTTCTCCTTGTCTTTTGGAGCCAAATCCACTTGCCAGTAGCCGCTTTTTAGATCCAAAGTAGAGAAAATCTTTTAGCCAGCCAAAGTGTCTAATGTGTCGTCTATTCGAGGTAGCGGGTAGCTATCCTACTTCGTGACGTTGTTAAGTTGACGATAACCGACGCAAAATCGTGTAGAGCCATCCTTCTTCTTCACTAACACCACTGGTGAAGCCCATGGACTGCTTGAAGGTTCAATCACAACTTCCATCTTCATGTCCTCGATTATTCTTTCCGCTTCCTCACGCTTCGCCAGTGGTAGTCTTCTTGCTGGTTGACGGATGGGTCTTGCGTCTCCGGTGTCTATTTTATGATGAACTACGTAGTCAGGTCATAAGTTCTGTCCCAAACTGTTATGGTGTTTTTATACAATCTAAGTAACCGTTGAAAACAAAAAATGATGATATGTCATTTAATGTTATCAGTGTTGAATACAAAGGTGACAAAAGTTCTTTGATAAGTTGTTAAATAATAATGGAGTGGAGTAAAAAAGAAGATCGTGTTGCCGTAATTGCCTTGCACAGGTGTGGGCATTCAGCAACAACGATTTTTAAATTATTGAAAAATTTAGAAATAACACAGAAATTTGTTTATCGCACCATCAAGCGATACACCGAAGTCTCCTCTGTTGCTGACAAACCACGCTCTGGTCGACCTCGCACTATTCGAACACCAGCAGTCAAAAAAGCTGTTGAAGCTCGTATTCGCCGAAATCCTAAACGAAAACAGAAATTGATGGCTTTGCAGATGAATTTGTCAAGGGAATCCTTGAAGCGTGTTATTAATGAGGACCTCAAACTTCATGCTTACCGTAGAAAAAAAGGCCATCTTCTTACATCACGTTTAAAAAAATTAGGCAAGAGAGAGCAAAAGCTGCTTCTTCGTCGGTACGCGGATAACAAGCATCGAGAAATTCTTTTTACAGATGAGAAAATTTTTACGATCAAAGAACATTTAAACAAGCAAAATGATAGAGTGTATGCTCATAGTAGTTCTGAAGCTGCTGAAAAGGTTCCTGTTGTTCAACGAGGTCATCACCCGGCATCTGTGATGGTTTGGTTGGGCGTTTCGTATCTGGGGGCCACACAAGTTCATTTTTGTCAAAAAGGTGTCAAAACTGGCGCTAAAGTGTATCAGGAAAACATTTTAGAGGGAATTGTAAAGTCTCTGAGTACCACTATGTTTAAAAATGAGCACTGGGTTTTTCAACAGGACTCAGCGCCAGCTCACAAAGCAAAGTCTACGCAAGAATGGTTTTATCGCCAAAATATCGACTTTATTAGACATGAAGATTGGCCCTCTTCAAGTCCAGACCTAAATCCCTTGGACTATAAAATCTGGTCACATTTAGAGGAAAAAGTGTGCTCTTCAAGCCATAGAAATTTGGAGCAGCTAAAGGCGTCTTTGATAAAAGCAGTGGCCAATATTGATATGAATATGGTACGTACTGCCATAGATGACTGGCCTCGAAGATTAAAAGCCTGTGTACAAGCACGTGGAGGTCATTTCGAGTAAAATGTAACTTGACATGACCATAGTATATTAGAGTTTCATTTTCTAATAAAATTTTGTTTCTTGATCTCATTTGTTTTATCTAGTCTTACTTTAATCTTGGGACAGAACTTATGACCTGACTACGTATATTAGTTCTCCCTTTGGTTTTCTCGTCAAATTGGAACACATCTTTAAAATTTCCAATTAGCTTCTTTGTCTTTGTTCTCTGGTCGGCGGTAAATTCTTGAAATGATGTTGATATCTGATTGATTAAAGTGTCTTGAATGTCTTGAGATGTGTTTGCCTTGGTCTTCACAGTTCGAATAATTGAGGATACTGCCATGCATTCTCCTACAATTGTTCCTCTCTTCAGAACAGCAGGATAAAAATTTACGTTCATTATTCGAACTGGTATTACTCGGCTGGCTTTGACCAGTGATTTTCCGACAACAACTCCAGTGCCAGTTTTGGCATCATCATTCTTGGGCATAACGCTACTTCCCTCACAGAAACTACCATCTAAATGTGCCTCCAGGATAGTTTCACTTCGTTCTGGGAAGGTAACGTTTTCGGCCATAAGTACGCCCGCAGCTTTGTCATCTCGTGTATTCAATACGAGTTCTTCTTCATTGGCCATCATCACTCCCTTCTTCAGGTCAAGTTTAAAACCATGCTTTATCATTGCGCCCATTCCGAGTATTAATTCATCTTCAACTTCAGCTACCAGCGCACGATGTTTGAATGCGGTTTTTCCAATAGTGATGGTGACATCTACTTCTCCTAATGCGGTAGCTTGTTCTCCTGTTGTACGTAATCGCCACTTAGTTGCTTGAAGATGCGTCTTGCCAGTTTTCTTCGCCAAGTCGGGTCTAATTATAGTTTTTGTCGCACCTGTATCCAGTAGCATTTTCAGTGGCCTTCCGTTAATAGAGCCATCCACATAGATGCTATTGGATTTATGATGAAGAGATGCAACATAACTGATGGATTGTGGAGCTACTAGATTACGGGTCGACGGTTGCCCCTTCGCATCAATTCGATTTAGTTTTCCGACTCCTTTTCTTTTCTTGTCGATTCCGTCTTCTTTTGCATTTTTCTGCAGTCTTTGCGGATGACCCAGTTCACTGCAATTCCAACACCGGAGTTTCTTTCTTCCGGTAAACACTTCACTTTCAGATCTTCAGAGTTTTCCTTTCTCTCAGCATCTATATTTCGCACTCGCGATTGGTTACGTGAAGCTTGTTTGGCAGCTTCATGCTCCAATGCATATGAGAGTGCGTCAATTAAAGTTTTTGGACGGGAAAATCGCAGTGCTTGTTGGGTTTCGCTGTCTCGAACTCCGTAGATAAATGATTGAGTGGCCAAGCACTCCAGAACGCTGTCAGGAGCTGTAGGATGTTCGAGACGAACCAAACGGGCTACGTCGGCTTCAAATTCTTGCAGACTTTCTATTGAACTCTGATATCGGTTCCTCAGCTGCGTCTGGTATACCCGCTCCAGATGCGCATTGCCATATCGCATATCTAACCGCTTGACTAGTTGGTCGTAGTCTTCTTGTTCCTCTTCCTTCAGCGTTTGTAGGATGTCGATAGCTTCTCCACGTAACGAGACAGTCAACGCTGTAGCCTTCCCCGTGGTCGTCCAGTTATTTGCTTTGGCAGCCGCTTCAAATTGTTTTAAATAATTCGGCCACGAAGATTTCCCATCAAATTCCGGTGTTTTATGTGCATTTTTGAAGTAGTATCAGGTTTTACTACTTTTCTTCCTTCTATTAGACTTGGCTCAGCTACACCAGAATTCAGAATTGACGACGATGTAATTTTAGTGAATTTTTCTCGTAGTTCTTCTATCTTCCTGACATACTTTTCTTCTAAATTCTTCAGACCTTCTTCAGTATTTTCCATTAATTTTCGTTCTAAATTTCTAGAATTTTCTTCTAATTTTTCTTCTAAACTTCTAGAATTATCCTCTAATTTTTGTTGTAATGTTCTACAATTTTCTTCTAATTTTTGTTCTAATGTTCTAGAAATTTCTTCTGCTTTTCTAGAACTCTCCTCCAATTTTTGTTCTAACGTTCCTGTCAATTCTTCTTTTAATGTTCGAGAATTTTCTTTTAATTTATTTTCTAATGTTCTAGAATTTTCTTCGGCTTTTCTAGAACTTTCTACTATTTCTTGTTTTAATTCTTCTTTTAATGTACTAGAAGTTTCATCTGCTTTTCTAGTTTAATTTTTGTTCTAATTTTTCTATCTGTTAACCAATGTCGGATACGTCAAATAAGTAATCGTCAGCATTTTCACTAGCAGCGATTAATGCTTGCCGCAGACGAGATTGTAGAACCCTTTTCAGTCCTATCGTACCTATTTCTCGTTCTTTCAGTTCTCTCTTGAGATCACTTACTTTTAATTCACTTAATTTTATTTGTTTAGTCGCCATTTTATTTATTTTTATTTATTTACGCTTCACAGTTTAACAACCCCACACCTGACACCAATTGTAACGTTTTTATTTATATGGGTGAAGTGTAACAAATAACATATATATTATTAATTAAAAGAATACATTTATTAAACGATATATAAATATTAAAAAGATAGTTAAAGGTTTATAAAAGTAACTAACACTATGATAAACAAATATTAACGCTAATTTAAAGACTAAGAATATTATAAGACAATTAAACACTAAGATTATTTATTTAAACAATTAACACTACTCTTTATGTCACTAATTACATTTATTTATGTTCACTTGTCGACTGTTGTTTATATCACCAACTATTCACGACGCTATTTATATCAGACTTCTTTACTCGTTGCTACTACATTACAGACTGCGTTCGTTGGCTTTGGCCACGGGTTATATACCTGGCGACTTTAGTTCTAGAACCTCCTGGAGAACTTCTAGAAGTAAACAGCATGTACAATAGATTACGTCAGCGCGACCTTTCCTAACAAGTTCGAACACGTCCGTGTCGGGCGCGACACTCTGGCGCCTGCTATGGCGCGGCGGCGGCGAGGGCTACGTTACAAACTGTTAAATCAAAACTTCGAACTTCAACAATATTACAACTTTAAAATTACAATTTAAAAATTACGAATCTACGTTCAATTAAAACTATCTAATAAAAGGGGATTAACTATTTTCACAACAACATAACTCGACCAGATATATAGTTTGTATCACTTTCTTATTGAGTGCCCAATATTCTCCCCTTTTCGCCAAAGTTATTTAACGATATTCAATATTAATGAAATATTAGATTCAAACATCCACACCATATTTCAAAATCCAAATAAAGAGAAAATCAATAATTCATTTTGTTATACAATAAATGCTATGAAATTAAGAAGCTTTTGCTTAAGCGAATAAGTCGAAAACATCAATTTATTTGTTAAGTATTATTACGCAGTTTAATTTATTATGTTTGTTTACATTATAAAAGACATGAGACATGACAAATCCTACTATGTAGGTAATCATTTATAATACTATTCGTTACATATTTCACTTTTATTTTTATTTAATTTAATTTGCTATCGGGAAAAACCCATACAAATGGAGGTTGACAAAATCAGTAACAATGTATAATACATAGGTATGTACATTTACAAATAATTGTAAGTTAAACAAATAACAAATAGTAACTGAGAATTAAACCTTTAGGTATATAACACAAGTATGTAAATTAATTATAAGTGAAATATCATAGATAATAACTGCAATTTCCTAAACCTTTATCTAACAAAATTAATAAATTAATCGTGGCTTAAATAACAAACAATAAATGCAAAAAGTTAAACCTTTATATAACAAAAATATGTAAACTAATTGTATGTTAAATGACAAATAATAGATATTCAAAAATCTTAGTTTGGAATAAGAAATAATAAGTAATAAAAAAAAAAGATTGAAATTGTTAAACCTTTGTCTAACAAAAGTATGTAGTATGTAAACTAATTGAAAATTAAATAACGTAAATAATACATATTCAAAAACCTTAGTTTAAAATAACATAAATAATAAGTAAACCAAAAAATATTGTTAAATCTTTATTTAACAGAAGTATGTAAACTAATTGAAAGTTAAATAATACATATTCAAGAACTTTAGTTTGAAATAACATTAATAATAAATAATCCAAAAAATTAGTTTCAAATTGTTAAACATTTTTCCAACAAAAGTATGTAAACTAATTGAAAGTTAAATAACATAAATAACAGAATATCCAGGTTTATGGCAGGCTTCAGTACATTCCAGAACCTATTCTTTACTCATATAGACAAAAACTCCTTAGTTTTAAAGAATTTATCGTGAAAAAAAATATTTTGTTTACTTTATCTATGTCTAAATCTGTAAATAATGTGAACAATTCAAATACACTCACAATACCAATAAGAAAATCCTGAAGATAAGTATCTCTTAGATTTTTGTAGATCGGACATTCAACAAAAAAATGAAATAAATCTTCGTTCCTTTGTAGATTACATATAGGGCATATCTCTAAGCCATTTAGTTCGTATTTGAACGATTTATAAAATATTATTAGTCCTCTTTTGTTTACAAGACGAATTTGACTTAATAATTGAATTTTTTAAATTGATGTTTGTAGTGTTAAGTACTTTTCAGGACCTGGTATTAATTTAATAAATTTATAGTGTAAATTGAAGTTGGAACGGTCAAGTATTTCAAAGTCTTTTTTAATTAATAAATCCTTGTAAGAAGAGATAATATTTTCAATAATAGTATTATTTATTCTTTGATTATCCCACGTGTTTTTATATCCCAATTCATACAAGAATTTTTTTTAAGTTAGAACACCAGTTTAAAGTAGGATTATTAATTTCAGAGTTTGTTATCTCTAGTAGTCTATTATATAAAATTTTTGGTAGTCTATTATCTGGCATTTGTAAAAGTTTACACCACCATCTTAGTACTTTTTTCCATACATTCAGTGACATTGGTAAAAGTCCAGTCTCCAATCTAACATAAGAGTTTGGAATATTTCTTGGCAGTCTCAGAATACTTTTTATATTGTGACGTGCGCCCCTGAGAAAAAAGTATGCATGCGCCGCTACTGATAGCATGTTCGCGAACAATGACGTAATCCCTTCGAAAGAACGTACCAGGAGGCCTATTCTGTGCACAAGTCACTAGTGACTTGTAGTCACGATGGTGATATTTCGCAGCGCTCTCTATTGACACAGAACGCGAATGACTGTATATGACGTAATATCAAGTGACTTCGAAGTCACTACCACTGAAGGTGGTGACATACACAAGTCACTAGTGACTTGTAGTTTGAAGTTAGAAAGATTGACAGAACCGTTCACTTTGCGTTCACATATTTCCGGCTTGTCAGTTGAGTGGTTGAGTACAGCGTTTGATTTTTCAGTTTTATTTATTTTTATTTTCATATTTTTTTGTATTTATATATTATAAGTAATGTACGATTGTTTTCTTTGTTGTTTAGTTTAATTTAGTTCGCAATAACTTTGTAGTAAGTACGTTAAGTTTGGTATACTTTTTCTTTTTATTAAACTTAATTTTTTAGTATAGTACTTTTTTAAATATTTTTCTTTATTATATGCAGTTTTAAATACGTAGTTTAGAAAAAATTATAGTCCCCCTTTTAACCTCCTTGATTTTGACATTGTTTTGGTGTTTGTGTGTGAAAATCTGAATGATAGTAGTCTGACAAGCGCAGGGATAGCTAATTTTAAAGCAAAGAGGAGGTTAAAGGGGGAATATAAAATTTCTACACTACGTTTTCAAAACTGCATATAATAAAGAAAAATATTTAAAAAATACTATACTAAAAATTAACTTAACCTACTTACTAGAAAATTATTACGAACTAAACTAAAAAGAAAAAATAATACAAGAACACTATACGTACACTACTTATTCTACATTAAAATACAAAAAAAATATGAAAATTAAAATAAAAAGAAAAATAGATAAAGCTACACGCTATCAAATCCAAACAAATGTTTGAATTTGAATATTCTACCAGTACTTAGTTTGAAATAGTAAAACATAGTGTAACAAAAATCCCTAAGAAGTCACTTCAACAAAACACGATATGCGGGTTGCTTACAATTTTTTACGTCATTAACTCAAGTCACCATCGTGATAGTGACATTGCGCAGAATACGTCTACAGGGCCCTTATTCTGTAACTTGCGTGAGCATTTGCGTGACTACATTAAATGACGTCACTGTTTGTTCCTAGTGACTTTTATGGGGAATTTTGTGCATTAGGTTTTTATGTCGCGAAGTTTAATATTGGTATTAGGTTTGAAATCATCATAGCGTCAATGTCATATAGGCTTCTTTGCTTAATCTAAAAAAAAATTCTGTATTCCTCATTTCGAAAGGATTTCATCCATCCCTCAACTTTCTACGTATTATTCGGGTATCATACCTTTCTTCTAATATCTCCTCCTCAGCTAAAGCTATAAAAATACCAGCTAAAGCCATTATGAGGAGAACTAGGTATAATCTGAAACAATTTTAACAATATAAACCAAATAATAAGGTAAATTGATAACCTCAAATTATGATACACTTACATTTGTGAATTATTTAATCACTAAAAAGAAACGATAAAAATAAAAACAAATTAAAAATAACAAGAAACAACAAAAGACGTAATATAACAATAAAAATAAAACAACAACAAAACGCGCAAAATGACAGCAATACGAGACAACTACAGAATTAAAGTGAGATAGGTAGTCACGCAAGTGAGAAACAGGACCTCTGTAGGTCACGCAACTATATTTGCGTGTCTCGCAATGTATGACGTCATAACTACTAGTTCTTCAGATCTCTAATAGATGGCATACTGTATACATGTGAGTAATTTGTGTTAGTATTGGTGTCGTAAATGCTCACGCAAGTTACAGAATCAGGGCCCAGAGCGATAATA
The DNA here is from genome assembly GCA_951394225.1 of Harpalus rufipes. Lineage (NCBI taxonomy): Eukaryota > Metazoa > Arthropoda > Insecta > Coleoptera > Carabidae > Harpalus > Harpalus rufipes. Next base: position 29,063,813 of record OX596278.1, on the reverse strand, counting down.
CAATCCCCGACGCGCTGAGACAGGTTAATTGCGCCGTGACCTCATTCCTTTGTATACGGGTCATTGTCGCTTTAGAAGAGTTCTAGAATGATAGGGGCTGTATAAATACCGTCGGGAGAACAGCGGGAGACAGTATCATATATACAAGCAACCAGATATGAACTCAGTGATATAAATAAACAGTTGTTAACATAAATAAATGTAGTTACATAAATAAGTGCAGTGATATAAATGTTAGATAAATAATCGTAGTGTTTAAGCGTTTAATAATATTCTTAGTGTTTATAATTATTTAATCGTAGTGTTAGTTGTTTTTATTATCTTTTAATATTAAATCCTTTATCGTTTAATAAACGTATTCTTTTAGTTAATCGTAATTGTCTATGTTATACACTTCACCTATATAAATAAAAACGTTACAATATATTGAATTTGACATTTTTCAATTGGGTCTATGTGAAATGGCCCCCAAATTTCAGAAGCGTAAAGCGCAATGGCTTTAACTATTGACTCTAACAACGACTTTTTCTTCCCACCCTTCTGATTTACCCTTATAGAGAATAGCAATAACTGCATTTTTATAATTTTCATTAACAGCTACATTAAATTTCGAAGATGGGCTTAACGTTAGTCCTAAGTAACAAAATGTGGAGCAAACTTGTATAGGTGTATTGTTATAAAGAATTGGAATATGGTTCTTCTTTGGTCTTCCTTTATGGAATATTAAAATATTTGTTTTTTCTGTATTTACTTCTAGTAAATTTTGGGTGCAATAACTATATAGTATTTTTAATTTTCTATTAACATTACTGAATTAGCAAGCAATGCTAAATCATCCGCATATGCCAATAAATTTACTGCGTTATAACCATCTATGTTTAAACCAGTGGTTTCCGATTTTTCAAAGAGTGACCATATGTCGTTGATAAAAATTGCAAAGAGTATTGGAGATAATATTTCACCCTGCAGTAAACCTTGCGTTATTCTTATAGGGTTGGAGAGTTGGTTTTGTAATTTAATTTGCATGTGGGCATTTGCATATAAGTTCTGTATCAGTCTTATTATTTTTGATGATATACCATTGTTATACAATTTACACCACAAAATTGAGTGATTTATAGTATCAAAAGCTTTACGAAAATCGATATATTTCACTTAAATTTTCATAATAACGAAGGTATCGGAAATTATTTTTTTAATGTATTAAAACTATAGGTTAAATAGTTACAATTATAATAAGTATTTTATTATATAAATCTAGTTCACTTTCTTGTTTGTGTTTAAAATTCATAATTGTCATATATTGGTAATATTTCTTTTATTTTGTATATGGATTGCCAATCGTCATTTGTATAAGAGCTTTTTCTTACAACAAATAAACGGATTATTATTATTATTATTAATTTAAGACTAAGAATATTATTATATATTTAAACACTAAGATTATTTATATAAACAATATTATATCACTATATTTATTTATGTACACAACTCGTAGACTGTTTATGTATATCACCAAATGTTCATTGCTCGTTTCTTTTATATAACAGACTGTGTTGGTTGGTTTTGGCGACGGGTTTATATAGCACAATGTCCTTCGAAGCGACAATAACATCGAAAACAAAGAATCACCCCACCGGATGTAATTAAACCAGTCTAGACGTATGGGTTAAACCCCGGCGGGGATTACGTCATCACTCGAGAACATTCTACCGGTGGCGGCGCTCGTATTCGGGCGCGTCGGGTGGGTGCACGCTACACTGCCCCCTCCTTAAGACTGCTTCGTCCCGGAACAGTTCTCGATGGCGAAATCTGCACGTGTTACCTTTGGTGCATTGAGAGGTCTTGAAGAAGTGACAGTTGATGGTCTGCTGGAGTTCTTCTTTCTGTCCGTTAAGGTTAAAGTTGCAGACGAGAATTTCAATGCCAGTATAGCGCAAGAGGATCTCCAACATGTTTCTAACAATCCTCCAATCCAAACCATCTAGTCCACAGCCTAGCTTCGATACTGCTAGCTTCAAAATGTCATTCTCTAGCAGATGATCCTTCAAATCGTACAGTGAGTTCCATAGACTACGATACGACGGCTTCTGGTACGAGCGTAGTTTTGTAACCAGGTAGTAGATATACCGCTGATGTTCTGTATTGTTATCCTTCAGTCGTAGAGTTTTCCCGACGGATGGACATTGGTTGGTCAGTTCTTATAGTCGTCCAAATTTCGTTTTAAAGACTGAAGCTATGCCGCGTGACATCTTTAAATCTTCTGATACGCAGTGGCCGAGGGAATAATCTGAAGACACAGTGAACAAGTCTTCTCTGTAAGTCCGTAACATAATCTTCCCCGGCCAGGTCTTATGGTTTACTGCCGAACAACAAGTCACATGGTAAGCGCAATTCACGCCCGAATAAGATGTTCGCAGGAGTTTGCCCTGTTGTTTCATGTACGGATGAACGATGAGCCATCAGGAACAGATGAAGATGTCGGTCCCGGTCTGTTTGGTGGTTGATGACTACCTTCGAAAAATATCGGTTGATCGTTCTGTTCATTCGTTCAACCATGCCATCGGCCTGCGGATGAAATTCGGTTGTCCTCGTTTTATTAATTCCTAATATCTTACAGATAACTTGGAAAACGGCAGACTGAAAGTGAAGTTCACGTGGTACACGAAATCGGCATATACATTCTTTTACTAAAGTTTTAGCAACCGTGGTGGCTTCCTGGTTGGGTACTGGATAAGCGTCAACCCATTTGGTGAAGTAGTCCATGACAACCACGATGTATTTATTTTCGGTATCGCTTTCTGGAAATGACCCGGCCAGGGCAATCGCAATGCGCTCAAATGGACTGCCCACGTTCTCTTGGCGCATTGGAGCTTTTCGCAGTTTATGCGGACCGTTGCTCCTAGCACAAACCACACATTTATTACACCAGTCTTTAACGTTTTCCTTGCAGTTAACCCAGTAAAATCGCTGGTGCAATCTTTCTTTCGTTTTGTTGACTCCATAATGGCCATCTTCAGATCCGCCATGGATCTCTTTCAATAAGTCTAGTACTCTTCTCTTAGGAATAACCAACTGAGTTCTCGTCTCAGTTCATCGGCATTTTCCACCACGCGCTGCATCACCATGGAGTCCCATTGCGCCCAGTAAGATTTTATACTCTGGGACTACGGTGCAATATCTTCCCATATTGGTTTGCTCTCTTCTGCTTTCCATTCCAGGCCACCTGACCTTCTGGATTCTTGAAATGTAGCAGCCATTTTAAAGCGGCATGGTCAGTTCTTATCAAAAAATTTCGTCCGTATAAGTATTTGTAGAAATGCTCCACAGATTTCATGACTGCCAAAAGTTCTTTTCTGGTGACACAATAATTCGGTATTCGGCATTACGGTAAATTGCCAGAGTCCGTTACCGATGGTGAAGGCTATCTTTTCCTTGTCTTTTGTGTCCAAATCTACTTGCCAGTATCCGCTCTTTAGATCCAGAGTGGAGAAAATCTTCGATCCAGCCAAAGTGTCCAGTGTATCGTCTATTCGAGGTAGCGGGTAGCTATCCTTCTTCGTCACGTTGTTAAGTTGACGATAATCGACGCAAAATCGTGTAGAGCCATTCTTCTTCTTCACTATCACCACTGGTGAAGCCCATAGACTGCTTGATGGTTCGATTACACCTTCCATCTTCATGTCCTCAATAATTCTTTCAGCATCCTCACGCTTCGCCAATGGTAGTCTTCTTGCTTGCTGGCGGATGGGTCTTACGTCTCCGGTGTCTATGGTGAACTATATTAGTTCTTCCTTTGGATTTCTTGTCGAATTGGAACACATCTTGAAAATTTCCCATTAAATTCTTTGCTTTGGTTCTCTGGTCGGCGGTCAATTCTTGAAACGATGTTGATATTTGATAGATTAGCGTGTCCGGAATTTCTTGAGATGTGTTTCCATTGGCCTTTACAGGTCAAATAATCGACGATACTGTGAAGCATTCTCCTTGTTCCTTGTTCCTCTTTTAAGAACAACCGGATAATAATTTATGTTCATTATTCGAACTGGTATTACTTGGCTGGCTTTAACCAATATTTTTCCGACTACTCCAGTGCCAGTTTTGGGATCATCATTCCTGGGCTCAAGCATAACAATACTTCCCTCACAGAAACTACCATCTAAATGTGCTCCCAGGACAGGATAATAACGTCTTCGGCCATTAGTAAGCGCACAGCTTTGTCGTGTCGTGGGTTTAATACGAGTTCTTAGTCATTAACCATCATCTCTCCCTTCTTCAGGTCAAGCTTAAAACTGTGCTTTGTCATTGCGTTCATACCGAGTATTAATTCATCTTCAACTTCAGGTACCAGCGCACGATGTTTAAAGGAGGTGTTTCCAATAGTGGTGGTGACATCTGTTTCTCCTAATGCGGTAGTTTGTTCTCCCGTCGCTATGCGCAATCGCCACTTAGTTGGTTAAAGATGCGTCTTGCCAGTTTTCTTTGCCAAGTCGGGTCTAATTATAGTCTTTGTCGCACCCGTATCTAGTAGCATTTTCAGTGGCCTTCCATTAATAGAGCCATCCACGTAGATGCTGTTGGATTTGATGATGAAGGGATGCGACATAACTGATGGATTGTGGGGCAGTAGCCCCGGTCAACCGGTAATGTAGTAATTACCGGTCGACAATTACCCTTTCGCATCAACTCGACTTACTTTTCCGACTCCTTTTCTTCCTTCGTTGATTCCGTCTTCTTTTGCATTTTTCTGCAAAGTCTCTGCGGATGACCCAGTTCACCGCAGTTCCAACAGCTGAGTTTCTTTCTTCCAGCAAACATTTCAGTTTAAATTCGTCGTAACCTCTCATCTAAATCTTCCGTGTTTTCATTTCTCTCCGTATCAATATGTCGCACTCGCAATTGATTACGTGAAGCTTGTTTAGCAGCTTCATGTTCTAATGCATATGACAGCGCGTCGATCAAAGTTTTTGAGCGAGCCATTGCAGTGATTGCTGAGTTTCGTTGTCTCGAACTCCGTAGATAAATGATTGAGTGACCAGGCACTCCAAAACGCTACCAGGGGCTGTAGGATGTGCGAGACGAATCGAACGAGCTACGTCAGCTTCAAAGTCTTGAAGGCTTTCTTTTGAACTCTGATACCGGTTCCTCATTTGCCTCTGGTACACCTGCTCCAGATGCGCATTTCCATACAGCATATCCAACCGCTTTACTAGTTGGTCGTAGTCTTCCTGTTCTGCTTCCTTCAGCGTTTGTAACATGTCGATAGTTTCTCCACGCAACGAGACAATCAACGTTGTGGTCTTCTCCGTGGACGTCCAGTTATGTGCTTTCGCAACAACATCAAATTGTTTTAAGTAGTGCGGCCACGAAGATTTTCCATCAAATTCCGGTGTTTTGATGTGCATTTTTGTGCTAGTATCAGGTTTTACTACTGTTTTTTTTTTGTTTTATTTGTTTGTTTTGTTCTAATTTACCAAAGTCGGATAGGTCAAATAAAAGTAGGTAATCTTAAGGATTTTCACCAGAATCGATTAATGCGTGCCGCAGTCTTTCTGGAAGCACTGACTTCTTCCCTGCTGTCTCTAAATCCCGTTCTTTCAGTTCTTTCTTGAGATCACTTACTTTTAATTTATTAATTTTATTTGTTTAGTCGCCATTTTTTTTATTTACATTTTTTTTATTTACACAGTTTATTATAACCCCACACCTGACACAAATTGTAACGTTTATTTATTTGTGTGAAGTATAAAAATAAGAGAAATAATATTAATTAAAATAATACGTTTATTAAAACGATAAATAATTACGATAAATATTCTAAAAGATAATAAAAGTAACTAACACTATGATTAAATAATTATAAACACTAATTTAAGATTAGCAATATTATTAAATACTTAAACACTAAGATTATTTATTTAAACAATATTTATAGCACTACATTTATTTATGTTCACAACTCGTAGATTGTTTATGTATATCACCAACTGTTCATTGCCCGTTGCTTCTATATAACAAACTGTGTTGGCTGGTGTTGGCGACGGGTTTATATAGCGCGATGTCCTTCAGGAGCTTTCCGCGCCAGGGATTACATCGCTCGAGAACATTCTAGCAGTGGCGGCGCTTGTATACGGGCGTCGGGTTGTCGCGCGCTACTGTATCATTGCTAATTTCCTAATGTAATATTCAAATAATTTTAATAAATTTATATGTTTTTATAAACTGACACTTTCATAAAGAAAATTGAAAGATTTCAACGCAGAGTGAATTAAAAATGTAAATAAAAATGGGAGTAAATTGAAAATGAGAAATGGATTATATTTAATTTGTTATTTACAACATTTATTTTGTCTCAGCTCGCAGCCATTGTTACTACTCTATTATTTTAATAATTTTCGTATTTTTCCTGTTTGGAACACATGAATGTAGCAAACTATACATTGCTGGAAAATTAAAAAATCTTTTTTCAATGATGCCATTACCGTATAAAATTATAAGTTCGGCCCTAATAGTTCAGTGGGTAGAGCAACGGATATAAGTAATGAGCACGCCAGTGGTCCCGGGTTCTAATCCTGCTAAGACATGCATCATGTTTGTATGTATATACAGAAGGTTTCAAAAATCTCGCCTCGAAGTTCGCTTCCCGGCTCGTTCACTATTGGTAACTTTTTTACTTGAAGAAGTACGAGTTTGGTTAAATGAGCAAAATTATGCCACTTTGAATTATAAAACGGGTCCTAATTTTTTTATTTTAAATAGGAACATATATTTTTTATTTGATTATTCGCTAGAGACCTGAAATCTCAATTCAACAATGTGTAACGTTTATTTATTTGGGTGAAGTGTAAAAATCAAAAAAATATTATTAATTAAAATAATATGTTTATTAAACGATAAATAATTAGGATAAATATTAAACAGATAATAAAAATAACTAACACTATGATTAAATAATTATAAACACTAATTTAACACTAAGAATATTATTAAATGCTTGAACACTAAAATTATTTATTTAAACAATATTTATATCACTATATCTATTTACATAACTACATTTACGTTCACCACTCGTAGACTGTTTATTTATATCACCAACTTCATTGCTCGTTGCTTCTATATATCGGACTATTTCTCCGCTGTCCTTCGGACGTTATTTATACAGCCCAGTGTCATTCTGGAACTTTCTGACGCGACCATTGTCGAACAGAAAGAATCACACCACCGGATGTAATTAACCAGTCTGAACGCGTATGGGTTTTCCCCTGCCGGGGGGGATTACTACATCCCTCGGGAATATTCTACCAGTGACGGCGCTCGTATACTCTTAAGTCAGGGGCGCACGTTACCAATGTAATCGTTTCAATGCCATCACATGATGATTTTTTTAAGAAAAATCCATTTAACCTCGAAATTTAACAGTGATAATTACTTTATGATCAGTATTCGAAACATGAAAAGTTTAATATATTCCGAATACGATATCACACAATTTCTTGATTGCACTAATTAAGAAATTGTGTGATATATTCGGAATTATTTGCGAAAATAAAAAGTGTAAAATTTACATTTTCATGCTTTACACATAAATATGATGTCGTTAATAGTTCTTCTGTTCTCCAATGATAATAAAATTAGTTTATGTAATATTTGGTGATAGTGTAATCAATATTAAACCTGCTGCATAGAATGACAATCGACAATGAACTTTTTTTAACCTAATCTATTAGTTTGATATGCATATTATAAATGCATATATTCCATCTGTGATTGTACTGATTGTAGTGATTGTAACAGTTATTAACGTCAATAGACTTCAGCCGTGTCCGTAATTTACATATTGGCTATGTGGCGTTCAATTTTTTCGTAATACCGTAAAGTTCTTCACGATACTGTAATTTTTTTTAGAAATATTTTATCCTTAATTGCAGTGCCTGTTATAAACTTTAACGGCCGGCGGCCGTTATTATAACGCCTTTTCACTTTTCTTTTTCATTCGTACGTCCATTATAATCCTTAACCGCCGGCGTCCGTTATAGAGCCCTTTTCATTTATGTGTTTACTTCTGTTAAACATAGTAACGGTATGATATTAAGAAAAGTAATATACAAGATTTTTTTTAAAATATTGTTCTAAATATAAAGCCAAGTAATCTATAAGCTTTCTTTACAATGATAATAATATAATACGTTATCCCTAAGCTGAGCAAAACAAGATTTTTTTTAGACCAGTGGTTCTCAAAATACGGGTTGCAAATTTCTTATTTAATTCAACGATATTTACATGTAATACCCTAATATTATAAAATATTTGAGAAAAATTCAAAATTAAAAATGTATAATTTTTATTTAAATGTGCCTATGCGAAATGTTTGTTAGAAGAAAGAAACTTCGCTGTTACAAAAGAAGACGGAAGCGAAAAAGACAGAGGACGCGAAAAAGAAAGAGGACGCGAGAAAGAAAGAGAGCGAGTTAAACAAGAAACTATAGAAGAAATCAAGGAATAATCCGTTGATGTCAAAAATAAATATGAAGAAAGTATGGACAGTGAGGATTAGTTGACAATTATACTGGAATGGAAAGTGAAGAGAGCAAACTAATAGGAAAGATGTTGCACCACACTCACAGAATGTAAAATCGTACTGGACGCAATGGGCCTCCATGGTGATTGAGGAAAGCTTATGGAACTGAGATGAAAACTCATTTGGTTATTCCTAAGAGAAGATTAGAAAGATTGCGCCAGCGATTTTACTGGGTTAACTGCAAGGAAGATGTTAAAGATTGGTGCCAGAGATGTGTGGTTTGCGCTGGAAGCAACGGTCCGCATAGACGACGAAGAGCTCCAAAGGATCAATATTAAAACGTTGACAGTCCATTTGAGCGCATTGCGATTGACGTGGCCGGACCTTTTCCAGAAAGTGACGACGGAAATAAATACATCGTGGTTGTCATAGACTACTTCACCAAATGCGTTGAAGCCTGTGCATTACCCTACCAGGAAGCCACCACGGTCGCTGAAACATTAGTCAAAGAATGTATATGCCGGTTTGGTATACCAAATAAACTTCACTCTGACCAGTGAAGAAATTTTGAGTCTGCCGTTTTCCAGAATAACTGTAAGATATATTAGGAATTAATAAAACGAGGACAACTGCATTACATCCGCAGTCCGATGGCATGGTTGAACGAATGAACAGAACGATCGACCGATATTCGTCGAAGGTAATCTCCAACCACCAAAGATACTGGGACCGACATCTTCATCTGTTCCTGATGGCTTATCGTTCATCCGTGCATGAAACAACAGGGCATACTCCTGCGAACATCTTATTCGGGCGTCAATTGCGCTTACCATGTGAGTTGGTGTTCGGCAGTAAACCTGGGTAGAACCTGGCCGAGTAAGATTACGTTACGGACTTACGGAGAAGAATGGATGGCATCCATGAACAAGTCCGCACGAACATCCAAGTTGCCAGCGGCCGAATGAAGGACCAGTATGACATCAAGGCAGAAAAAAGGTGGATATCAACCTGGGGATTTAGTGTGGCTTTACAATCCACAAAGGCGTCGCGGTTTATCACCAAAGCTGCAAAGAAATTGGAAGATCGTTAAAAGGATAAACGGCGTAATATATAGAATTAGGAAATACCTACCGGGAAGCCGAGAGTAGTACCGTAGTACACTTTAATCGACTAGCCCCTTTCGTCGGTGACAACCATGAAGACCATCGTGGCGCAACGGTTCGTTGCATCATAGCTCAAGAACCGACTTTTGAAGACTTCTGATCACAAGGCGCGGTATGGCGTGACGAAAAAAGAACATCGTCTTCAGATTATTCGCTCGGCCACTGCGTATCAGAAGACCTAAAGATGTCACGCGGCATAGCTTCAGTCTTTAAGACGAAATTTCAAGAACTGGCCAACCAAAGTCCATCCGTCGGGAAAACGTTACGGCTGGGGGATAGCAATACAGAACGTCAGCGGTATATCGCAGTCTATGGAACTCACTGTGCGATTTGAATCTGCTAGAGAATGACATTTTGAAGCTAGCAGTACCGAAGTTAGGCTGTGGTCTTGTGGTCTAGATGGTTTGGATTGGAGGATTGTTAGAAACATGTTAGAGATCCTCTTCCGCTTTACCGGCGTTGAAATTCTCGTCTGCAACTTTAACCGTAATAGACAGAAAGAAGAACTCGAGCGGACCATCGACTGTCACTTCTTTAAGACTTTTAAATGCACCAAGGGTAATACATGCAGACTTCGTCATCAAGAACTTTTCCGGTTTTAAGGAGTGGACAGTGTAGCGTGTGTGCACCCGACGCGAGAACGGTTCCGCCGCCGCTGATAGAACGTTTCTCAAACGATGACGTAATCGTCGCAGACAGGTCTCAACCTGCCTAATTACGTACGGTCGGCTGATTCCTTTGTATTCAATGGAATGCTCTGGAAAAGGTACGCCGGACTGTGTAAATACCATCAGGGAGGACAGGCGGGACATTCTGATATAGACAGGAATCGTGAAATGAATAGTTGGTGATATAAATAGTCTACGAGTGGTGAACATAAATAAATATAGTAATACCTGGAGTTTGTTTTATCAGTAAACATAGGTTATATCATTACCATATTTACAATATAAAAACATAGGGATAATTAACATAGACTAAAATAAAAATTAAATTATAAATTAAAGAAATGAGAAATTATTCATTTATGTCTATACACTTAAGAAGTACATTAAACTAACCAGGAATTTTTATTTTAACTTATCAAATGCTCAAAATTGGCACCACTAACTTCTACACAATACACAATAACCACGTGGTACACCAAACCCGCATACACACTCTTTGAGTAAGGTTTCAGCGACCGTGATGGCTTCCTGGTAGATAGGCTTCAACCTACTTGGTGAAGTAGTCCATGACAACCACGATGTATTTATTTCCGTCTTCTCTTTCTGGAACTGGTCCGGCCACGTCAATCGCAATGCGCTCAAATGGACTGCCAACGTTGTATTGACGCATTGGACTTTTCATCGTCTATGAGGGCCGTTGCTGGAAGCGCAAACCACACATTTCTTCCACCAGTCTTTAACGTCTTTCTTGCACTTAACCCAGTAAAATCGCTGACGCAATCTTTCTAATGTTTTGTTGACTCCCAAATGGCCACCGCCAGATCCGTCATGGATCTCTTTTAACACGTCTGGTACTCTACTCTTAGCAATGACCAACTGAGTTCTCTTCTCAGTTCCATGGCATTCTCAACCACACGCTTTAACAGGCCATCAATCACCATGGAGTCACATTGCGCCCAGTACGATTTTACAATCTGTGACTGTGGTGCAACATCTTCCCATATTGGTTTGCTCTCGTCGCTTTCCATTCCAGTAATATTTTCAAAGTCGGGTCCTTGCGTAGTTCATCGGGCTGCCAACTATCGTTGACTACTGTTATTCTGGCAATGGTGCAATGTTTTTCTCCTAGTCGACTACCATATTTGCCTCCCTTAGCATGGCCTTCTGAACAATGCGTCGACGTTACTTGCCTTTCTTTCAAGTTCCTTTCTCTGTCTTGACTTTCTTCTTCCTTGTGGTGAGAGGTATGGCATCGTCGTCATCGTTATCTATCTCGAGTTTTCGTTTCTCACTCGATCTGTCCATACGAATCGCCAAGGACACGTCTTCCCCGCTGTCTTCAGGCCCCGTTTCAAACTCCTTAGATTGGAATCGCAGCTGCTCGTCAGAAAACTATTCATTTCAGGTTGGCTTTCCTCTACATCTGGAATTTCTTCCTAGATTTCTTCTTTAATTCCTTGCTGAGCACGCCCTCTTTTCTTTCATGCGTTCTCTTTCTTTTTTTTTCTTCCGTCTTCTTTCTTCATATCCATCCTTGACATCAACGGATTCGTCCTTTACCTCTAGTATTTCTGCCTACATTTCTTTTTTTTTTTAATTTCTTACTGAGCACGTACATTTTCTCTCTCGTGGTCTCTTTCTTTTTCGCTTCCGTCTTCTTTTGTAACAGCGGAATCTCTTCCTTCTAGCAAACACTTCATTTATAATTCGTCGCACTTTTTCATCCATGCCTTCAGTGTTTACATTTCCCTTAGCATAAATATTACGCACCCGCAATTGGTTACGTGAAACTTGTTTGGCAGCTTCACGATCTGATACATATAAGAGTGCGTCAACCATAGTTTTTGGGCGGCCGAATTGCAGTACTTGTTGAGTATTGCTATCTCGTACTCCAGAGATGAGTGCCTGAATGGCCAGGTACTCCAAATCGCTGTCAGGAGTTATAGAATGTGCGAGACGACCCAAACGACTCACGTTGGCCCCAAACTCCAGAAGGCTTTCTTCAATTTTTCTAGAAGTCTCCTCCAATTCTTGTTTCAATGTTTGTTCCAGAAATCCAGAATTCTCCAATCTTCGTTCCAACATATGCTCCGTATTTCCAGAATTCTCCTTCAATTTCCGCTCCAACATTTGCTCCATGATTCCAGAACTCTCCTCTACTCTTCCAGAATTCCCCTTCAATTCCTCTTCCAATTTCTGCTCCAGAATTTCATAATTCTCCTCTACTCTTCCAGAATTCGCCTCCAATTCTTCTTCCAATTTCTGCTCAAAAATTCCAGAATCTTCTTCGGCTTTTCTAGAACTCTCGTTCAATTCACGTTCCATTGTTCTAGAATGTTCCATTAATTCTTCGTCCAGTACTCCGGAATTTTCCTCCAATTTTCTAGAACCTTCATGCAATTCCCTTTCCAATGTTCTAGAATATTCCTTTAATTCTTCTTCCAGTGCTCCGGAATTTACTTCCACTCTTCCAGAACTTTCATGCAATTCTCTTTCCAGTGTTCTAGAATGTTCCAATAATTCTTCTTCCAGTACTCCGGAATTTTCCTTAACTTTTCCAGAAGTTTCCTCCAATATCCGATCCAAACGTCTAGAACTTTCTTGTCTTAATGTTCTACAAAATTCTATTAAATCTCTACAAACGTCGGATGCGTCATACGGAATTTCGAATAAGTAATCTTCAGGATTTTCACCAGCATCGATTGTATTATCGCTCTGGTACGTTCTTTCGAAGGGATTACGTCATTGTTCGCGAACATGCTATCAGTAGCGGCGCATGCATACTTTTCTCTCAGGGGCGCACGTCACAATACTATAGAAATATTTTACATTTGGATAAATGAGCCGATTATTTACCAACTTCACAAGTTTTCTTAGAACTGTTACGAACACGGCCATGGAAAACTTATAGGTACTTCAACATGATGTTTAGCTAATTTGTCACTTACCTACATTGAGAATTAGGGCTTATAATTCTGGTTAGTTGATCTTCGGACAGGGCACGATATTTGGGATACATGTGGAACCTTGTGGAACTATAATGTCCTTGGTCGTAATTATAAAGAAACGTATAGGTATTCATTGCACCAATTTTTTTTTGTAGATATGCACATTTTAAACTGAGGACTTAATAAAAATGTTAAGAATTACTAAATTTACAAATGATTTTATTTTAGAACAAATACAACTATTTTTATAAATGTAATACAGTATTTTTATTACTTATGTTATTTACTGTACAAAAAATTGTTTTTCGTGCTCTTTTTTACTGGAGAAAAATTGGTATCGTAAAAGTGGTAATAAAAGTATTGTAAATATTGTATAGTTAAAAATACAATAATTATAAGATCTTGTTCTATAATAACATAATGTAAAATACTATGTATTTAGTTCATTTTGTTGTTAAAATATAGTAATTGCGTTATTGTTTCATTTACTATAATTATATATTGTTTTAACTGTAAATTATTTTATAAAATATAAAGTTACTATATATAATAGTATCATGAATAATAGTATAAGTAAATTATTATAAACGCTACAGTTATCTTTGTAATAATATCCATTAATAAAATAAATGTTTTTATTTACATACTGACATATTCTAATATCTAGGGTAAAGTCAATAGTGCAGCAGCTAATAACAGTGACCTGTTTGAGTGAAATAATTCGTTAATCTACACCCAGTTAAATTTATTCCTCCAAAATAAACAATATTCCTATGTCTACATAGGTATGGAATTTTATATTATAAGCTGGAATATGAACAATATCTTCCAAAGTTTATAAGACTATAAGTAATATAGGGAACAGCAGAATTCACTGTTTGATAATAGAACACAAAAACTCCAAAGTCTACTTATAAAAATTTAAGTTTTCATTTAAGATATATTAGTTTTTTAGCAATTGAAAATTGTGATCCTTGTATTACACTGTTCATATTTCAACGTATATGTATAGCACATAGTTGACAATACAATATCTATGTAGTCATATGAATATTGTTTATTTTACTATAACTTTTACTACAATAAATATCGTTAATTTAAATAGTAATTGTTACTAAAATGAACATTGTTACCATAATAGATATAGTAAAATGAACTATACTTTTTTAATTATATACGTATAGTACATTATACTAGTGTATATATTTGTCAGTGTATTATAATGAATCTTTTGTCATTCTTGTAAAGGTTATAGTTACTTTGTACATTGAGTTATTATAATTAATGCACACATATATTCTCACATAAAAATTATGCAACAAAATAATTATGTAAGATTTAATTAAAGAATATGCAAAATATTTTTCACAATCATTTACCTATATGCAACATTTTTCTAATAAGTTTTTGATTACATGTGGAACTTTGTATTGTTATAACAAATAAATAATCTGACTTCTAAAATATTTTTATCTAATTTTTATAAATTGTTCGATACAAATGTGACCAGTAATTGACATATAGTATTTATGTTTCAAAATTTTTTATCTGCACATTTAGTATAATATCACTTGAACATGAGTTAAGAGCTTTAAATGTTTCACTTGAAAGGAAAATTCCTTTTTGCATAGTTTTTATGTCATTCCATGATACTGTATATAATGAATAAATTGCACTATTTAAGCTAAATAACAGTTTTTTTGGGCAAGAAGAATAATACAATTGTATTAACAGTTGAAATGCATTGGCTTCACTTTGACCACCAAGAAACCACATACAAATTGAAGTATCGGGGAATTCTTCGATTCTGGAAAAAATCTTTTTATTATAAAAAATATATGAATATTTATATATCTTTACCTACTGCGGTTGGCTACATTTATTTTTAAGAAAAATTGTTTTCCTGTATGATGTTGAACACAATATGTATTATTGTGAATATTACGTACATCAAAAGTTATGTTACATTTAAAATATTGGATAAAGGGTCCATCATGAGTTGTTTGAAAATGTTGTGTAATCATGTCCCCTATTAAAAAACAATATATTTATATAAGATACTTATATCAGTTAGCCATAACACCTTTAATACGTTCAGTACAATCATTACTAAATGGGCAGTGGCATAATAAATCATATATTTGATTTGTAGAGTGACTGTCTATTTCATTAATATAAATATTTCCGTCCTCGTCGAGAGAATCAAATGATCTTCCGCACTGCATTCTAGAAATGAGATTTGTCTTGTTTCCCTCTTTAAATATTGTACGTGGAGTACCTCCAGGACTACTGGTGCTAGCACTAAATATTTCACTAGTAGATAAAGATTTTGTCCTTAAATCAGAATTAAATTCACTTAAGAAGGTCTTCGGCATTAAAGTCTGATTTGAGAGGTTTTCAGCTGAAGATGACTTTTCTACTACTCGTTCTAGGAATCTGTTTGTATGAGATTGCGTAACTTTGATTTCAGGATTTTTACTGTTTTTGCGGAGACGAAATATTTCATTTATTTTTGCTGTTCTTAGTTTATAATTTTTTTCTTTGAATAATTCGAAAGCTTCAACAACAGAATTGTACACTTGATCGGCAAAAAGAGATCTGCCTCTGGAGAGACGAATTCTGCAAACTGGACATCGTTCAGATTTCGCATGGCATCTTGAACAGATGATATGACCATTCACACACTGGCTAGCGGGTGGAGCAATCGTATCCATGCAAACGGGACATTCCATGGAACATAAAATTGCAGACAAGCATGTTGAAAGTCGCTGCATATTTGATGGCATTGGACCGCAACATAAGTTCTGTAATTTTATTTACTAAGATTATGAAATTATTTCTTTATCAAACAAATACGGATTATTTTAAAGATAAACTAGATTAGTTAGGTATCACAAAATAAATAAATATTGCTGTGTATAACATTCATTAAAATGTCAACCAAAAGAAAAATAAAACAGTACAGTATAAAATTCGAATGTTAATTTACGTTTGTTGTTTTAAAGAATCCTTGGCTGATTTATCATAATTTTTAATGATCTCGAGGAACTCACGTACATAGCTATATTATAATTGAAAACATGTATTATTCATAATAACACAAGCGTTATATAATAACTATTATTTAGAAACATTATTCCCACCATATTTCAAATGTTATCAAATTAATAAAACAGATATAATGCAGGTGTATTAATTTAAAATTCATTATTTCGTATTTTATATATATATACCGTGTATCCCAAGCAAAACCTTGACATAGGCGTTTAATATGGGAAAACAGTTTTTTGCAAATAAAAAGTGTCCGGCAGAAAATTAAGCCATGCTATTGAACATCATAATAGTACATTACCTCCTGTACGTTATTTAATACTACATACTCTATTATCAGTGCAAAAATTAAAAAAAAATATAAATAACTGTCAATAAATATTTGTTTCAATATTTTATTATGTAATAAAAAATATTTGCAATTGTCATTGTGGCTGAATGGTTAGCATGGCTGCCTGTGGAATAAAACAACTTTCGAAGATTGGGGTTCAAATCTCCATCAAGCTATACTTTTCATTATTTTTTTTATTTATGAATTAATTTCGAATTGTAATACATTTTTATAATATTCACTCGTTAGCGTTTAAGAAATTTATTTTGACACGAATATTTGATATAAACAAAACGAAAAACCAAACAATGAACACATTGTTGACACGAAAAGAAAAATACTTTAAATAATTTTTATAGAAAAAGCTTATTTCTAAATTATTGTAATTGAAAATAGAAGATAGATATTGAAATGGATAACAATATTTTATAAATAAAAATAATAAGTTTTAACAATGACAAAAATTGATTACAATAATCAAAATATGGATTTAATAAAAATACATAATTCTTTCTTTTGATCTTAATAAAACATGATTGAAACATGAATATGTGTATGTTTTGTATTTTTACTGTATTTATAAAGAAAATGTATGTGGTATAGTTTAAAATCTTGCTTTTCACGGTTACTGCTTCCATTGAAATTACCATTATATCGTGATAGAAACTTATTTGTAATTAATTAATTCATCCATTTTATCTCATAATATCTTTAATATAATTTGTAATTAATACATAAATAAATAAAATATGAAAAGTTTAGTTTGATGGAGATTTGAACCCCAACCTTCAAAAGTTCTTTCATTCCACAGGCAGCAATGCTAACCATTCAGCCACAATGACAGTTGAAAATATTTTTATATTACATAATAAAATATTGAAACAAATATTTATTGACATTTACTTATAATTTTCTTTGATTTATGCAATGATAATAAAGTAATTAGTATTAAGTAACGTACAGGGGGTAATGTACTATTATCATTTTCAATAGCATGGCTTAATTTTCTGCCGGACACTTTTTATTTACAAAAAACTGTTTTCCCATATTAAACGCCTATGTGAAGGTTTGCTTTGGACAGCCTGTATATATATATATATACAGTACTGGACAAAATAAATCATACACCTAGCATTAATTTCAATTTCTCCTCGTATCTATTTAATCTTAGAAGAAAAAAACATTGGTATATAAGAAAAATAAAGTCATTTTAAAATACTTCTATAATATATATATGAAATGAAAAAATTGTTGTTGATTTTTTTTTAATATTTTATTTTCCCAATAATAATACATTTTACCTTGGTCAAAATAAATCATAGATACATTTAAAAAAAATGCAAATAAAATATATTCAAAAAATCCTTAATATTTCGTATGACCACCTATAGCTCTTATAGCTACTTCCAGTCATCGAGGCATACTTTCTACTTATTTTTTTCATATATTGCTGATCCATTTCCTCCCACGCCTGTTGAAGTGCTGCAAGGTATGATGTTTTGTTCGCCACATTTGATTTGTTAATATTTTGATCAAAATAACCCCATATATTTTCAATTGGGTTTAGATTCGGTTACTGTGGTGGCCATTCGAACAATTTTTTTCAGTTCGACTTGAAAAAGGCAGCAGTTTTCTTTGCTGTATGTTTTGGATCATTGTCTTGCTGGAAGATAAAATTATTTTCTACGCCCAATTTTAAAACAGATTCCTCCAAATTTTCGCACAAAATATTAATGTAATCTTCAGCCTTCATATTGCCTACAATTCTTAATAAATTACCCACACCGGACCATGAAAAACACCCCCAAACCATTACATTACCGTCGCCGTGTTTTACTGTATTTTGAATATTGATTTCTTTTAGAGATTCATTCGATTTTCGCCACACCCTACACCGCCGTTTATGTCCAAATAATTCAAATTTACTTTCATCCGACCATACTATTGTTTTCCAAAAGTCTAAAGACATCGCTGCGTACTTCTTTGTGAACTCGAGTCGTTTCTTTTTATTTATTTTTTCTTATGAAGGGACGTTTTGAAACTAAACAGTTTTTTAGCCCAGATTAACGAAGTCGACGACGCACTGTTAAGTACCAATAGTCAGGTCCATAAATTCTACAATATTTGGTGATGATAAACTTGGATTTTGTTTAACCATATCCTTACGATTGTTATCATTGCAAGAAGTTGTAGCCCGCTTTCGACCTTTACCACAAAACATCGTCACAATTCCATGAATTTTGAAGTTCTTCCAAATATGCTGAACTACTCCAATGGAAATGGAATATTTTTCAGCAATTTTCCTAATAGATACTCCATTCTGTCGATCACGAATGATCAAGTTGCGAAAATCAATGAAAATTTGTCTTACTGACATTGTTTTAACAACTAATACTCACCCAGAGCACATAACCAAAAAGATAGATTCCAGAGTTTTATTATAACATAAATTTCTGAATAATGAATGATAACAGAATAATTAAATATATAGTTTAAAAAAGTATATGATTTATCCTGTCCAAGGCAAATTATTTTTTTAAGGAGAAGAAATAATATATTAAAATAATTTAACAATATTTTTATTCTATATTATATATTTAACTGAAGTACATTAAAATTCCTTTACATTTTTGTATGTATTAATAAATTTGCGATATAATATAAAAAAAATACAACAGAAATTTGTAATTAATGTTAGGTGTATGATTTATTTTGTCCAATACTGTATATATATATATATATATATATATATATATATATATATATATATATATATATATATATATATATATATATATATATACGTACACCATATATATATATACAGGGTGAGTCTTCGATATCTCCCTTGTTGTTAGAAATACAGCATAAGTTTATTAACAGAATTTATTCGTCTACTCAAGGAGCATAACGTAAAATTATTTTCACATATACAGGGTGTTGCATTACGGCTCGGCGAGAATTGTTTCTCTCTTTTTAAATGGAACACCCTATATATTTTTATATATTTTGAATTGTATTTTATTCACCTATACGAACATATGAATTTTGTTTTAGTTTTCCACCGCGTTGCCAAGTTATTCCGTTTTTTCTCTAAAAAAGACCGAATACACGCATTGCTTTATAAAGGCTTACTGAAGTTATTTTAATAGTAAGAATTAAGAATTTTCTTTTCAGTATAACTGTAACTATACTCTATGTTCTGACATATTTTTTTTTAAATGTAATTATACAGGCTGTTCAATAAAGCGAATCAAATCTGCTCAATTTCAAATGACCATAACTCGTCATTTTCAAATGGAACACCCTATATTTTATTATTCAGTTGTGTGTATTTTTGTATTATCTTCATATGTTATTAAGGGTATCGTATGCCTAAAACCAATAATTTCGGAAATTTTCACCATTTTTCTCTAAATTTATATATTCAATTAAAAATTAAATTTAGTATACCATGGATAGTGTTTTTTGAATAAGAAACAATTGGAGTAATAACAGTAGTTTCATTAGCCACATTATTATTAATAACAGTAGGATTAAGTAAATTAATGTATTAATATGAGTCTCTCGCAAGAAGAACTTACGAATATGGTGTACGCACTTAGAGAAGCGGAAAGAAACCCTCTTTTGGCATCAAGAATTTATGCACAACGGTTTCCGGGAAGACGACATCGAAATCCGCGTTCTTTTGAAAAAATTAAGGGAAAGGTTTGAAAGAACTGGTCATGTTCAGTACGAAAAAAGAGGGTTTCTTTCCCCTTCTCCAAGTGCGTACACCATATTCGTAAGTTCTTCTTGCGAAAGACTCATATTAATAAATTAATTTACTTAATCCCATTGTTATTAATAATAACCTGGCTAATGAAACCAGTGGCGGCTCGTGCACTAAAACCTTGGTGAGGCAATTTTTTTTTTTTCATTCAAGGTCAAATGCCTTATAATTGAAAGTTACATTTTTTCAAGGGATGTGAAAATGCATGTTTTTCCCCATTCATGTACAATATCCATGGTATACTAGCTTTTATTTTTAATTGATTATATAAATTTAGAGAAAAATGGTAAAAAAATCCGAAATTATTGGTTTTAGGCATAGGATACCCTTAATAACATATGAAGATAATACAAAAATACGCACAACTGAATAATAAAATATAGGGTATTCCATTTGAAAATGACGAGTTATGGTCATTTGAAATTGAGCAGATTTGATTCGCTTTATTGAATAGCCTGTATAATTACATTTAAAAAAATATATGTCAGAACATAGAGTATAATTACAGTTATACAGAAAAGAAAATTCTTAATTTTTACTATTAAAACAACTTCAGTAAGCCTTTATAAAGCAATGCATGTATTCGGTCTTTTTTAGAGAAAAAACAGAATAACTTGGCAACGCCGTGGAAAACTAAAACAAAATTTATATGTTCGTATAGGTGAATAAAATACAATTCAAAATATATAAAAATATATAGGGTGTTCCATTTAAAAAAAGAGAAACAATTCTCGCCGAGCCGTAATGCAACACCCTGTATATGTGAAAATGCTCCTTGAGTAGACGAATAAATTCTGTTAATAAACTTATGCTGTATTTCTAACGACAAGGGAGATATCGAAGGCGGCGATTTCGATGACTCACCCGGTATATATATATAATGTAGGTCGTCAGAAACTGATAGTTAGGCATTGAAATTACTCATGTCTGAAAGTATCATTGAATGCGTACAGAAATTATGAAACAGTGTATTTCTTCACTAACTACATTACCCTTGAAGTGCCTGTAATCAATGACATTAGATATAGGCGCGTTATCATGTACTCATTGCCATGTAAATTATTGTAATTTAAAAATAGGATCTATTGTGTGATTCTAGAATACACAAAAACAATTCATGGAAAAATCCACAGTAGATTTAAATTTATTAACAATGATCACGTATCAAAACACTTATATACTTATACCATAACTCCTTTGTTTGTAGTAAATACATACATTACTGATCATCACATATACTTACTTAAAAAGAGGTTTGTGAATGACGTCACGAATTTTATGTAATGTATTAGGAATGTTGTTATTTTTAAGCTATTTTTTTAATTTTTATTAATATTTTACTTTTTTTTATAAAACAACTGCAAAAAATTGCATAAATACGTGTATCAGTCATTTTGCTATAAATAACTTATGTTAAAAAAACATCAGTAACAATAAAACGTAAATCAGGATTTCTAAACAATGTTTTGGTTGCTCAATGACTAAAAAAATAATAAGAAACTATTTCATTCAAAATAAATTAATTCATTGGTTATGAATTTGGAAATCATTTCTTTAATTAATATAATATTTCCATCGAAAAAATAGGTATTTTATTAAAGTGTTATTTTTTTTTTTATGATAATTAACTATTTGTACAAATATTTATTAGATTAAGCTAAGTTCGAGTAGGTTAGTTTAAATTACAAATAGTTGATGGTTTATTATTCATTTCTGACTGTGTCACTCTGCTTTATTCGCAAAATTTTGGTAATAACGATATATCTGTATGATTATGTCGCTTATCGGGCGTCACCTTACGGAGCTCTCATAGGATGTGTGCTAATTGAAAAATGAAAATAAATCATTTTCAACTTTGACGTCGGTCGGATTCGAACCCGGGCCGCCTGTACAACAACCGTTCCAGTCTTGCGACACCATATGTATTTTAGTCCGTTGAACGCCATGTGAGTTATATTTACACTTTTTTTTTGATCAAGAGGTTGCGTGTGTTAGATATAATAAGTAACTCCATCCAGGTATTGCATAGACCGGGAGTGGCCACCGGGTTTTTGCGAGAATTCTCGGTGGGCCGGTTTATTTCGGGGCCGATTTTAATAGCAATATAATTTTCCCGCAATTATTTTTAGGAGAAAAGACCGTTTGAATGTATAATTTTCCGGTAATCCCAGTCCGACCCTGAGGTATTGGATTTTACGTTCTCTGAGTTGGAAACGTTTCACTATTGTGGCGTGGCAGCTAATGTGTTATATATTTGAATTAATGAAATATTAAATGCTTTTACAATTTCTTTTTTTTTTTTTTCGTTACTGCGTGAGAAAATAGTCAATCATTCATGCATACTGTATTATGCAAATAGTCAAATGTATGTACATCCGATTACATCATCAAATCTAATAACATTAAATATACCAACTTAGTATTTTATTTCTGTGTTTACATTTAAATAAAATAAACTTAGGTATAATTTTATCTACCTCTTATTATTTTTTATTAGTAGGTAAGTTAAAATTTTATTGTCAGTATAATGCTCAATACACGAAAACATAAAAAAGGAAACGTAAAAGTTACGGTATTTATTATAAAAAAATCCTATTATGTAAATGATAACATAAGAAATATAATCTGCGAACATTTACTTAATGAATGGGTTTTGAGATGGGAATATAGAAAGAGTAAACAGCGATAGAGTAGTGGGGCAGTGACGGTGATATGGGTACGTGTACGAGTATGTGAGTAATTACCTCAGGCGTACAATGGGGGTCGACACCAGCATTCCAGAGAAGAAGTGACAGTTGGTCTGGCCGCGCACGTACCACTTCAGCGATTTCTCCAACACGACGTCCGAGTACGTCTTCACCGTTTACTTCAAGGACGCAGTCTCCGGGTCGCACACCGGCAACGTCAGCTGCAGAGGCCGCATCCACGGCGCTCACCCACGGATACGGGTCCCACTTGCTGCGTGTCAAGTGAAAGCCGCAATTTGCTCCATGTTGTCGTCGGTCCACCTCTAGCAGGCGCACAGATGCGCTGCCTTTCTCACTTTCTTCTGACTCCGACAGCATTACTGTTCACTGTTCAGGTTTCAGATTTATTCTACTTCTACTTCGCAATGATCCAAGCAAAACTCCGTCGATTGTAACCAACTCTCGAACTCGAACTCGTCGACCTTCGCTACTAATAGTAATAGATAATATGTCGTAAGCCGTTCAACTTCGACTCTTCGACACTGCACGGTCGGGAAATTTACCTCAGACCTCGTACAACACAGACGTTCCGTGTTCCGTGCTTCGGTTCTTGTCTTGTTGTTGTCGATAATCGTTTACTACACCGGATATATATTCCAAATGATGACCGGGGTCAGCGTGCCATAGCAGCAGCAGCAACTCACCTTAACCTACATATTTGTTTTACATTTTGACCCATATTTTTCATTATTAATTATATTTATTTTGTTATATTTCTCATTACTATATACTTAAATATGCATCTACAAAATGATTCATACATAAAATATAATAAATTTAAAATTTTCCATTGAATTACGTTAAAAAAATTATCAAATTTATGTTTATATCCGGTTATTATGATAAGTTTCTAAATCTTTATACGTAGTGTTATAGGGAAATACTTTTAATACTTACTTTAAAATAATATCAGGTGGAATGTTGTAGTAATATGATTATAATAAAATAATCTTGTAATGCTTTTAAAAAATAAGTTGCTTTATTTCCTAATATAAGTAATATACACACATACATAATAAGTAATAATATAATATTTTTAACAAATGATATAACAGATCGAAGACAAAGTATACCTAACTTGTAATTATTTATGGCCTCTATATTAGACGTACAGTATAATTATATACATATGCACCATACGTACTGAAATGAATTTATTTATGAAATACATTTAACAATAATGCAATGATCATAATGCTGGTATAGGCATGATGTATAAAAGTAGAAATGATAATTGTTCCAACTGGTAATGTTATATAACGCAGTTCGCGGCATTGGAGCTGATGGGTTGTGATGAATGCCAGCGGTCGTCATCTGATCAGTCACATGCTCCTTGACTATGTTTCTGCGTTGTTGTAGCCTGTAGCGCTGTTCTACGTTGCTGGACCGTAAGATGTACATGTGAGTGTGTGATGCGGTGATTGCGAATCGCAGCACCTGTTGCGTCATAACGTCGCAGGTTGCATGCGTAACTCATGTGCATTTCATAGTCATACTGTACCTATTTCATTCGTGAGTCCCTTGTGAACGTCAACAATCCATTTTTATTCTCATTACACATAACAACTGTACTTTGCTTTGCATTACAATTTCTGCACAGTGTCAAACTTCTGCTTGAAGTCCATGTTTTCTTTTCGGGGGTCGAACTTCTTTCTAGCGGCAAGTTTGGCACGTAATTCGGCGGCCGTCATGTTCAGGTTCAGGTTTGCTGCTGTAGCTGTACCATTTTTGTTAGTGGTGTTGTTGCTGTTTATGGAATCCTCTATGTCTGGTTCAATGTGGGCTTGGCCATTGTTAGCTGATGCGGTTGTTGCGTCGCTCGTTGTTTTTGAGCTTGAATTTGAATTATTGTCAGTTAAAGTACTAGGAGTTTGTTCCTCTTCGTCGGGATCCACAACAAGTAATTTGGTTTCATTTGGAAGTGCTTTAATGCGCTGTACTACCTGTTTATGCGTCTCATTTGCTATGCTCACGCCGTTGACTTCTAGTATGCGATCGCCCTGTCGCAATCCTGCTAGCTCAGCTGGCGAGCCTTCATCAACTTTGCCGATGTACTGACCTGGTTTTCCCTTTTCTGCATGGAGATTAAATCCATAGCCGTCGAAGTTGTCGCTTTTGATGACATGGCACAGGCGGGCGTGAGGATTCTGCTGCGGTTTCGTGTCTGTATCAGACATGGTTGATCAGCTTGGAGATCCACACAGTTACGACACTTGTGATAACGTAAAGGCACAGAACAGGACTACGGCTTTATACAATCAGACAATAGCTTTAACTGATTAACTCTGTAACATTATGTAGTATCAAAAGCGCCTCACTATGAACTGTACTATATCAGAACACACATAAACAAGTAATCGCTGCAGACTGCAGACAGGTGTATCTTGTGTTGGCCTCACGGCTCATGGATCGGGTGACTCGTCAACTGTACAAATAAGCGCGCGCGCGTGATGCCGCTCCGCGCACCGTGTACCTCACTCTGCCTGCGCCTAGTACGTGTACCTGCCCCTGAATACATCAATTCGAGCAACTCACTTTACATGTTTGGTAACATTATTCATTTCATTTTACTAATTAATATAACATCATTGCACAAAATAATTACTTTTTAAAAAAACTAAAAATTGTATCCATAATAAATATATTTCATTTAAATATGTTAAAATTATATATTTACATTACAGCGTATCTTATTTGTATTTTGATAAGGTTTTATTTTATTGTATGGATAAACATCTATATTTATTAATAAATACATGCAATATCAAATTATGAACGATAATATCAATGAATATATTTTATAAACTTTATTCATATTTAACTGAATCATGTGCGCCCGCAGAGGGGGCAAGGAAGGGCTCAGTCCCATTTATAAATTTAGAAAAAAAAACAATAAATTTAATAAACAAACATTTATTACAATTTTATATATCGACTATGGCCAAAGGTCGGAAGAAATAGTATAATTTTATATACAATAATAATAATAATAATAATAATAATAATAATAATAATAATAATAATAATAATAATAATAATAATAATAATAATAATAATAATAATAATAATAATAATAATAATAATAATAATAATAATAATAATAATAATAATAATAATAATAATAATAATAATAATAATAATAATAATAATAATAATAATAATAATAATAATAATAATAATAATAATAATAATAATAATAATAATAATAATAATAATAATAATAATAATAATAATAATAATAATAATAATATAATAAATAATAATAATAACTCAATAGGAAGAGAATAAAGAAAAATAGTATGGGATAAGTTAAGATCGAGTAGGTCCACATCACCAACGGGACAAGACAAGAAATATATGTTATATATACTTGCCTAAATGGCCGTATGTATAATAAAAATGTACCTATTAAAGTGAAAATAAAGAAAAATAATAATAATAATAATAATACTTGATTTTCAAAAATAATAACAATATTTTTTTATCTCACAAACTCAAACAATACGACTGTTTGAATGGGGACTTATGATTTTGACGTCATCGGCGGCGGATCGGCAGCGGACCTCCCTCCACATAATTTAGAAAGAGACAAGAAATTTTTAGAAAGAGCGAGGTGATATACCATGATCGACTCGATCAAATGCTTTCCCTCTTCAGCACCTCCCCGTTGATTCCATAATTTGTTATTTAGTCAGCAAAGTTTGGTTAAGTTATTATGTGTAATGATTGTTAATAATGAAACATTGCGGAATCGAATCTTTCTGATTTTCACGGAGGGAAAACAAATTCGATTTCATCTTTTCAATTTGAAAAAACATGAACTGAATCCATGTAAACACTACAAAATTCCACTGTGGAGAGAGACGGAAAAAAATAATGAAATTTCTTTTAGTGTATATCCACATCTTAATCTTATTAAAGTCATACATAATTTGTCTCTGGATGTTAAATTATTAAATTTAGTTTTCTTTGGCGTTTTTTGGAAATAATCTGTATTTCAACTTTGGCATAACTGTGGGATTTAACAAATCACATTGGAACATTAAAATGTTCTGCTGATAAGCCGGTGAAATATATAAATTTTACAGCATCATTACTTAATAAATTATAATTTAGTTTCCAATTATTGACAAATTTAGTTTCATTTCTCGATGTAGGGTTAGATGAAAAATGTATGAAAAAAAATATATGCGCCGCAGGCGATTTTTTGAAAATTTTCAAGGTCAAACGTGTTTTAATGCAATGTAAGATAATATAGAGTTCTTTACAATGAAGCAAATTTAACAAATTCTTAAAAATTAAAATCTATATTTTATGACGAAAACGCGTATGTATGCTCCAAAAGCGTATAGTTGACACTTCTACTAGACTTTATGATGCGAGATGGGAGCATAAGCAATAACTACAAAAACAGATAATACAATGTTGCATTAAATTAAAATATTATATTACTGAGTAGTAGCAATATCATTATTCTATTGAACTGCTCAAAATAAAATGTATAATAATTAAATGTTAATTAAATTGCGTTCCTCACAAAATACGGGACAATTGGGCGTCCCGAACAGTACTTTACGGGACGCTCAAATGTTAGCTAAAATAGGGGACAATTCCGTATGCCGCCTGGCAATCGTGTTCCCACCGGCATTGCGGCCCATTTTTGGTTTTCATTTTAAGTAGGTACATAATCCCCCAATTTTGTAAGAAAGTTATATCCAGCTTAATATCAAACGTAGCAAAATACAACCGATGGGGGGGGGGTTGAACCCCCTAAACCCCCCCATATATACGTCGGTGGTTGACTGTTTGGGTACTACTTTCCTTATTAATCTTTATTTCTATTTGTGTGGAGTTGTTCTGCTTATTATCAATTTTTATATGTGTTTTAATTAATATAAACTTATGTCTCTTTATTAGTAGACAGCTTTATTAAAGTTGCTTGAATTGCTGTACTCGTTTTTCCAAAATAAGTTTGATTATGTTTGTCACTTTACAAACATAGGTTTGCGTCATTTTATTGTTATTTTGTACATAATTAAACTTCCTTTTTTATCACAGGTTCCTGTAAATACATTAGTAATTCATATTCAATTTATATTAATCATATTATTTCAACTTCCGTGTTCAGTCTCAAACATGTTCTTGTCTCTTTTCAAACAATGGTTGTTGTGATCACGTGGGACCAAATATGGATCACGTGATAAACGTCAAACTTAGAGCTAAATCTTGCTCACTACATAACTAATTATTAAATACTTTTTTACACACTAGATGGCGACCAAAATATTTGAATTGTATAAGTCCCCATTGTACGTTTTGTTTTGCATGGCATTCTACAAGCAGCTTAAATACGGAAATTTTATTTTACGTCTGTCCCATGGACAGGATTGCATGATATCAATAAATTTAGGTTTATTTGATGTAGTTTTTAATTCTGAACATTTTTTGTAGTTACACTTTTGTATGAGATCCTTCTAAACCCCACGCCATCTTTATTCAAATAGCAGGAAAAAATATACTGACTTATTTACTTAAGGGTGCGTTGAAAAAACAGCGCCATGAGTTAATTAAGAAATAATTGTAAATGATAAAAGTATTCCACAGATGGCTCTGTGTTTGCAGGTTCAAATGTTAGCTAATATGAAATTAATACTTAATACTTCCCTGTGGCGGGACGGGGGACGCATGTCTAGCGCACAATAGAGGGTTGGATGGTTGGCAGGGTATTCTATTATCGAAGCTGTCTCGACATTAATATGCTGCTCGAATTTTCAATTTCATTGATTTTGACAATTTGTTATTATCATTATTAGTAGTTTTGTTATTAGTATTGTCTCTGATATTTACAAAGGTACTTGTTAGTTTTTGTCGTTTTTGTTATTATTCTTTTTGTTTTCATATAAATCTTTTTTATTTAATAAAAAATTCATAAACCAAGAGAAATAATGCAAAAAGTCTGTGAAGCTGACCTCTTCACTAGAGTGGAGATAGACTTGATACAGGAAAAACTCCAAAACTTATATTTTTTTTTATAAATATTCTTAGAATAAATAATATATATTTTAAATTTTATATTTTGTAATTTTATTTTGGTTCCAGATTTTGATTTATGTTAAATTAAATAGTTCAGTTTATTTTCTATCGTGAACCTTTTATTTTTAATAAGTATTTGTTTTCATTTGAAACGATTATTATTTATAGAAAAATATTTGACTTGAATCATTAAATCATTTACAACCTGCTAAGGTTGGTATACTGTATTTGATTTATTTCTAAATAATAATTAATCCATTATATTACTCAGCCCTATTATGAATGTCATTAAAGTACTCAAAATGAGGTTTAAAAAATGGATAAACCAAGAGAAATACTGTAAAAAGTGTGTGAAGTTGACTTTTTTAATTAGAGTGGAGATAGACTTGGCACAAAAAGCTGAAACATTAGTATTTCTTTATAATAATTCTTATAACTAATAATATTTTGAATTTTTATTTTGTTTCTAAATATTGATTTATGTTAAATATTTCATTTTATTTTCCATGGTGATCCCTTTATTTTTAATAAATAATTGTTTTCATTTGAAACGATGATTATTTAAAAAAATATTTGATTTGAATCATGATTTAAATCAATTTTTTAAAATCATCTACCAGCTGCTAATCAGATGGGTATACTGTTTTTGATTTATTTCTAAATAATATAATTAATCCATTATATTATTCAGCCCTATTATGAATGTCATTAAAGTACTCAAAATGAAGTTTATAAATGTCATTATGTATGATAAGGCAATATACAGTGAAGATTGCCAAACATACGGAATGAGTTTGTGGGTATTAGCAAATAGTATGGTGAGAAATATCTACAAATTTCTTTCGACTAGTTTACAATATTGATTTTAAGCTTACCAAAACTGAATATGTTATTCAAGTATTCCGCCGTTTAATATTGGGTTACATCGTCTTTATTAGTAATACCTGCTTTAATTCTATTAGGCATTGTATCCCTAAGTCCTGCACATTTTCCTGTGATCATTGTCATATATGTCTTGCAAGGTAGGTTTTACTGTACCCACTAGATTTATACGAAGTTGTTTTTCATTGTGCCAAAAGTAAAGGGTTGCGGTACAAGCTAAATCTGAACTAGAAGATGACTATTAAAATACCGGTCAAACTATTATCACCAGCAATTTAAGTCTATAGTTTTTTAAAGTTTTAAGTCTATATTTAAAGAAGCCGAAAGAATTCTAACTATTTGTGTAGATTTTATAATTTCTTG
Source organism: Harpalus rufipes (assembly GCA_951394225.1). Lineage (NCBI taxonomy): Eukaryota > Metazoa > Arthropoda > Insecta > Coleoptera > Carabidae > Harpalus > Harpalus rufipes. The sequence continues at coordinate 29,033,334 of OX596278.1, read as the reverse complement.
AAAATGTAAACTAGCCGAATTATTATGAGTTTGGGCTCGTGTATCAATTGCACTTGACACTGATATCTGTCAATCATAAATCAGATTTTTTTTAAATGTAGTATTTATTTTTTTAACTCTAAATCCATTGAATATGATGCATAAAATCCAATCAAACCGTATAGAGAATAACATTCTTAAATATTTATAATAACATTAAAAGTGAAAAATGATATTTAACAGTGTTTTTTCAAGAAAAACTGTTAAAATCTTCAAGTGAAGGTATTCCCGGTTGACAACTTCCAACCAAAATTTAATCACGTCTGCAGGAAGAGGAATGCGAAAAAATGTAATTTCTTTGTTATCGGAACCGAAAGAATAGTCACACACACAACACACACACACACACACACACACACACACACACACACACACACACACACACACATACACACAAACACAAATATGTACATACAGGCATCATCGTAAAAATGGTAAAATCGTATTCTAGGGACTTTAAGACGTGCTTATTCATTAAAAACTCATCACCGATTTTTTTAACCAAAGACAATGCTTTCCTTACCTAAAGGTGACGGAAGGTAAAAAATGACACACTTTATCAAAATACAAACTCTATCTGCTTAGAAACTAAAAAACATTCGTGACTAACGCAAAAATATAATAATAATCTGAAAATACACACAAACATCATAACATAAACCAAAATGTATGTAAAATTTAAAATGAGATAATTTCAGTACCGTCACATGTACACCATGTACACATATGCACAATGCACACAAAAAATTTCTGTTGTGATACATTGTTCCTTATAACCGAGAATTCGCTAAGAATTTGGTTGTTATATGGGAGTGTTCGCTATAAATAGGTTCGTTATATGCAAGCGCACAATAGGTATAAATAATAGGTAAGATTTCTATTCTGGGAAATTATTTTTGTTCGTTATAAACAAGTATTCGCTACATTGGGTGTACGTTATATCCGAGTTCATCTATACGTATATTATAAGGATCGCAACATCAATCATGTACCGTCATGATTGATATTATGATCCATTTCACTTTTCACATAATAAATAAAAATAAAACATATCATTTTTGGTATTGCAATAGCGTGAAAAAGAATGTGATTTTGAAATTCAAAATGTCAACTATGTATTTGTTCTCATTTAAAGAAAATATAAATATCTCACGAAATTTATATTTATCTACCAAATCACTCTATTCATTATATGAGTAATTGCGCGCTATTTTTCATATTCTATATTACCGATCACTCGAGTGTGATGCTATCTTACAGAGAAAGCTTGCACTACGCGCAGTGACTAAACTGTAAAATTGTGCAAAATATTACCATTTCTCACTTTGAACAATATAAGAAAATTACAAGAATTGAGGGCAACACTTGAGAAAAAAAATGAATTTATTTAGTTAGTATAAAATAGTAGTTATCACCTAAAACTATTTGTCATAAAGCGAAAGCAGATTAGAAAATTACGTTTTTTAAAGTTTGTAATAAATTTTGAAACTTATTTAAAATAGTTTTAAATAATAGTCCAAAAAAAAATCATGAATTTTGATATATAATACGTTATTCTTTGTTGTTTAAACAGCCTTAAAATTATCAAACTTTAAATACTCTGAAACGCACGCGGAACTCTTGTTACCAGCATCTGCCGATGTCGAGTATAATAATTTTATATTATCATATATTAAGGGAGTCATTTTGAGTAAAAAATGTTGTATGAAGGTATGTCCGGAAACTTTTCGTTGCAGAGATCCTACCCTTTGAAAGTGCACCTCATCTGACACATTTTTATTAATAACTCTGGCATTAGTTACAATAAAATTTCTTGATAACTTTTAATTATAACTAAATATTTTGAATAAAAATTAAAATATTTCAAAAACTACTACGTTCATTAAGTTTCAGCAAGAGTACTTTTTTGTGTATTTTTACATTGTATGTTAATATTTTATAAGTAAAAATCAAAAAATGTTAGTAGGTAAAAAACGAACGTTTAAAAACGTTCATGATTTCCCCATATCCTCATACCAAGTTTCAAAATTTTAGTGCAGCTAGTACCAGAGTTATTAATAAAAATATGTCTGATAAAGCGCACTTTTAAAAGGCTGTAACTCTGTAATTATAAGTTTCCGGACATACCCTCATATAACATTTTTTACTCAAAATGACTCTCCCAATATATGGTTTTATTTTGGCACACTCTTCATGACTCATCCTGTACACAGTATTCATTTTATTTTGTCCACTATTCGTAGTTAATGAAACGCCGCTAATGTGGAACTAAAATTTCCTTCTTCTGCAGCCATTTTGAATATTGAATGCTGATTGTTGACATTTGTTAAGTGTTATGTTTGAAGATTAAATGGTTTGAAGGTTATAATTTTTGAAACTTTTATTTTTATAAACATTGTTAGCTATAGTTAATACGTTTATATATAATTTGTGCTAAGTATTTGCAAAATGTTGTGTAATCGAACGACCATTAACAATGAAAAACCAAATATGACATTTGAGTAACAATGTTGCTGGTTGGTGTACATAGTTGTCATATTTCAGAAGACGGAACTACTGCAGCGCCATTTGACCTTCGGTGTTAAATCATTTTGCCAACGAGGTCAGTTAAATTAGCAAACAATTTCAATTTTACAAGACTATTTTAATGAACGTAAAATTTTTTTTTTTCAACCAATGGTTTTCAAATTGTGGAGACCAGCTTTGTTATTTTAAACGGGATCATATATTTTTTAATCACTTATTTGTTTTTTTTTTGTGGGTTTATTAGGCCTTGTCACTATAGCCACTGTCATTTATCGTTATATATATATATATATATATATATATATATATATATATATATATATATATATATATATATATATATATATATATATATACAGGTGTTCAATTTAAGTGTTTCACTATTGATATCTCGAAACCGTAAGTCGGTTAAATTAGCAAACAATTTCTATATTATAAGACTATTAAAATGAGCATTACAAAAATTATTTTCAACCAGTGGTTCTCAAAATACAGAATTCAACTTTTTAATTTTCTATGTGGACCTACTTTTTTTATTCGCCTATTCGATTCAGAATTTTTTTCTGAATAGAACGATATATAATGTTTATACCCTTACATAACGAAAAAAATGAGAAAAATGCAAAAGAAAAATTATTATTTTCATATTTATTTCTACATGTAATCAGAGTGCCATGACAAAAACAATTGAATATTTTGTTTTCATCATTGTTTGGGCGATTTAGATACTTTAAAAAATATTATAAAAATGTTCAAAATTATTGCCATGCTGATTTATACATAATTCCAGCCTTCTGAACATATTACTTCTTACTTTTCTTAAATTTCGGCCGTCTATGTGGGAAATAATTGCAATTAATTGCATTTTTAAAATGCTGAATATCTGGATAGATAGTTTTGTAGACTACATCTTTAACATAACCCCATAAAAAAAAGTCCAGGGGATTAAGGTCTGGTGATCTTGCAGGCCACGGAATAGGACCATAAGTACCAATCCACCGATTTGGAAACCGTTCGTTTAGGTAATCCCTAACTTGACGCGAATTGTGAGCTGGTGCACCATCTTGCTGGAAATAAATGTTTCCCAACTCAGCTATGGTATGTCTTCCAAAATAATACCCAGCATATTTTGAATTAAAATCAGCTATCTGTTACCACTCAATGTACCTTCGTACATGTGTACGTAAATATTATCACTGAAAATGGCACACCAAACATTTATATTAAATTTTCGCTGGAAACTTCTCTCTCGTACAACAGGATTTTCTCGGCTTCAGTAGTGTGTGTTTTTTCTATTTGACATACCATTATTAGAAAAATTGGCTTAGTCAGTCCAAATAATTGATTTTAAGATATCTGGATCCTCATTTATCAATAAATTACAAAATTCTAATCTTCGCTCACGATGACCAGGATGTAAATGGTGAATTTTAATCATTTTGAATGGTTTGTATTTATGTTTCTTTAAAATCGTATGGATCGTGCCCACACTTAAATTACACTCAGCGGCAGCCATTCTAACTGAAGCTGTTGGATTAGCTTCAAAATATGCTAATATATTTATCTCAGCTTCTTGATTTTGTACGCTAACTCGTTTCGATACGAATGCATCCGTATTAGCGCGCAGTGCTAATTCTAATTTTGTAAAATACTGACGACAAGGAACTCGCCGCTCAGAATAACGTTCCCTATACATATTCTTTGCAGCAACAGTATTTTTCAGAGATAATATGAAAACTTCGTACATATCAATTTTTTCTTCGTTCGTAAAATTCATTTTAACACAAAAGAAAACAAGAAAATTCATAAACGAACTACTTTGACATGTGATACAAAACAAAATATTTAATTGTTTTTGTCATGCACTCTGATTACATGTAGAAATAAATATGAAAATAATAATTTTTCTTTTCGTTTTTTTCGTTATGTAAGGGTATAAACATTTTATATCCTTGTATTCAAAAAAAAAAATGCTGAATCGAATAGATGAATAAAAAAGTAGGTTCTCATTTAAAATTAAAAAGTTGAATTCTGTATTTTGAGACCCGCTGGTTGAAAATAATTTTTGTAATGCACATTTTGAAGTCTTATGATATAGAAATTGTTTGCTAATTTAACCGACTTCATATCTCTTACGGTTCTCGAGATAGCAATAGTGAAACACTTAAATTGAACACCTGTATATATATACAGGGTGGAAACGAACTTAATGTCATAAATTTAAGAGTGGGTAGTATGACATGTGTAGATTACGACACAGAAAGATTTTTTTAAAAATTCGCATATTTAAGGGTAGTTTTCATGAAACTAACATTTTTGGTACCACTGGACCAATGGCAACGCATTTGCATTATTTTATGTATTACACAATTATTTTCGTTAAAAATGCTATTTAATTTAATTATTAAGAATAATATCTTATACAACTAATTTTGAATGTATTTTTGAGAACCATATTTTTAATGTAATATGAATTAAAACAGCAGTAAAAAAAAGTTTCCTAAAGAAAAGTCGAATTTTCGTTTTTCGAATTTTGAAAAAATTCTTTCAGTTTCGTAATCTACACACGTCATACTACTCACCCTTAAATTTATGACATTGTTCGTTTCCACCCTGTATATATATATATATATATATATATATATATATATATATATATATATATATATATATATATATATAATCTATGAAAACAAATATGGAGGTAGGTGGTCGTTGGAGGTAGCTTATGCGAACTCAAATGAAGCTGACTGCTCCCCACTACTAGTCGGGACCATATGTCATTCTGCCGCGTGGTAGCCCATTTTACGTCAATGTTTACACCAAAGTTTTTTCGAGTTATTTAATTTTGCTGAGTATTGGATTGAGTCTAGTTTCTAAAGATTTGAATTAGAAGCAGTGCATAATAATGCCGCTGAATAATCTAATATTGGTCTTATCAGTGCTTTATATAAACAGAGTAAAGTTGATGGATGAGCCTCCCATTTATAACCTGCTACGCAACGTAACGTAAGAGATTAGGCTTTTGTGACATTTGTTACATTTCTCTGTGATTTCTTTAGCCCAGATTGATTTTGTGTCGAACCAAACTCCAAGAAATTTGTTGGTAGTAACAATTTTAATTATTTTATTATTTTGTGTGATCCGTGGGCTTGCTGTAATATAAAAAAATGGCAGTTGTAAGTTGTAAGTCACTGAATATAGTAGTTAGATTGTTGAGTTGTGATTGTAGCCTGTACTACGCTTCAGTTCAAAGTAGTATTATACTGTTTGAACTTTTCATGCATTTTCACGTAAAATACCCATATAAAAAATATTTCCTTCGAATGTACGTTTGAAATTCCTTTAACCACAGAACACCTCTTATTCGCTAATACCACAGTGGGTGTTGTTAACTGACACTCCATCTGGAGAACTTGTACATGGTTGTCAAGTATAATTCTACCTATTTATCGTATCTTCAGATTATAATTTTCTAGAGGCAATAAAATTAAATCTGGGTGGTAAATAATTTTCAAATTTTTATATAAAATCCGTTAATTGGTTATCTATAACATAGTAGTTTTTCGATTAAATGTCATAATTGATATAAAAGTTATAATTTAAAATGTTGTGTTTATTTTGCCATTTCCTATTCTTCACGTGTTAAAAGGCAAATATCTCAGGTATCGCTTGGTCAATTGTTTTAAAACTTGGAGAGCAGGTAGATTATACTTCAGTTGAGATGTACTTAAAATTTCAATTAATTCTGTTGAAAATGATTTCACGATATAACTACCAAGTTGGCCCTCCATATATTTCATTTTTAATTATAGGATTATGCATGTAGTACAAAATTTCGTTTAATGCGTACATAATTGTACATAATAAGTACAATATTATTGGTTACATAAAATTGATCTAATTTGTTAATGAAGGACTACGTGAAGTTGGCCCTCCATTTTGACATAAATTAATTATATGCTAACTAAAAACGTACAAAATTAAATTTTTATTGCACATAATTGTGCAACTTCACGGATCTTCTCCATAGATCCGTGAAGTTGGCCCCTCAAACCCATTATTTTTGAAGTAAATATACATTAAAATATTGTACTTATTATGGGAACACACGCTCCGTCATAATGTACAAAAACCGCTCTGTACATTTCCTGCCAAGCACTGTGTCATAACGTACAAATCTAGCCCATGAAGTTGGCGCGTATCAACTTCGCGCGCTTACATATTTAAAAAGTACACTCCGTCCTACAAATTGTAACAAAATAAAATTATTAAATTGGAATAGGTTAATAGTTATAGTGAGCACTGATAGATGTCGCAACGAAATAAATTGTGAAAGTTAACAAACATTTATTAGTTTTCTTGTATTACAGCATCAAAAAATAAATCAAGTATTTGAATCACTTATAATCTTTTATTTGCACATGTATAACAATCTGTAAATAGCAATTATTTATATTATAAATACATGGGAATGGTGTAGCAGTAAATAATATAAACCTACTAATCTGTATATACAATAAAGTTTATAAACACATATATTTGTTGCAAGAAGCTGATATCAATGGGAATAGTGTTTGAGAAGGATGCATTGTTTTTATTTTTTATTGTATTTAAGGCAGGAGGCAAATAAAACACATTCATCTTTGCATAACTTATAATTAATCTTATTTTACATTATACAATGACAATATTTATACATAGACATAACGGTTTAAGTGTAAAATGCTACTGATAGAAAACAATAATCCTTTTCAGCTGTCTCTTGTATCTCTGCCAATAGTAAGTAAAATGGCGTCTGCAACAGTCAGCTGGGCTGTGAAACAAAATCTCGCTTTGTAACGACTTTCGACAAGTTTGTTAAAGTTGTCTGAGACTTTCCTCATAGTTTAAATCTATTAAAAAAAACACACGCGCCATGAATCTTATCACAAGTGCATAACCATGACTCCCGTCAGTTGTTGGCTTACTACGCGCAGATCTCTTTAAATTGAAAAGGTCTATTTCAAATATCTAAACACGATTATTAAGGAAATCCATGTGCAATAGAAATTAAATCAAGACATTCATTTACAATACACGAATTCTCCATGCTACAACGTCATAAAGAATAATAAAAAATAATCGTACACATAAAACCAACTCTACCAAAAACATGGTTTAAATCTAACAATCTGACTTAACAAAACTATCTTATGACGTAGAAAGAAGCTAAAACATATGTAAAGGAACAGCCTAGATATCAATTAATTTCCAAATTCTTCTAATTTTTGAAGCCGAATTGAGGAAAAAAAGGATTATTATATGAAGATCACGCTGCAAAAAAGAGGGGTAGGGTCAGAGTGTACGAAAATTCAAATATCACTTTATTCACATATCAATTTATAAAACATCGTATTGGATAAAAATCAAAAAAATTAACATCGCCTTATTCAAATAACGACTTATGCGTTTTTCGAATATTCAAATCTCGGAAAAAATTATACTGTCTTATACAATTCTCGACTTGTGCAAATCTCTACCACTATGAAGTCGGTTGCGCATTGATTTATTCAATTCTGGTTTGTTCACTACCGCTTCATTCCGGTACTGTTTAGTAATATTTGATTTTATAATTATATTTGAATTACAAACAAATGAAAATGTTAATATATTTGGGGTTACAATATTTAAAAATGATCAAATACATATTATATATATGCCAAATAAATTTATCTATTCACAAATTATGTGTGCATATTTTTGATATAAATTTAGCACATATTTCTTCGTTAATAATATTAATCTAATATTAAAACTATTTAATTGAAGGTATATAAAAACAATAAACATTTTATAATATAATTATAGAAAGGCCATGGAAGGGCTAAATGTGAAATATTTATGAAGATAAAATGAAATGTATGGGAAAAATAAAATCACCTTTAAAATAAAATAAATATATTAATTATTTGATAATTATAGCTGGTTTATGAAACATGTACCTACCATAAGCAGTAATACAGACACATTATACGATTGTCCAATCTTTACATCTCCCTGTATAATAATAAATGATTTACTTTTTTATGAAAATAAATAAACAAATTACTTATACTAGTATATTAAAAGAACAACAATGTACCGAATATTGTATGTTACCTTATCATGTACTAAATTATGTGTACGTGGATTACAAATCAAAATAGTTCATATTGTAATAAAACTGAGTTGTTTAAAATTTATTTGTGTTATTAATATTATGCATATATACGATATTAATGTAAAATAAAATGGAATTGACGAAATGTATTATACTGGCAAGAACAGACTGAAAATCCTATCCATTTTTTCCACAGCTGCTCTTCTTTTCCTAAAATGCAATATGGGACAAACAATCTCTGGTTAAAATTTTAACTGCCAGTTAAAAAAACAGTTGAAACGAAATGAACCGTCAAATGACAAATTGATCATTGCTGTCAATAATCCGATTCAATATTGTTTATTTAACTTACAGTTAAAATTCTAACCGGGGATTGTGAAACGCACCAAGTTGACACAAATGTTAATGAAATAATCATATAGTAACTCTTTTGTTTATAAACATGTATTTAGTGAAACTCAGGTCCGGTTTTATAAAAATTCACTATAGTTTCATATTAATGATTTTTATTTAACACTAACGATATATTTCTGACTACATAAAATAATATATAGGTTAGTTAAATAAATTATTGTAAATTTTACCTTATTATAAGTCAATAAATAAAAATCAAAGTATATTATTGTACAAACCAAATTAAAGTAAAATAAGTTCTGCTGTGATGAGCTAAAAGAAAACTCAAACCTTGTTTATAAAAAAGAGGTACATGAATAAAAAAATATTAATTTTTATTTATAATATCTATTTACATGATTTTGTTGGTTTTGGGTTTTTAACATATTTATTTTGAGGTTAATAGAGGATATACGAAATGAAGAGAATAACGAGTAACACATGATCATATGGTTTTGACAGAAAGTAATGTCACAGTCAAAATAAACCTACATAGGTTTGGATCATATCGATCTTATTTAATAATTAAATTTAAATTACTAAATTAACAACGAGAACAGTTAAGTATGGAGAATTTTATTATATTAAAATACTATAATACATCATGGATATGGGGAAGTTCTATTTTGCGGACCACAAAAAAGCGGACTGGTCATAATTATTGGTTCTATAGTATTAAATCACAACATACTAGTTACTTTTGAATAACTGTGGTATACAAAACAGGAAGATGATCGAGATCACCTCCGCAGAGATTACTTTACTCCTGGTGTGTTTTGCGGACTAGCCATTTCTAATAAAATAAGAGCGATCAAACTTGGAATTTGCATGGCTTTTGTGATCCCTTGTAATATACAATTTAATTCAAACTCAAAATCATCTTCAGAAGGTTACTTTTTTACTCTTGGTGAATTTTGCGGAAGCCTATTTCCTTTGCATGTCTTTTGAGTTCTCAGTATGTTTGTTGAGCCTCGCGGCTCATGATGTTGATGTCATCTGCATATGCGACTAGTTGTATTGCTTTAACCGTTAGCAGGTTTAATCTGCCAATGTTCATTTGTCTTATTACATATTCGAGCATTAGATTGAAGAGTGTTGGGGCCAGCCCATCTCCTTGCTTCAGTCCACGCAAAATTTTAAATTCCTCTGTAAGTGTGTTTTGTACGCTCACCACCGCTACCGTGTCCTCCATGGTTACCTTAATCATTCGTATTAGTTTAGGGGGAATCTTCAGTATGTGTAGTATTTCATATATTTTATTCTATCTATTGAATCATAGGCTTATTTAAAATCTACAAATATATTGTATATGTCTCGATTATGTTCCCATGCTTTTCCTAATATTTGTTTTACAGTAAATAGCTGGTCAATCGTGGATCGTCCATGTCTAAATCCGGCTTGATATTCGCCGATAAGTTTTTCTGAGTAGGGCTGGATGCGTTTGTTTATTATGCATGTTAATATTTTATATGCAGTACATAAGAGGGATATTCCACGATAATTTTCACATGCCAGTTTATCCCCTTTTTTATGTATTGGACAGATTAAGCTTTTCTTCCAGTCGTTGGGGATTTTTTCTTCCTTCCATATCTTTATTATCAGTGTATGAATATATTTTTTTAGGTGTTCGCCACCTAGTTTGTATACTTCGGAAGGGATCTCGTATATTCCAGGGGCTTTGTTGTTTTTCAGCGCTTTTATTGTCTCTTTTATTTTATCATATTCTTATAACTTAAAAAAAGGAAAAATTCTTATAAAGTAAAAAAGAAAGTAAATAATTCTAATAAACTAAAAAATAAAATTAAAAAAATAAACAATTCTAGTAAACTAAAAAAGAAAATTAAAAACTAAAAAATATAATAAACTACAAGAACGGAAATAAAAAAAATTAAAAACTTCCACATAAAACAAAACTTCAGCTCTGCAGGTTCGGCATGTCATTGTTTGACGTGCCATAAATTCGTTGCTGCAGGCCCGACATAAACATTTATATCCGCACGGTGCCACGCGTGTGTGCAACCTGGCATACGATACAAACTCCCTGTAAACATTAATTATTTGTATATATTTGCAGTGATCACTATTTAAGAGCTTGAGAACTATAAGAATTACAAGACTAATTGTTAATGCATCTTCGAAATACGCAGTAATAATTTGTTGAAAACTTTATCGAGTTACAATTTCTTTATTGAAGATCATATTCAAAATATTATATTTTGCAGGTCAATTTAATGATTTTAAAAATCACAAATATTTCAGCTTTTTTTTATAATCCTTTTGAGATACTAGTAATTATGTACATAGATGTCAAATATCAGAATTTCTCATTCAAAATTTCAAGATTTTCTAAGGTCACATGGTTAATTTGTCACCAGGAGTGTGGAATTTATTTATCGAAGAAAATAAACCACATGGAATTGGAAAATTACGAAATTAGAATGAAAAATTATGATATTTTACATCTATGCACATAATTACTACCTATCATTTTGACATGGGTCCGCATACCTGCTTGTCAAGGCCAAGAAAGTCACATGACTTTGTATTTAACATTTCTTGTACACATACACTCCAAATTTCTACTTATGCCTATTCTTTATATTTAGATTTTTAAATTTTAAATTCATTTTATGAAGAAATTTTCCAATTCATTGTCGGGATTGCCAGTATTTCTGAATGGTATATATAATATACCTATAATTTTAAATATTTAACTATTAATACAATAAGAAGAAATAATATAGGTACTTACAACAGATTATTTTATATATTATAATCTTTTATCTCTAAATCAATACAAAATATAATAAAATATTTATCACACAGAGAATTTAATCTTCTTTAATATGTATTTGCAAGAATAATAATTTTCAAAAAAATATATTTCATTTTTTTAAGAATATGCTACTTCCAGTTGTCCAATTGCTACCAAAACCTTTTCAACTCTTCACATTATTGTCAGATTGACAAATACGTAGTTAAACAGATATTAAGTCTTAACAGTTTTTAAGAAATCAGTTTTTAAGAAATTTTCCTTCCAACATCCTCACACACACGCACATCATCGTGTAAAAATGTTAAAATCGGATTGTAGGGACCTTAAAACGTGCTTATTCAATATAATTTGGATATGCGATTTTTAGCATGAATGCAATACCTCTCTTAGCGAGAGGTAAAGATTATATATAAATTTACTTTTTTTTTTTGATTATTTACATATTTTCAGACCTGTAATGCACAGTTTTCGGTCATAATACGGCTATAAATGTGCGTTATTTCAAGAACTGAGCGTAGCTTAATTACCAAATATGTTTTTAACTTATTATTTGATTTGACCCTTTACTTAACGTTTTTTTTTTTTTTTTAAATAATCGCATACTAAATCCATTTTTACTACATCTTTAAATTAAAATAAAAGCTTAATGCCTATAATTTTTTTGCGAAACTAAAATTACTTTGGAAACACAATTTTGCTTATATTTTGCTAGCATACGAATGATTTTGCAAGTATGCAAGTCTGTCTGAATGAGACCTGCTGCTGAAAAGAGCCACTGGAATTCCATAGAACTCATCTGAAAACTGTAGTACTTTAGCGCCGCTTTTTCAAAATTTTGGTAAAGGACTGCATCGCGCCAGAAAACCAACGGATCCGCTTCTCTTCTAATATTAGGGGCTTTCATATATCTCTCGACTTATTTGTGGAAATCAGGGGTCAGGTACTGAATGGTTGGTTGGTCGAACGCGCATATTCGAAATGTATTGGTGGATCGGCAAACAAATATCGTCAATTCCGATTTATCGACTAGAAAACAATATCGCCAATATATCGTTTACATTTCTAATTTTGGGGTCACAATGGCCAATAAAAATGTAGGATAGTTAGGGTTCCACTAAGTGCAGACGGTTTCTTAAGAGTTCCATAATCGTAAAAAATTGTGAACCGCTGTTTTAGAGAATAATATTTCAAATAACAGTTACAGAAAAAATAATTGTACGCATCTTTTACTTGAAGTATTTTTCTCCAAAATGATCCATGAACGATTGACAGAGATAAAACACTGCGAGTCAACTGCTCGCTAATCACCCCATCAGTTTTTCATGCTACCAGCCAATGTGTTGAAAAGAATTTTTGTCATTTTCCGTGCTGTGATAAACTCTATTAAAGACTATGTCTGCCGGCCGATGTAATGATTTTAAAAATAATTCAGAAATATTTCAGTTTTTTTCAAAATTTGTTCGAAGTTGTCATCAACGATACTGAAGAGAATTTACAATTAGAATCCCTTAATCTTCAAGCTAATGTGTTGAAGTTACTCGTAGTCGTACTATTTAAAAACGAAAATTTGATTCAAATTTATGCATTATTGAATAATTTCACTCAGATTACAATATTAATTTTTGGTACCTATTATACTTCATTTCACGGAAGAAAATGGTATATGTCGCTGGAGAACCGACCGTTTTTACTGTCATTAATAAAAAAAAATATCTGTAAAAATGTACAAGACCTGAATATTAAAAATTATAACAAAACATGGTTAAACATCACTTAATTCTGTAGATTTTATTTGATAATTGACAAAGTGATTTTTTTTCATTTTTGTTTGCATTCTAACTAATCAAATGGCAGAATTTATATCCCTATCTAAACTAACGCTATTTTTTACGTGAAATGAAGTATACGTACACATACAAAGATACGAGCTTAAAGATGAAACATCGAAGATATCGAACGCGAATTACTGATCTTCCATCTCGAAAACTTTTTACAAAGTGGAACATCGTATTTAAAATCTTTAAACTATTATTTTAAATTTGTAGGTACTACTACATATACATACATATTATGCGAAAGAAATGTAAGTATAATTTGAGTTTCTTTAAATTTATAATCCAATAATAGGGTTTCCAATAAGAATTAATATTTGGCCCGCCATATATGTATTTTAAAATTTCGTATGCTATCCGTTTCGCAAAAAGGATGGTGACCCCTGCTCAGTGTTTTTTTTTTTTGGTCTGTGCCCCTGCTCTAAATATCTATGTATAAACTAATCCATAAAGTTTTACGGGACAGATATTTGAAAAAAAATGTCTTCACGCTTATGTCACGGTTTCGCATGTTCACCCGATGTATATTGTTATATTGATAACTGTCATTTTCCCTCTTTATATTACTTGCGTCAGTAATAACTACATTATAGCACTTATATATAAAACAAGGTTACCGAACCTAGCATTTGCACATTTACTATACCTTGTTCCATCTTACGCATTCAGCATTGCAGAGAATAAGGCATAGTTTTGACTTCTCTGATTGGATGAGAGACAAGTTTACCAATGTAATTTCAGCTACTTAAAACTGGCGCTGATGCGAACGCCATCTGTTGAATGCGTTAAATGGAACAGAGCATAACTCGTCAAAATAGCAAACAATGCTCAGAGAAAACTGAAATAACATGTACTCCATTCTGTCAGGGAAATTCAAATAAATAATTTTTTGCATGAATTTATTAAATCACATTAATATTTACATTAACATTGATATTAATAGACATTGGGGTGTATTCTGTATCCTACTATACCCCATTCGCCGAGACGAGAGAATGTAGAACTAATTCTTAAACAGAAACAAGTCATTTTATTGGTTCGGCTCCAAAATTATCATTTTTTGATCAATAGAATTTGTCTCTGTTCAAGAATTGGTTCCACATTCTCTCGTCTCAGCGAATGGACTATATGCTAATATTAATTTTAACAGCCTATTAAAATTTATAAGCAAAAGAACGTAATTTATTACCTATCATTTTAATTTTATATTCTGTGTCTTCTAGTGTTATTGGTAAAAAAAAACAGGATGTTAAAATTAACATGATATGATACAGAATACACCCCATAATCTTACTCACTTCATCAAATTCAACTTTGCCAATTTTAATTACACTTATGTTGCAACATTCTTCGGTTTATCGAGATTCACGCAAAAAATACTTTGAGATGGATTATCAACAAAAGCAAAAGTGGATTTCTTCTTTATTCTAAAAACTCTCCCTTGGATACTCTTTGCAACATTCATTTTATTTAATACGGATTCCATCAATATAGCCTTCCGTGACAGTGGACGATTTCCATCCCATCCACCGTAGCGTCTGATGATCTTAATATTATCACCCGCATTTTCCAATAAAATTGCCAAAGAACGTTTTATACTGTGACCAGTGTAGGACTCTACATCCGGTAATTAAAAAAAGAAGCAATCTTCGTCGGTATTCTCAATAATGTGAATTACAATCTCCCGTGGTGAATATTACGGATAAAGCATAAAAACATGTACTTCCTGCAGATATTAACAACTTTACAGAGAATCCTTCTTCCATAATAATAATCAAACTGCGAGAAACATTTATCTCCGCATCTGGTATAGAAACATACAGATATGATCTATATAAAATCCTCAGTGATCAATGTTTAGCTTCGTCAACTCGTTACATCGGCCAGCCACTTCCATTATTAGTGTAACCAATAAAGATTCTAAATAAGTACTAAATCACATAATAATAGAGAACTATTACTTTCATCAACTATTCTTCATTGAGTGCCTCCTTCATAAAATGCTCTATGTTCTTTTTTAAGGACTTTTGCCTTTTTTCAGTTTGTGGGTTCTGGATTCATTCTAAAGATAAACAATTAGCTTACCATATTTTGAAATATCTATGTTTTTGCTGCTACTCCCCCTTTTTACATTTACATTATATTATATAACAAATATAGAAATAACACTTCATTTATAGTCGTATTATTGTTTTAAATACATAGTTGTGTTGAGTTAATATATGCATAAGTTTTAGCTGTTCAATCCAGTATTCATCTTCTTTCGGATTATCACTAAAGGTATAAAACTAACATTTGGTATGATAAAAAAGAAGAGAAGATAAAGAATTGCCATACTAGCTTTTCAACACATGTTCTTCTGTACTTTTGAAATAGATGAAGATATCCAATAAGATTCCACTGTACATATCCATATCCCAATGTTTCGTGCAATTTCCAACATATTTTTTTTCGTGTTTAATGGCATTTAAACAATTATATCCAACAAAGATGACCGACCTGAAACATTTAATCATTTTCGTAATATTTATCTTTTAATCAAACCAGATTATTTTGTTTTGAAGGTTATAAACGTAATTTATCTTAATAATTGCTTTTAGTGTGCACATATAGTACTGTAAAATCATATTAAATGTTATAAATTTAACATTTGTTTTCAACAATACCACCCATTCTACTGTATTAGTTAATTTTACTTTTCCTATGTTATGAATTTATTCCTGTTTATAAATTCTAAAATGAAACATTTATAACTACTTATTTACCTTAACATTGATGTAATATAAATGAATTGTTATATTGATCCTAAAATAAAATATAACAAATATTCTGTACCAAAACATTTTCATTCAAAATACATGTTCCAGCTTAAAATATGTATAACATTTTATATAATGAAGAAAATATTATTTTTAACATTAATGTATTTAAATTTATTAGTTTTATTTGTGTTATGATTTTTCAAGATTGTTTGAAATGTTATAAATAATTTAAATACCACTTAACACAAAAGTTACTAACAACATTGGAATTGAGCAATGGTGAACGGACATTGTTCTTTAAAGCGCACCAACTTCAGCGTGGTAGAGATTTGCACTGGTTGAGACTTGCATTACACAGGATAAAAAATTTCGAGATTTGAATAAGAAGAGGTAATGTTTTTCGAGCTTTGCAGTGTTGAAAATTGCATAAGTTGTGACATGAATAAGTCAATGTAAAATCATTCGAATTTTGACTATTCGTAAGATGTATAAAACGTGATTTGACCAAGTCAATATAAATGTATTCGAATGCTGTCTGTGCTCCCAAAAAGAGGAATGTCATTGTTATGTAGTTTTCGGGAAATAAAAAAAACAAATTTATATTATATTTGTGTTGTATGGCTATATATTTCACAGGTTAACTTTGAGACTATGATTCTTATTGCATTGGAAGTTTATACATAAAATTCTACCGTATTTGATGTACATGATGTATATTTCATTAAAAAATGTGACCCTTTTTGCAATGTAGTTTTCATATATAATTTTTATTTTAATAATTTTTACCTCTCGCTAAGAGAGCTATTGGATTCATGCTAAAAATCGCATATCCAGATTTTATTGAATAAGCACGTTTTAAGGTCCCTATAATCCGATTTTAACATTTTACGATGATATCTGTGTGTGTGTGTATGTGGGATGTTGTAAGGACGATTACTCAAAAACTATAAGACTTTATTTTTGTTTACGTATTTCCCAATCGGACATTCATGGGAAGATCTGAAAAGGTTTTGGTAACAATTGGACAACTGGAAGTAGAAGATTCTTGAAAAAAAAATCTTCTAAATATTGATGTTGAGATAGATGTTGGGGAAGAGACGGAAAGATAGGATAATGAATGAAAGAATAAGGGAAATGGCTCGAGTAATAGAAGTTTGTAGAAAGATACAAGAGAAACGATTACATTAGTATGAACATGTCATGAGAATAGATGAAGAATATATTGGAAGAATGAATAGCTTAATTGTAGAAGGTGGAAGAAACAGAGGAAGACCAAAGATAAGATGGAAGAACTGTATTGCGGAACACTTGAGAAAAAAGAAACGGAATGAGGACGACACACAAAACAGAAATGAGTGAAAAAAGAAAATAAAACATAGCGACATAGGAAAAGCTAAAGAAGAAGATGTCAGTGTCAAGGGCAATTTGCTTAGTTTGTTTATGAAGTAATTTAACTGGAAATATAGAATATTTTGCAAGAAAAATTATATATGGAATTTGTACATAATACACGGAATTGATGGAAGGTAATGTGCTGGCAACATCAGCTTTTTTTAAGAAAAACAATTAAGAGCTTCAAATTAAGGTACTTCAGGTAGATCAATTGTAACCAAAATCTAATCAATTGGATGTAAGAATAGGAATAAAAAAATTGTAATTTTTGAAATTGTAGTATTGGAGTTATCGCGGACGAAACGATCATCACACACACACATACAGACATCATCGTAAAAATAGTAAATTCGTATTCTAGGGACCCCAAAACGTGCTTATTTATATAACTCACCATTGATTTTTTTGACCTAAGACAATACCTTTCTTACCTAAAAGTGGCGGAAGGTAAAAAACCTGACTTACCAATGCTAGGTATCTTATGCTGTAGAAAGAAACCGAAACATATAAAATGCGGACAACCTACAAAGAAATATTAACGGAAAATAACTAAAACAGGGTAGATATCAGTCATATAATACAATTATTGAAGCCAAATTTAGAAAACCAGGATTCTTTCTTATATGTTAAAACAAAAACAGTATACGAGTATAATGGAAGATAATCAATGGTAAAAGATATATTCAAATTTATTTTAAATAAATATATTACTTATTGCTGGGTGTGCCAATCTGCTTTCTACACAGATATCGGTAATGATGAAATATTTGTACCGTGCGGGCGTTTACTAGGCGTCATCTCACAGGCACTCAATGCTGGCGTGGGGACTACACTATAGGGGTCAATTTAGTGCCATTAATATTCGAAGGATTTTTGGTGTCGGTCGGGATCGAACTCGGGTCCCCAGATTCGCGACCAAACACTCAGGTACACGGCCACGAGACCCTATTTATTTTAATATAAATAGAAATAGGTACTAAAATAATTTAATATAGGTACCTAGTAAATCTTACTGACAAAAAATACTTTTCATGTATGAAAAATGATAAAAAAAATTTAAATGAAAACTCTACCGATTAAAGAAGTGGCGCAAGCTATCTCGTATATTTGTTTTTTTTTTTGTGTCGGTGCTAGCTGAGAATGACGTATTAAGGGGGTATCACACGTAAGCACATACGCGCAACTTGTCACAGATTTTCCACAACTTTGTTTATTTCATGCAACTTTTTGCGTATGATAAAGCGACTAGTTTCATGCAACTAGTTTACGAACATGTTTGAAAACTTCGTAGACAAGTTGCAGATATGTGCATACAAACGATGTACGCATGCGCCATAGAACTTAAAAGTCCCTAAACACCCGTGTTTATGTTTTGATGTAAAGTTTAAAAATGTGTGCCACAGACAATCATTAGGAGACATATTTGGAAACGTTGATAAATGTAATTAGAGATGTTTCAGAGTTATGGGATATGAGATGTGTAGAAAAACGTTACCAACATTAAATATGTAAATAACCTAAAATATATAGAACTCTGCGCACGTGTGATAACAAGAGTTGAGTATTTTGAAAAGTTGCGTCAAAGCAGTTGCAGATATCTGCATACGTGTGATACCCTCTTTATGTGCTGTTGGAGGTAGAACGGGCACTCAGCTGTTTACAAAACAAATTTCTCTTGTATTTCATTATGCGAGATTAGTTAATGGTTTTTATAATACATGTGTACTTCAAAAAGAATTTACCATCTGATATCCAACCTCGCTATTTAACAAAAATCAAGTTAATTTGTAATATTGATGATGTAATGAAAGTGAGTTTTTGAAGGATATATAGGATTTTCCGAATATTTTGCCAATGGATATAAATTATTTTGTTAACAACAAAAGCGTTTACACCCAAGAGCAATTAAATACTTTCCGGGGTTTAAAATCATATAAATATTACCGGTGTAGTTGGGTACGCGATATTAATGTGAAGAAATTTGGAAAACTTGTATCTACTAGTAAAAGAAAAGGTGAGTAATCTATTTATATTACAATATATTAATTTAATGCTTTATTATACACATTTTATTACAAAAAAAAAACATTGTTAAAAATGAATTTATTTCTTTATCTGAGTCTTTCATTATTTATTGAATGTAGAATACATCCTGAGACGGTAGTGATGGAACAACGTAGGACCGTACAAGTCAAAGTTTCTTAGCCTCTTCAGACCATAGCCCAGCGTCAGCTATTTTTCCATGTCTTCCACGAGGAAATTTCCATTTGTTTTCCAAACCCGTTACGGACACATCTTGTATAACTAAAAGAACTGTCGCTAAATGATTGAGTGTTTCCGAAAGACCCGATGTAGATACATCTGCAGTGACAACTGTGAACTCTCTCAGCTTTTTCGGCAATTATCCACACGTCTAATAACTTTTCGTTCAGTATTTGTGAATGCATAACCTATAAAATAATATTACATGTCAATGTATGGATGTTAAATAAATAAATCATCACGGTATATGAGATTTCTGATTCATAATGATTTTATTGTAACAAAATGTGTATAATAAAGCATAAATTAACCCATTGCAGTATAAATAGATTACTCACCTTTTCTTTTACTAGTAGGTTCGTTTTCCAAATTTCTTCAAATATCTCGCAGCCAATTGCACCAGTAATACTTATACGGTTTTAAACTCCGGAAACTGTTTAATTGCTCTTGGGTTTAAACACTTTCGTTAGTACCAAATAATTGATTATATCCATTGGCAAAATATTCAGAAAATCCGATATATCCTGCGAAAACCCACTTTCATCACAATTGTGCGGGTCAATATTACAAATTAACTCGATTTTTGCTAATTAGCGAAGTTGCATATCAGGTGATAGCTTCTTCTTGAAGTACACATACATTATAGAAACCATTAAATAATCTCGCACAATGAAATACGAGAGAAATTTGTTTTGTAAGACAACAAACTTATTTCAGATTTTGAATTAGCGCTAAGAAAAACTCGCTTTGAATAGATGGCGTATTTGTCGCTCGACCTCATTTATTTGCTAAAGAAATGAGTAACAAGCCGGGGGCAGTAAGATCAGCTGTTTCGAAGGTTACCGCAACAGCTGAGTGCCCGCGCTCTATTTCAATTCATGGGTTATGTACACTGTTATGTATTTAAATTTGACCATAGAGTTAAAAATATAATACATAGAGGGAGCGTAAAGTACGATTGTAGGCAATGACCTTGATGCCTAGTGACGGAAGGGGAATGAAGCGTCAGTCATATTGTGCAGCCCCATTTTAGCGCGTTATTCAAATCTGTCTATTTTACGTAAAATAAAGTTATATTGGAGTAATAAAACAATAGTAATAGTGTAATTTACTACAATAAATCCAACGTAGGAAATAAATAATATCAACCGTAATAAAATGTTTTTATTTATACAAGATAATTCAGTAACTAAAATAAAATACATAATTATTTTTAAAATTTAAAGAAATCCAATAAATATAAATATCTGAAACTAGTAACCTTCGAACAGAATTAATTTGTTATATTGTTGTCATCGACTTTGTGATGAATCTTTTATATTTTTTGCAATGTAGTATAGTCGTATGGAAATATATTTTTCTAAAATAGCTTTAATCAAATAAATAATATTGTTTTCCATTGGATTAAATATTTCCTTATTAGGGGTCGATATATTTTTCAAAACAATCAGCTAATCTTCTTGTAAAAAGTTTTGATTCTTTAAAGCACAAAGTCCTGACGACATAGTAGCAATTTTTTTAATATTTCTTCGATTCCTCTGCTGGAGCAGTTTTATTTTCATTTTGTAACGTTGATCTAGTGCCTTTATTTTATTTAATAAAGCAGATTTATTTGGAGATATTCACGTGTTATTCTTTACTATTTTTACGATGATGTCTGTATGTGTGTGTGTGATGATCGTTTCGTCCGCGATAACTCCAATACTACAATTTTTTTATTCCTATTCTTACATCCAATTGATTAGATTTTGGTTACAATTGATCTACCTGAAGTACCTTAATTTGAAGCTCTTAATTGTTTTTCTTAAAAAAAGCTGATGTTGCCAGCACATTACCTTCCATCAATTCCGTGTATTATGTACAAATTCCATATATAATTTTTCTTGCAAAATATTCTATATTTCCAGTTAAATTACTTCATAAACAAACTAAGCAAATTGCCCTTGACACTGACATCTTCTTCTTTAGCTTTTCCTATGTCGCTATGTTTTATTTTCTTTTTTCACTCATTTCTGTTTTGTGTGTCGTCCTCATTCCGTTTCTTTTTTCTCAAGTGTTCCGCAATACAGTTCTTCCATCTTATCTTTGGTCTTCCTCTGTTTCTTCCACCTTCTACAATTAAGCTATTCATTCTTCCAATATATTCTTCATCTATTCTCATGACATGTTCATACTAATGTAATCGTTTCTCTTGTATCTTTCTACAAACTTCTATTACTCGAGCCATTTCCCTTATTCTTTCATTCATTATCCTATCTTTCCGTCTCTTCCCCAACATCTATCTCAACATCAATATTTAGAAGATTTTTTTTTTTCAAGAATCTTCTACTTCCAGTTGTCCAATTGTTACCAAAACCTTTTCAGATCTTCCCATGAATGTCCGATTGGGAAATACGTAAACAAATATAAAGTCTTATAGTTTTTGAGTAATCGTCCTTACAACATCCCACATACACACACACACAGATATCATCGTAAAATGTTAAAATCGGATTATAGGGACCTTACAACGTGCTTATTCAATAAAATCTGGATATGCGATTTTTAGCATGAATCCAATAGATCTCTTAGCGAGAGGTAAAAATTATTAAAATAAAAATTATATATGAAAACTACATTGCAAAAAGGGTCACATTTTTTAATGAAATATACATCATGTACATCAAATACGGTAGAATTTTATGTATAAACTTCCAATGCAATAAGAATCATAGTCTCAAAGTTAACCTGTGAAATATATAGCCATACAACACAAATATAATATAAATTTGTTTTTTTTATTTCCCGAAAACTACATAACAATGACATTCCTCTTTTTTGCAGCGTGATCTTCATAAAATAATCCTTTTTTTCCTCAATTCGGCTTCAAAAATTAGAAGAATTTGGAAATTAATTGATATCTAGGCTGTTCCTTTACATATGTTTTAGCTTCTTTCTACGTCATAAGATAGTTTTGTTAAGTCAGATTGTTAGATTTAAACTATGTTTTTGGTAGAGTTGGTTTTATGTGTACGATTATTTTTTATTATTCTTTATGACGTTGTAGCATGGAGAATTCGTGTATTGTAAATGAATGTCTTGATTTAATTTCTATTGCACATGGATTTCCTTAATAATCGTGTTTAGATATTTGAAATAGACCTTTTCAATTTAAAGAGATCTGCGCGTAGTAAGCCAACAACTGACGGGAGTCATGGTTATGCACTTGTGATAAGATTCATGGCGCGTGTGTTTTTTTTAATAGATTTAAACTATGAGGAAAGTCTCAGACAACTTTAACAAACTTGTCGAAAGTCGTTACAAAGCGAGATTTTGTTTCACAGCCCAGCTGACTGTTGCAGACGCCATTTTACTTACTATTGGCAGAGATACAAGAGACAGCTGAAAAGGATTATTGTTTTCTATCAGTAGCATTTTACACTTAAACCGTTATGTCTATGTATAAATATTGTCATTGTATAATGTAAAATAAGATTAATTATAAGTTATGCAAAGATGAATGTGTTTTATTTGCCTCCTGCCTTAAATACAATAAAAAATAAAAACAATGCATCCTTCTCAAACACTATTCCCATTGATATCAGCTTCTTGCAACAAATATATGTGTTTATAAACTTTATTGTATATACAGATTAGTAGGTTTATATTATTTACTGCTACACCATTCCCATGTATTTATAATATAAATAATTGCTATTTACAGATTGTTATACATGTGCAAATAAAAGATTATAAGTGATTCAAATACTTGATTTATTTTTTGATGCTGTAATACAAGAAAACTAATAAATGTTTGTTAACTTTCACAATTTATTTCGTTGCGACATCTATCAGTGCTCACTATAACTATTAACCTATTCCAATTTAATAATTTTATTTTGTTACAATTTGTAGGACGGAGTGTACTTTTTAAATATGTAAGCGCGCGAAGTTGATACGCGCCAACTTCATGGGCTAGATTTGTACGTTATGACACAGTGCTTGGCAGGAAATGTACAGAGCGGTTTTTGTACATTATGACGGAGCGTGTGTTCCCATAATAAGTACAATATTTTAATGTATATTTACTTCAAAAATAATGGGTTTGAGGGGCCAACTTCACGGATCTATGGAGAAGATCCGTGAAGTTGCACAATTATGTGCAATAAAAATTTAATTTTGTACGTTTTTAGTTAGCATATAATTAATTTATGTCAAAATGGAGGGCCAACTTCACGTAGTCCTTCATTAACAAATTAGATCAATTTTATGTAACCAATAATATTGTACTTATTATGTACAATTATGTACGCATTAAACGAAATTTTGTACTACATGCATAATCCTATAATTAAAAATGAAATATATGGAGGGCCAACTTGGTAGTTATATCGTGAAATCATTTTCAACAGAATTAATTGAAATTTTAAGTACATCTCAACTGAAGTATAATCTACCTGCTCTCCAAGTTTTAAAACAATTGACCAAGCGATACCTGAGATATTTGCCTTTTAACACGTGAAGAATAGGAAATGGCAAAATAAACACAACATTTTAAATTATAACTTTTATATCAATTATGACATTTAATCGAAAAACTACTATGTTATGGATAACCAATTAACGGATTTTATATAAAAATTTGAAAATTATTTACCACCCAGATTTAATTTTATTGCCTCTAGAAAATTATAATCTGAAGATACGATAAATAGGTAGAATTATACTTGACAACCATGTACAAGTTCTCCAGATGGAGTGTCAGTTAACAACGCCCACTGTGGTATTAGCGAATAAGAGGTGTTCTGTGGTTAAAGGAATTTCAAACGTACATTCGAAGGAAATATTTTTTATATGGGTATTTTACGTGAAAATGCATGAAAAGTTCAAACAGTATAATACTACTTTCGTAATTTTAAGAAAGAAATATATTAATTTATTTTGCAGTTCCGATTTGTAGTTTAGAACTAGTATTATATCTCAATACATCTGATTACTTTTATACCTGAATGTACCAATAAAAGTGGGAAAACTTTAAAATTCAAATTATTTTTTAAGCGTTTGTCTAGAAAAAGATAAAATTGACTAGGCAACTAATAACAATGTAAATATAGGAGCAAAATATTTCCTACTGCCCTTCCTTTGAAATAATGATGATAAATAGTCTGAAAAAGTAAAATAACATGAATGGAAATAATAAAGATATATACCTATATAAATATTTATTTAATGTATTTTTTTAGCACAAAGATAAAATATAAAACAAATATAACATTAAAAAAACAATATTTATTTAGTTTGAGTTTATATTAAATTGAATTTCAGACAAAATTATTGATTTTTACTTAAAAAATCAACAATTTTGTCTAAAATTCTTTTGTTTTTGGTTATACGTGGTTTCGTGTTACCGATTACAATTTCTGATAAAAATTGAATTACACCTTTTCTTCCATTTTCTGTATATATTCTACTTAGTGTTTCAAAATTAATTCCACTATTTGAAATTTTTTTAATCATGTTTTTTGATATTATACCGGCTAGGTATACAACGTCATAATGTACAAAGATCGTCCTGTACATTTCCTGCCAAGCACTGCGTCATAACGTACAAATCTAGCCCATGAAGGTGGCGCGCATCAAAGTGTACATTTCTTGCCTTATGCATCGTCATAATGTACATAGATCGTCCTGGTACATATCCTTCCAAGCACTGTGTCATAGCGTACAAATCTAGCCCATGAAGTTGGCGCGTATCAACTTCGCGCGCTTACATATTTAAAAAGTACACTCCGTCCTACAAATTGTAACAAAATAAAATTATTAAATTGGAATAGGTTAATAGTTATAGTGAGCACTGATAGATGCAGCATCAAAAAATAAATCAAGTATATGAATCACTTATAATCTTTTATTTGTACATGTATAACAATCTGTAAATAGCAATTATTTATATTATAAATACATGAGAATGGTGTAGCATTAAATAATATAAACCTACTAATCTGTATATACAATAAAGTTTATAAACACATATATTTGTTGCAAGCAGCTGATATCAATGGGAATAGTGTCTGAGAAGGATGTATTGTTTTTAATTTTTATTGTATTTAAGGCAGGAGGCAAATAAAACACATTTATCTTTGCATTACTTATAATTAATCGTATTTTACATTATACAATGACAATATTTATACATAGACATAACGGTTTAAGTGTAAAATGATACTGATAGAAAACAATAATCCTTTTCAGCTGTCTCTTGTATCTCTGCCAATAGTAAGTAAAATGGCGTCTGCAACAGCCAGCTGGGCTGTGAAACAAAATCTCGCTTTGTAACGACTTTCGACAAGTTTCTTAAAGTTGTCTGAGACTTTCCTCATAGTTTAAATCTATTAAAAAAAAAAACACACGCCATGAATCTTATCACAAGTGCATAACCATGACTCCCGTCAGTTGTTGGCTTACTACGCGCAGATCTCTTTAAATTGAAAAGGTCTATTTCAAATATCTAAACACGATTATTAAGGAAATCCATGTGCAATAGAAATTAAATCAAGACATTCATTTACAATACACGAATTTTCCATGCCACAACGTCATAAAGAATAATAAAAAAATAATCGTACACATAAAACCAAGTCTACCAAAAACATGGTTTAAATCTGACTTAACAAAACTATCTTATGACGTAGAAAAAAGCTAAAACATATGTAAAGGAACAGCCTAGATATCAATTAATTTCCAAATTCTTCAAATTTTTGAAGCCAAATTAAGGAAAAAAAGGATTATTATATGAAGATCACGCTGCAAAAAAGAGGAATGTCATTGTTATGTAGTTTTCGGGAAATAAAAAAAACAAATTTATATTATATTTGTGTTGTATGGCTATATATTTCACAGGTTAACTTTGAGACTATGATTCTTATTGCATTGGACGTTTATACATAAAATTCTACCGTATTTGATGTACATGATGTATATTTCATTAAAAAATGTGACCCTTTTTGCAATGTAGCTTTCATATATAATTTTTATTTTAATAATTTTTACCTCTCGCTAATAGAGGTATTGGATTCATGCTAAAAATCGTATATCCAGATTTTATTGAATAAGCATGTTTTAAGGACCTTAAAAATGTTAAAATCGGATTATAGGGACCCTATAATCCGATTTTAACATTTTTACGATGATATCTGTGTGTGTGTATGTGGGATGTTGGAAGGACGATTACTCAAAAACTATAAGACTTTATATTTGTTTACGTATTTCCCAATCGGACATTCATGGGAAGATCTGAAAAGGTTTTGGTAACAATTGGACAACCGGAAGTAGAAGATTCTTGAAAAAAAATCTTCTAAATATTATTTTTTGAATTTTTTTTTAAATGAAAAGAAAATGAATGGGGCAGAGATAAGGATGTTGAGATACATGTTGGGGAAGAGACGGAAAGATAGGATAATGAATGAAAGAATAAGGGAAATGGCTCGAGTAATAGAAGTTTCTAGAAAGATACAAGAGAGACGATTACATTAGTATGAACATGTTATGAGAAGAGATGAAGAATATATTGGAAGAATGAATAGCTTAGTTGTAGAAGGTAGAAGAAACTGAGGAAGACCAAAGATAAGATGAAAGGACTGTATTGCGGAACACTTGAGAAAAAAGGAACGGAATGAGGACGACACACAAAACAGAAATGAGTGAAAATAGAAAATAAAACATAGCGACATAGGAAAAGCTAAAGAAGAAGATGTCAGTGTCAAGGACAATTTGCTTAGTTTGTTTATGAATTAATTTAACTGGAAATATAGAATCTTTTGCAAGAAAAATTATATATGGAATTTGTACATAATACACGGGATTGACGGAAGGTAATATGCTGGCAACATCAGTTTTTTTTTAAGAAAAACAGTTAAGAGCTTCAAATTAAGGTACTTCATGTAGATCAATTGTAACCAAAATCTAATCAATTGGATGTAAGAATGAGGAATAAAAAAAATTGTAATTTTTGGAGTATTGGAGTTATCGCGGACGAAACGATCATCACACACACATACAGACATCATCGTAAAAATATTAAATTCGTATTCTAGGGACTCCAAAACGTGCTATCTATATAACTCACCATCGATTTTTTTAACCTAAGACAATACCTTTCTTACCTAAAAGTGACGGAAGGGAAAAAACCTGACTTACCAATGCTAGGTATCTTATGCTGTAGAAAGAAACCGAAACATATAAAATGCGGACAAACTACAAAGAAATACTAACGGAAAATAACTAAAACAGGGTAGATATCAGTCATAAAATACAATTATTGAAGCCAAATGTTGGAAATTCAAATAATCCATTCATGTTATTGTTTCCATAGAAACATATTTATAGAATCAAGTATTGTTGATGTGTGTGTTCTGTCACTGTCATTTTGTATTGATGAAAAATAAAAGGAATATAATTTAAAACGAAGTATTTCATCTTATAAAACTTCAGGTTATGGGCCCAGGCCACGTCCACTAAACAGTGAAGTAAAAGATAATTTAAAAATGAGTTACATAAATGTAAAAATTGAACCACTTGGAAAAGAAAATTTTGACACTTGGAAAATTCAAGTCGAAGCACTGCTCATAAAAAATGGTGCATGGCAATACGTAAATGGAACCAGGGTGAAGCCAGAAAACCCTACAGAAATTGCTATTTGGGAAGCAGCGGATGCTAAAGCAAGATGTGACTTAATCCTGTCAATATGCCCAACCGAATTAAAGCAAATCAAAAACTGTAAAACATCTAAAGAAATTTGGGATAAATTGCACGCGGTTTATCAATCGAAAGGACCTGCTCGGAAAGCTATGCTACTTAAGAATTTAATTTTACATAAAATGAAAAACGGTGAAAACATGAGAGATCATATTACACATTTCTTTGACGTCGTTGATAAATTAGAAGAAATGGAACTCGACATAAATAATGATTTTCTTACCATTTTACTGCTATACAGTATCCCAGATGAATATGAATCTTTTAGAATTGCCATCGAAAGTCAAGAAAAATTACCAACACCGGATGCATTAAAAGTTAAACTATTAGAGGAATACGAAGCTAGGAAACGTAATGAAAGAGGAATAGTGTCAGATGCAATGTTTGTACATAAAAATCATGGTAAGAAAAATTACAATAAATCTGACCAACCAAAAAATCCTAATTATTTTAAATTTAAATGTCATACATGTGGAAAAATTGGACATATGGCAAGGGATTGTAGATCAAGATATTTTAATAAAAAGACAACTGAATTGAAAAATAAGCAGGATACCGAAATATCTAGGCACGCCGAAATTGCGATGAAAGCTAATAAGTACCAAAATCAACGATGGTATTTGGATTCCGGAGCATCATCGCACATGTGTTCAAATGAAGAAATATTTGAAGAAATTAACACTGCAAAAACTAAGACTTTGAACTTAGCCAACAACGAGTCGACAACTATAGAAGGATGTGGTACTGTTATAGTAAGCCAAGATTACAAATGCGGGAATTACACCTTTGCAAAAATGGCATGAAAGATTCGGACACCTCAATGAAAACGATCTAAAGAGAATTATAAAAGAAAATAAAGTACACGGAATTAAGGAGAAGGTGGAAGGAAATCTACCAATATGCGAAACGTGTATAAAGGGAAAACAGACGCAAACTTCTTTCCAGAAATCAAATTCACGAAGCATGAATCTTTTAGAATTAATTCACACAGATATTTGTGGCCCGATGCGTGTGAATTCAATTGGTGGATTCAGATACTTCGCCACATTCATTGATGATAAATCTAGGTGGTGTGAAGTATATTTTTTGAAGAAAAGAAGTGAAATCCTTGATAAATTCAAAGAATTTAAACAATTTGTGGAAAACAAGACGGACAAGAAAATAAAAACAGTACGGTCAGACAATGGTACTGAATACCGAAGTAATAATTTCGAAGAATTTTTGAAAAAGGAAGAAATAGAGCATCAACTTACCGTAGAGTACACACCTCAACAAAACGGTGTGTCTGAACGAAAAAACAGAACATTAGTTGAAATGGCTCGATGTATGTTAATTCAGTCTGGACTATCCCCCGGTTTTTGGACTGAGGCTATACTGACAGCCAACTACATAAGAAACAGATGCCCTTCTCGAAGTATGGGAGATGAAATACCTTTCAAAATTTGGACCAGAAAAATTCCGAATGTCGGATATTTTAAAACTTTTGGCTCCAAAGTATATATGCTCGACAAAACCCCAGGAAAAGGAAAATTTTATTCTAAATCAAAATTTTGTATCTTTATCGGTTATTCCACAATATCGAAAGCGTACAGACTTTGGGACCCATATTTAAAAAGAATTCATCGTAGCAGAGATGTAAAGTTCATAGAAGAATTTCAACCTGAAGAAGCATCAGAAATTTTTTATGATGAAAACATTTTTCAAAGGCAAAATATAGAATTCATAAAGACTGAAAATACGTCAACCGAAGAACTTAAAGAACATACTGAAAATTCGTCAAAAGAAGAGCTCAAAGAATATGAAGAGCAAGAACAGAAATAAAACGAAGAAGAAGACGAAGAAGAAGAAACACAAAAAGTGGAAAATGAATTGGACCAAGTCAGAAATAATACGTCATCGATGAAAAGAGGAAGAGGACGACCGAAGAAAATATTAAGTGGAAAAAGGGGAAGACCAAAGAAACAATACGTCGTAGTATCAAGAAACGAAGATGATGAATTTCCAGATGTGAATGAGACAAATCCTCAAGAAGGCGATGAATATCCTGATATGAATAACACCGCCAGTATGATCACATCGAACGACCCCGAAACGACGAGACAAGCCTTTGCAAGCGTTGATGCAGCAAAATGGAAAAAGGCAATGAAAATTGAATATGATGCAGAGAACGGAACATGGAGCATTGTTGACCGTCCAAGGGAACAGAAAGTAATTGGTTCAAGGTGGGTCTTGAGAACAAAATTCAACGCTGATGTTACGATTGAACGTCTTAAAGCCAAACTGGTTGCAAAAGGTTTTGCGCAAACTGCAGGAGTCGATTTTACTGAAACCTTTGCACCCGTCGCAAGAGCTGGATCTATTCGATTAGTAATGGCACTTGCAGCAGAACTGAAGCTCCAAGTACATCAATTGGATTTTATTAGCGCATATTTAAATGGTGAAATAGAAGAAAAAATATTTATGGAAATACCTGACGAACTACAAGAAATTCTTGACAAATATGAACAGGAACTATTAGTAAATTCAAATGATAAGGTACTACAAATCAACAAAGCGCTGTATGGACTAAAAAAGTCAGGACGTCAGTGGTACAAGAAACTAGACGAAAAACTTAAGAAATTTGGATTAAAATCAATGAATGCAGATCCTTGTGTTTATTATTCCAAACATGGCAAAGACATCTTAATTGTCCTCATATACGTCGACAATTTAATAGTAGTTTCGAACAATTCAAGGAAAATGTCTCAGTTAAAGGAAAATCTATCGAAATCGTTCAAAATGAAGGATCTAGGCCCATTACATTTCTGTCTAGGAATTGAATTTATACAAAATGGGAAGAATAGTACAATTATGGTAAAGAACACTGGATAGCAGCAAAAAGAGTCTTACGATATTTGAAGAATACAGAAGACTTCAAATTAATCTACAAAAAATCTGGAAACAATCTGGTAAATAGTCTAGTTGGCTTTGCAGATGCTGACTGGGCAGGAAACGTAGATGATCGGAAGTCATACAGGGTATGTTTTTAATTTTGCGAATACTATTGTCAGCTGGAAATCACAAAAACAAAGGACAGTCGCAATGTCAAGTACTGAAGCAGAGTACATGGCACTGTCAGAGGCAGCAAAGGAAGCAATTTATCTGCGTCGCTTTCTATCAGAAATTTTGGAAAATCAAGAACCGACAATTATATTTTGTGACAACCAAGGAGCTGGACGGATGACTAAAAAACCCATTTTCCATGGTCGTACAAAACACGCGGACATTCGACATCATTCCATTCGTGAAGCAGTTGAGCGAGGTGACATAACTGTAGAATATCTCCCTACAAAGGATATGCCTGCTGATATCTTAACGAAAGGGTTGTACGCACCAAAGCACGAGAAATGCGTCAACAAGTTTGGATTACAACAAATTTCCTAATAACCAGAATGCCACTTGAGGGGGAGTGTTGGAAATTCAAATAATCCATTCATGTTATTGTTTCCATAGAAACATATTTATAGAATCAAGTATTGTTGATGAGTGTGTTCTGTCACTGTCATTTTGTATTGATGAAAAATAAAACGAATATAATTTAAAACGAAGTGTTTCATCTTATAAAACTTCACCAAATTTAGGAAACCAGGATTCTTTCTTATATGTTAAAACAAAAACAGTATACGAGTATAATAGGAAGATAATCAATGGTAAAAGACATTATATTCAAATTTATTTTAAATAAATATATTACTTATTGCTGGGTGTGCCAATCTGCTTTCTACACAGATATCGGTAATGATGAAATATTTGTACCGTGCGGGCGTTTATAGGCGTCATCTCACGGGCACTCAATGCTGGCGTAGAGACTACACCACAGGGGTCAATGTAGTGCCATTAATATTCGAAGGATTTTTGGTGTCGGTCGGGATCGAACTCGGGTCCCCAGATTCGCGACCAAACACTCAGGCACACGGCCACGAGACCCTATTTATTTTAATATAAATAGAAATACTAAAATAATTTAATATAGGTACCTAGTAAATCTTACTGACAAAAAAATACTTTTCATGTATGAAAAATGATAAAAAAAAAATTAAATGAAATCACTGCCGATTAAAGAAGTGGCGCAAGCTATCTCGTACTTTTTGCTTTTTTTGTGTTGGTGCAAGCTGAGAATGGCGTATTACGTGCTGTTGGAGGTAGAACGAGCACTCAGCTGTTAACAAAACAAATTTCTCTTGTATTTCATTATGCGAGATTAGTTAATATGATTTACATATGTACTTCAAGAAGAAGTTACCATCTGATATGCAACCTCGCTATTTAACAAAAATCAAGTTAATTTGTAATATTGATGATGCGATGAAAGTGAGTTTACACCCAAGAGCAATTAAACACTTTCCGGGGTTTAAAATCATATAAATATTACCGGTGTAGTTGGGTACGCGATATTAATGTGAAGAAATTTGGAAAACTTGTACCTACTAGTAAAAGAAAAGGTGAGTAATCTATTTATATTACAATATATTAATTTAATGCTTTATTATACACATTTTATTACAAAAAAACATTGTTAAAAATGAATATATTTCTTTATCTAAGTCTTTCATTATTTATTGAATGTAGAATACATCCTGAGACGGTAGTGATAGAATAACGTAGGACCGTACAAGTCAAAGTTTCTTAGCCTCTTCAGACCATAGCCCAGCGTCAGCTATTTTTCCATGTCTTCCACGAGGAAATTTACATTTGTTTTCCAAACCCGTTACGGACACACCTTGTTCTTGGGATTTTACATCTTGTATAACTAAAAGAACTGTCGCTAAATGATAGCACGTTTCCGAAAGACCCGATGTTCACCTGCAGTGACCACTGTGAACTCTCTCAGCTTTTTCGGCAATTATCCACACGACCAATTAACTTTTCGTTCAGTATTTGTGAATGCATAACCTATAAAATAATATTACATATAATAATAATATATGTGTATAATAAAGCATTAAACTAACATATTGCAATATAAATAGATTATTCACCTTTTCTTTTACTAGTAGGTACAAGTTTTCCAAATTTCTTCACATTAATATCGCGTACCCAACTACACCGGTAATATTTATATGGTTTTAAACCCCGGAAAGTGTTTAATTGCTCTTGGGAGTAAACACTTTTGTTGGTAACAATAGTATATTGTGTTATTAGGAGTAAAAGTTATACTTTGTGTGGCAAGCATGGAAGTTTAAACGACGAGCGAAGCGAGTCGGATAAATGCACGCGAGGCACACAAAACTTTTACTCCGAATGACACATTATATTTTTTCTTCAAACGTAGATATTTAAAGAAAAATATCTACTACTGATGTTACATTTAACGTAAATTACGGTTTGCGATTTCAATTGCCTTGTAGCTATAGATACTTATTTGTTCACTTTTTGTTATAAACATTGAAGTGAAAATTTTCACGTTTTGACGTTTAAATAAAAACTGTGTATATCCTCCTTATGTGCAATTATGTCGGAATTTGAAGTATTATAATGTACGTCCCCTGAAATTGTTCAATTGGTTGGAAATCTAACAGTGTGGCTGAAAGATATGTCCAGGAATCACTGCAAAACAACAAACTTTTCTTATCAGTTTAATTCTAAGTATTCTTATGTTCATTACCGTCCCTGTAATTGTAATCTGTAAGTCTGCTATTCTTTAATATGTTATTTTCTCAAAAGTAAACTCTGTTTATATTTCAATTCATGGGTTAAGGTGGATTTATAAATCGCACAGCGCACAGAAATAATTTAGCATAGCATAGCACAGAATTTGAACATGTGGAAATACGTACATCCATTTATAATTCGCACAGCGCACAGCGGCGCACAAAACATAATTTAGCACAGCACAGGAATTGACCAATGTTCATTTCCCTGTGCGTTGTGTGTGCGTCGGGTATGTTCGTGGTATTTCGTGATAGTTCGACTTAGTATTTGAAATAAGCGCCACGAGAGTGTTTAACATATTAGGCATTTAATAAATAATATATTAATTATTAAATAAAATTAGAATTAGGTAATTTTACAAAGCCAAGTTGAAATTGTAACTTCCAGATAAATGAACAATATATCGATATAAATTTATCATTTGACAGTTTCTTTCGTTTCAGTGTTGTTTATTTAACTGAAAGTTAAAATTTTAACCAGAGATTGTAAGATTGGCCCTTAGATGAGTTTCTACGTCCATTAACAATTCTAAAAATAAAAAAATGTTAACAAAACTATATATAACCTACTTCTTTAGTCTATTTTTCTATGCGATTTATAAATCCCCTAAATAAATTCTATGCTATGCTGTGTTGTGCTGTGCTGTGCTAAATTATTTCTGTGCGCTGTGCGATTTATAAATCCACCTTTATGTACACTGTTATGTATTTAAATTTGACCATAGAGTTAAGAATATAATACGTAGAGGGAGCGTAAAGTACGATTCTAGACAATGACCTTGATGCCTAGTGACGGAAGGGGAATGAAGCGTCAGCCATATTGTGCAGCCCCATATTAGCGCGTTATTCAAATCTGTCCATTTTACATCTATTTGTAAAATAAAGTTATATTGGAGTAATAAAACAATAGTAATAGTGTAATTTACTACAATAAATCCAACGTAGGAAATAAATAATATCAACCGTAAGAAAATGTTTTTATTTATACAAGATAATTCTGTAACTAAAATAAAATACATAATTATTTTTAAAATTTAAAGAAATACAATAAATGTAAATATCTGAAACTAGTAACCTTCGAACAGAATTAATTTGTTATATTGTTGTCATCGACTTTGTGATGAATCTTTTATATTTTTTGCAATGTAGTATAGTCGTGTGGAAATATATTTTTCTGAAATAGCTTTAATCAAATAAATAATATGATTTTCCATTGGATTCAATATTTCCTTATTAGGAGTCGATATATTTTTCAAAACTATCAGCTGATCTTCTTGTAAAACGTTTTGATTCTTTAAAGCACGATGGACTGACGACATAGTGGCAATTTTTTTAATATTTCTTCGATTTCTCTGCTGGAGCAGTTTTATTTTCATTTTGTAACGTTGATCTAGTGCCTTTATTTTATTTAATAAAGCAGATTTATTTGGAGATATTTCACGTGTTATTCTTTATTATTTTTACGATGATGTCTGTATGTGTGTGTGATGATCGTTTCGTCCGCGGTAACTCCAATACTACAATTCCAAAAATTACAATTTTTTTTATTCCTCATTCTTACATCCAATTGATTAGATTTTGGTTACAATTGGTCTATCTGAAGTACCTTAATTTGAAGCTCTTATCTGTTTTTCTTAAAAAAAAACTGATGTTGCCAGCACATTACCTTCCGTCAATCCCGTGTATTATGTACAAATTCCATATATAATTTTTTTTGCAAAATATTCTATATTTCCAGTTAAATTAATTCATAAACAAACTAAGCAAATTGTCCTTGACACTGACATCGTCTTCTTTAGCTTTTCCTATGTCGCTATGTTTTATTTTCTTTTTTCACTCATTTCTGTTTTGTGTGTCGTCCTCATTCCGATCCTTTTTTCTCAAGTGTTCCGCAATACAGTCCTTCCATCTTATCTTTGGTCTTCCTTTGTTTCTTCTACCTTCTACAACTAAACTATTCATTCTTCCAATATATTCTTCATCTCTTCTCATAACATGTTCATACTAATGTAATCGTCTCTCTTGTATCTTTCTAGAAACTTCTATTACTCGAACCATTTCCCTTATTCTTTCATTCATTATCCTATCTTCCCGTCTCTTCCCCAACATCTATCTCAACATCCTTATCTCTGCCCCATTAATTTTCTTTTCATTTAAAACAAAATTCAAAAAATAATATTTAGAAGATTTTTTTTCAAGAATCTTCTACTTCCGGTTGTCCAATTGTTACCAAAACCTTTTCAGATCTTCCCATGAATGTCCGATTGGGAAATACGTAAACAAATATAAAGTCTTATAGTTTTTGAGTAACCGTCCTTCCAACATCCCACATACACACACATAGATACCATCGTAAAAATGTTAAAATCGGATTATAGGGATCTTGAAACATGCTTATTCAATAAAATCTGGATTTGCGATTTTTAGCATGAATCCAATAGGTAAAAAATTATTAAAATAAAAATTATATATGAAAGCTACATTGCAAAAAGGGTCACATTTTTTAATGAAATATACATCATGTACATCAAATACGGTAGAATTTTATGTATAAACGTCCAATGCAATAAGAATCATAGTCTCAAAGTTAACCTGTCAAATATATAGCCATACAACACAAATATAATATAAATTTGTTTTTTTTTTATTTCTCGAAAACTACATAACAATGACATTCCTCTTTTTTGCAGCGTGATCTTCATATAATAATCCTATTTTTCCTCAATTTGGCTTCAAAAATTAGAAGAATTTGGAAATTAATTGATATCTAGGCTGTTCCTTTACATATGTTTTAGCTTCTTTCTACGTCATAAGATAGTTTTGTTAAGTCAGATTTAAACCATGTTTTTGGTAGACTTGGTTTTATGTGCACGATTATTTTTTTATTATTCTTTATGACGGTGTGCATGGAAAATTCGTGCATTGTAAATGAATGTCTTGATTTAATTTCTATTACACATGGATTTCCCTAATAATCGTGTTTAGATATTTGAAATAGACCTTTTCAATTTAAAGAGATCTGCGCGTAGTAAGCCAACAACTGACGGGAGTCATGGTTATGCACTTGTGATAAGATTCATGGCGTGTGTTTTTTTTTTTTAATAGATTTAAACTATGAGGAAAGTCTCAGACAACTTTAAGAAACTTGTCGAAAGTCGTTACAAAGCGAGATTTTGTTTCACAGCCCAGCTGGCTGTTGTAGACGCCATTTTACTTACTATTGGCAGAGATACAAGAGACAGCTGAAAAGGATTATTGTCTTCTATCAGTATCATTTTACACTTAAACCGTTATGTCTATGTATAAATATTGTCATTGTATAATGTAAAATACGATTAATTATAAGTTATGCAAAGATGAATGTGTTTTATTTGCCTCCTGCCTTAAATACAATAAAAATTAAAAACAATACATCCTTCCCAAACACTATTCCCATTGATATCAGCTTCTTGCAACAAATATATGTGTTTATAAACTTTATTGTATATACAGATTAGTAGGTTTATATTATTTAATGCTACACCATTCTCATGTATTTATAATATAAATAATTGCTATTTACAGATTGTTATACATGTACAAGTAAAAGATTATAAGTGATTCATATACTTGATTTATTTTTTTGATGCTGTAATACAAGAAAACTAATAAATATTTGTTAACTTTCACAATTTATTTCGTTGCGACATCTATCAGTGCTCACTATAACTATTAACCTATTCCAATTTAATAATTTTATTTTGTTACAATTTGTAGGACGGAGTGTACTTTTTAAATATGTAAGCGCGCGAAGTTGATACGCGCCAACTTCATGGGCTAGATTTGTACGTTATGACACAGTGCTTGGCAGGAAATGTACAGGGCGATCTTTGTACATTATGACGGAGCGTGTATTCCCTATTATATCTCTGAAAACCGTACACGGTTCGACATTTTCACATATGTCAAAATTAAAATTCAAGCTCTGAAGAAAACAAACCAAATATTTCTGTCTTTGTCTAAGTGCGACGTTGCCACAGTTATTTTTCAACACTCGTGCTGTTGTGTGAGTAAATTGGAATACGACACTTTTGTATGTGTTAGTGCGAGTGGTACAGTTAAAAAAAAAAAACTTTTCTACGGAAAAATAAAGAAAATTCGTCTGTTACAGTCTTTCATATAAGCTTTTAACAATTTTTACACAATCTATGTATATAGTATAATGTTAAAAAATATTGATTATTGCAAATATAAACTGCATTAGCTTAATTTTTATTTTGAACATAGAACAAGTTTTTGATAGGTACACTCGAGTGACAACTACCTTAACGTTGCCCTTCATTATCGAATGAGATAAATTTTATGTAGCGCATAATATTGTACATATCACGTACAATTATGTACGCATTACAAGAAATTTTGTACTACATTCATAATATTATAATTAAATAATATGGAGGGCCAATTTCACGTAGCCCTTCATTAGCAAATACTGTCAATTTAATACAGCGCATAATATTGAACATATGTACAATAAATGTACACATTACACAAAATTTTGTACTACGTTCATAAGCCACTAATTACTTATTAATATATTAAGTACCTGGTCGCGAACCTGGGGAATCGGGTTCCATCCCGACCGACGTCAAATATTTCGAATTTTAAATTGCACAGAATTGAACCCTGTGGTACATTATCCACGCCAGCAATGAGTGCCCGTGAGGTGACGCCTCGTAAACGCCCGCACGGTACAAATATGTCATCATCAACATTACCGAAATCTGTGTACAAAGCAGATCGGCATACCCAGCAATGGGTAATATGCCGCGATGATATATATTTAAGTATAAATTTTCATTTTGATATATAATATTTATAGCAGTATATATGTACCTACAGTGATCTTTACGGGATACGTATTACTCGTATTTTGTATTATAATCTAAATTATGTTTCCTGCTATTTTCAGGTTCCATGGGAAACACGGACAGAAACTCAAACAGGAATGTACATCAATTGTTTTACTGGCGTAATAGTTAGCATTTCGATTTTACTATTTAGTTCAAATTAATTTCTGTCCCTATTTACTTCGGTTTAACCAATTAGTGCCCAGCATCCTCATTTCAGGACAGGCTTGTTTTAGTCTGCCCAGAGATATAATATTTTTCGCTGTACCTGCTAACTAAGACTGTTCGTTAAGTCCAACACTTGCTGTTTAATAAGAAATATTGTGCCTATCTGCAATAAAAAGTGTTTTTCATGACGACCGAAAACTGCAAATTTTTGTGGTGAATATGCGTGTTACATCTTTTTAAAACAACTCAAGTAAGTAAAATAAAATTTAAATTTCTTAACAACTTTTAAGTTTAACCCTTAAACTTTAATTACTTGTTAGAAATCCGTTTATATTTCAAATATAACCTATTCAAAAACTTGCTCAAATTTTTCT
The DNA here is from genome assembly GCA_951394225.1 of Harpalus rufipes. Lineage (NCBI taxonomy): Eukaryota > Metazoa > Arthropoda > Insecta > Coleoptera > Carabidae > Harpalus > Harpalus rufipes. Next base: position 28,993,356 of record OX596278.1, on the reverse strand, counting down.
GTCCTCAGTTGAGGACACTGGGCATTAGGAATTATATTTTACTCATGATTAGAATGTCACGTAAAATATTTAAGACAATGGAAGAGGCCCATGAATACTATTTTTCTGATGAAATTGATACAGATATCATTTCTTTGCCACCTGATCCTGATGGACTCACCGACGACGAAGATGATAATTGGAGTCAAATATACTATAATAATACTATTATAATAACTACAAAAATATGGACGATGATATGAGAGGAAAACACCTTTAGAAATTATTGAACTATATTTCAGTGTAAAAAGTTATAATCTTGATCAGCAACAAATAATAAAATATGCAAAAGAAGTAAAAAAAAAACAAACACGAGTTTGCTGTTGTGCGACAGCAAAATGAAAGCAGTTATTGAATTTTTTTTCGGGGTACTACACACTTCCCAGTGAAAGAAACTACTGGTCAAGCGAAAAAGGTTTACGAATTGATATAGTGAAGAAAGCAATTAGCAGAAATGGTTATTATGAAATAAAATCTTGTCTTCACTTTCAAGATAATGCACATTCTTAAAAAAATAAAAACGGTAGCGCATTCAGAGTGAGACCATTTTTCGAACTTGTCAACAAAAATTTCAATAGATGGAAAGTATTTCAACATCTGTAGATGAAATGGTAGACACCATGATCAGTCTTGCTTGAAACAGTTTATAAAAGAGAAACCAAAAAGATATGGCTATAAACTATGGGCTGTATTTGATCAAAATGGGTATTGTTAGAATTTTTCTCTATACTAATTATATAATATTATAGCTATTTACAAGAATTAAAATATTTTTCATCAAATAATTGTGTTATTACAATACCTTCCTATGAATAATATCTCCTAATATGATTTCCAGTATATATTACTACCACACAAGCCCAGCGTCCTCAAATGAGGACGGGTCATACATAAAGACCCTATGGATCCATTTCAAAATTTCTCTCGATTTTATCAATTTCCTACCGTAATAAACAATATATACTGAGAAGGATTGAAAATGCCAAGAAAAAATAATTTGGGCGTTAATGGGTTAAGGTCATATTGTAGTTTTAAATTTGTGTTAGTATCGATTTTATTTAAACCTGTTTTTCATACATTTTATATAAGGCTGTGTATTCTTAATCTATTTTTTACCTCAATTTATTATTTACTGTATTCTCAAAATTAGAAATTGTTGCTATATTTTCTCATACCATTGAATGGTATATTAAAACAAGTTATAGAAGGAAACATATTCTAGCACGAGTATTTATTTCAGACATGCCAGTTTTATATAACAAAATATCACCATAAATCGTTTAAGAATGAAGCTCCTTCCAACATTAATGACTGCTAGAATGTGACATTCCAATTCCGAAATAGAGAAACTATGAAGCTATGAAGGTACTATTGTAGTAAAAATATAAATATACAATGCGGATCTCATATTCATAAAAAAACTTAATTCATACAGTTGATAGTTTATGCAAAATATATGCAACTTTCCAGACCGAGTTTTGCAATTATCTGCTTTTCTATGATTTTTTTAGGATTAGGTCATTAAAACTTTTTTGTTACTTTGCAATTTTTTTGCTACTTTTCTAGTTTTATGGTCTAATACCTGAAGTGATATGTTAATCATTTATACGTAAAAATAATGTCACATATTAAATTTATAAAGGGCTAGTACCGGTGGAGTAGCGCTTATTGAAAACTTCATATTAAAATAAATTATCAAAATTACATTAAATAATGCTCAAATTAATTATTATAGTAAAATACACGCACCGAAAGAAAAGTTTAGGGATATCAGGAAGGGGAGTTCATTCTTTAAATAATAATAAATTAAATTGAAAAATTGATCAAGTAATACACAGCCTTAAAATCGATGCTAAATCAAATTTAAAAGTACAAGAAATACGATCTTTAACCATATAAATGAAATAGGGACTGAAATTAATTTGAACTAAATAGTAAAATCGAAATGCTAATTATTGCACCAGTAAAACAATTTATATAAATTCCTACAAAAAAAATCTTCGGTATGTGAGTTTGCGTCCGTGAATGAATGAACACATAAATGAAAAAAAAATCTTTAATGTGTACATTATTTTATATATGTACAACATTATGCGCTGTATAAAATTGACATTATTTGCCAATGAAGGGCTACGAGAAGTTGGCCCTCCATATATTTAATTTTTAATTATAGGATTATGAATGTAGTACAAAATTTCGTATAATGTGTACATAATTGTACGTAATATGTATAATATTATGCGCTATATAAATCTTATCTCATGCCATAATGAAGGGCTACGTGAAGTTGACCCTCCATATATTTAATTTTTAATTATAGGATTATGAATGTAGTTCAAATTTTCGTTTTACGCGTACCTAATTGGCGTAACCATTCTTTTACTCGGTTACGCCGGTTACGTATATCTATCCTTTTCTAAAACATAAATAAATGTTGGGTTATATTTATATATTTACTCAAAACTTCTGTCACACGTGGTAGTCTTTTTTGTGTTTGTACACATTAATGCAATTGTTAGTTTATAAGGAACTTGATTTTCGTTATATAAATAATATATTTTTATTTTACATACATTTTATATGTATACAATATACAGAATTTATATTATTTTTTTATTATATACCAAATTGTAAGTAGAAGCTGTAATTCGGCTTCATTTTTGGGCGACCTCTTAAGAAAACGGGAGATGTTAAATTGCCTCCATTGAAATTTAATAAAAAATAAAAGTGTTTCTATTCATCCGGAAATGTGATCGAAATACCTCGTCACTGTAATTATTTCAACATATTCTTCTATTCTAGGTCTCTTCCCTAACAAAAACAAACAATAATTCAATAATATAATAGGTATTTCGCAAAATTAATGATTTTTAACTTACTTTTTATAGACGGCAATAACTGTGTAACTATTTGCTATATTTGTTCATCATCACTGCTTTCATCACCACTTGTTGAAAGTAATAAATCCATAAATAAAATGTTTTCGTACATTGTCCGAAATATTTTAGAGTTGCCGCAACTATCATATGATCTAGGTTTAGAGGTTATGTTATAATTTTGAGAACCGAATGAAACCGAAGTGTTTCATTAAACATAGTCACGTGACTGCAACCAGTCCGTTACCAGAACCGTGGTTTCGGTTTTTATATTTTATTTTTAGAATATACCCTTTTTAATTACTGCCCAGTTGTTTACATAACCTGCTAGAGTTGGGGTAGTTATAATTAGATCTATGATACTTTGTCTTCAGTTTAGTCCTTTAGTTGTTGTTGGTGTGTCTTCATTAAGTACACACATATTTTCTTGATCAATAAATTCATATAAGTAGTTCTTTTCCTATTTACTTATTAGATATAGGATTTTATTCTAAATTCAGTGATATAATCTTTGCATATCGTTAGACATTTTTTTTGATTTACCTATATTAGTTTTATTGTTTTATTACATTGTAGCCAAAATAAGTGTGCCATTGACCATATAAGTGAATATGGATTCAGATACAATTATGTATTAACGAAAATGGATAACAATTTGAGCAGAATTTGTATATTTATGTGTTCGTTGATTTTTAAATTTATTTGTGTCGTCCATGGCACACTTGTTTTATCTATAGTAAATATAAATATAAACATGCATTTTTTCCAAAAAAAGAAAAAAATGTTGCTTAAGGGTATGCAAATATTATATCACTGAATTCAGAATAATTCTCTATCGAATAAGCAAGTTGGTCTCCACAATTTGTGAACCATTGAGTTGAAAAAAAATATGCTCATTTTAATAGTCTTGTAAAATAGAAATTGTTTGCTAATTTCACCGACCTCGTAGATCTTTAGTGCTTTAAGAAACCAATAGTGGACAAAATAAAATGAACATTCTGTATAATCTCGTATAGTTCTCAAGTTTCCCACGTAGAATACGCTATTTGGAACTCGCGTATTATGATTATCTGTATAATCTCTTATAGTTCTCAAGTTTCCCACACAGAATACGCTATTTGGAACTCGCGTATTACGATTATTTTTAAGTATAATTTTAGATACACATATTTACAGACCGACTCAGTGACAAACATCTTTTTTTTGTATTCCTGAAATTTGGAAATAAATTCCTTTATAATTATTATTAAAGATAAGTATACAGAAAGAATGAGCAAAAGTAATACATTATATAATCTTAAAGAAAATGATATTATAAATAAACTAATACAGATAAATTTAAATACAAATAGTATCTGATATTAAAATATATGATAAAAAAAAGAAAAAAAAATATGGTTTCATATTATATTCGTTTAGCATAAAACTTTTAATTTTAAGAGACTAGGTGGTATAGTAGAAAAATTTATTTATTGAGTCAGCACTTAAATTTTGAACAAACTTATGTAATTTGTTTCGGTGATATCTTTGTCGTAGAACAATGGCTGTAGATAATTCTTCTTCATAAAAAGGGTATTTAATTTGCTTAATTAAAATATTTTTTTCTTGCTTTTTCTTTTTAGATTTTTGGTGAATCTTAGACCTAAAATCTCTGGAAGTACGCAATTTTCATAAAATAAATTGTTAACAGTGTGATAGAATGTGTAATTTGCATAATAGTGTTAGAGAAAAATCTGTCTTCTATTTCCTATTAAAATCATGTAGAAAAATAATTATAACTTTGTAATAAATAAATAGAAAATAATTGATTACAATAATCAAAACATTGTTATAATAAAAAAAAATACATTATATTTTCTATTGACATTAACAAAAAATAACTTGACGTGTATGTATCGTATTTTTAATGTATTATCAAAATATAAAGTTATTTTTTATTAAGATCAAAAGAAAATATAAATATATTTTAATTATATTATGACTGATTTGATTATTGTAATCAATTATTGTCAATTATTTTCTCTTTATTTATTACAAAGTTGTTATTATTTCGAAATGATTGAATAGGCAATAGAAGATAGATTTTTAAAAGTTTAACAATGTTTTTGTAAAAAATAAAATAAAATATCCTGCTAGAGAATCGAATCTATATCCAACACTTTTTAATTGCAAAGGCAACCATGCTATGCTAACCATTACACCGAACATTATATCACGGAAGACATTTGAAGATCTTTTCATTTTTTTTTTGGATTGTCACTTGTTAAATTTCTTATTTGTACTTACTGTTCAACTCATGCGTTTCTGTATTTGTATCTCATATGATCGTCCTGTAATTGGGATCATGTATCCTGTGTTGGATCGATGTATTAATAAATAAATAAATAAATAAATAAATATTACGTAATAAAACAATTATGTATTTACAAATTTTTATAATCTTTTCCAATTTATTCAATACTAATAAAGTAATTGATATTAAAGGCTAGGTATGAAGCGTTCTAATGTCCGTACATCGCCCCGTTCATTTCTTGCTTCGTTCAGTTTCATAACGTTCAAATCTTAACCATGAAGTTGCCGCGTATCAAAACGTTAATTTAGTGACATGCGCATCGTCCTAATGTCCCTAATCGCCCCTTTCAATTCTCGCTTCGTTCAATTTCATAATGTTCAAATCTTGACCATGAAGTTGGCGCGCACTAAAACGTTCATTTCTTGCCCTGTTCAAATATGTACCTAATTAGCGCGCTCCCAAATTTATACAGTACACTCCAAAGAAAAAATTGCAAAGAAATATGTTTTATGCAGTAGAAATACATTTATACTTCTTGAGAATATTAATAGGTGTAAAAAATGTGGAAATGTCACAAAATTCAAATTGAAATAAATTTATTATGCAATGTCAAAGAACATAGTAATGATATTACAAATGTATGGATCTTTATTTACAGTAAAGTTTATAAATATATTTTATATCAATACAGGATATTACGTCAATAGAAAAGTATAAAAAGCGTTCTAACCATGATTTTATTGCTAAGGAATGTACTACAATATTTATAAATTATTTAAAGGTATAAATTTGTCTTAACATTTATAATACACTTTACATTTTATTTTTTATTACAGTGACGATATTTGTACAGATGTTGTTAGATAAAAGAATATGAAAATAAAATAATTTCAAAATACGTAATTCTTTATGTAAGTGATTTGATAATTCTTAATTTATGAATGGGAATAGCGTAATCACAAAAATCAGATGTAAGAATAATAGTTATTTGTTATTTACGTAACATGTCAGGAAAGTGTTCCATTGCAGGATGAGTAGGTAATATTCCTGAAAATATAAGAGAAGCTGCGAACGTTGCTCATTCGGAAATCGTACCGCCCAAATCAAAAGACTGAGTGTACAGAAGAAGTACTATTTATTAGTGCTGTCAAGAACCGAAAAAATTTGGAACCGGGTATCCGGTTCCAAATTTTTTCGGTACCCGGATACCCGGGTAGTGGGCCCGATCTTCGGTTCCGAGTTGTACAACCGACTTTCGGTTCCGGTTCCGAGGAATTGAACCGATCTTCGGTTCCGGTTCCGGGTAATGGAATCGATCTTCGGTTCCGAATAGTGGAACCGATTTTCGGTTCCGGTTCTGAGTAGTGGAACCGATCTTCGGTTCCGAGTAGTGGAACCGATTTTCGGTTTCGGTTCCGGGTAGAGAACCGAATCGGATCCGAGTTATGGAATCGATGATTAGAATATTCAATTATAATTTTAAATTAGCTTCGCTATTCTTGCGAAATAAAGATTTTCTGGTTTATTTGAGAAATATCGTATGATATCATTTTTTTGTTTTTATGTATTTAATTGAAAATAATGATGTGTAAATAGTATTACACCAAATGCGAGAGGATGCGAAAAAATGTTTAGAAAATGTAACAGCATAATGTAGTAAATAATTGCACATTATACTTTCAGTTTCGAATTATATTTACAATTTTCATTCAAAATGGTTTATGTAATAGCTTGACCTTGAGTTATGTTTTGGTTTTGAGTACCTACATAATGACAATAGGGGCCATAAAATTGAAGGCATCGAGGATAAAGCAATGGATATTTCCAAGAATTTCACTTACATTATAAATGCAAATACTAATATTTTTATAAATATTTTTTAAATGTTGCCATACATAAATACGTTTGCTCATTTTTCTACCGATAACTTCAATGAAGGTAAAAGGGAGATGAAATTTTCTCGAATAGTGAGATTTCCCAAATTCTAGGAATTTATAATACACAATTGAACTGAACTTTAAGATTAAAATAAACCGAAAGGGGCGCTTCAAAGTACAAATCCTATACAAATTGAAATAAAGGCAGCAGTCGGGGAAAGTGTACCTGATTTTTGGTCGTTTCTAAGAGAATTGCATTATATCAGTTTATCAGAATATCTGATACCAATTTTCCCAAATTATTATGCCTGATTTGTTTCTACTTCATTAATTGTAAAAAATATCTTTCAAAATAATGAACTTGTTATTCATAATAACAACATATTGATTCATAATACATATCTAAATCTAAGTCGGGATTGTAATAATGTTCAAAGATCAGAAAAGCTTCCATGATCGATATTCATATACAGTCTCTCTCTAAATCGAATTTATAAGGGGTATTTGAATTTGTTCGAATTAGAGAGAATTCGAACTAGAGAGTCTAAAGAAAATGAAATGAACATTTGTATAAATTACATAGAATATATATACATATATGAAATAGAAAAAAAAAAGTTTATTCAGTTAATATGTACATATAACGGAAAAATAAAAATGTAATACATACAATTACAGAGGCTTGATTAAATTTGAAATTTTTGTTTGTTTTAATATTTTGTTGTAAGCTTGTTTTTCAAAGTACGCTTCTACTTTTTGGGACGATCGCGTCTAAGAATTGTATCCAATTTCGATTTATAGAGAGTCGAATTTCATTGAAAATGATAAATGCCCAAAATTTAATTCGATTAAAGGAAAGTTCGAATTAAAAAAATTCGATTTAAAGAATATTTTTTACATATAAAAGTTTATACAATTGTACGTGTCAAAAAAATAATTCGGTTTAGAGAAAAATTCAAATAAGAGAGAGTTTGAATTAGAGAGAGTCGACTGTATTATCAGTTTCATAATCAAGATTGACTCTGTTTCGGTCCCAGAACCGAAAACATATTAGTTTTGGTTTCACAATCAAGATTCGATCTGTTTCGGTCCCAGAACCGAGAACCGATGAGTTTCGATTCCAGGCCCGAGAACCGATGAGTTTCGGTTCCAAAACCGTGAACCGATGAGTTTCGGTTCCAGAACCAAGAACCGGGTAGTTTCGGTTCCAGAACCGGGTAGTTTCGGTTCCAGAACCGAGAACCGGGTAGTTTTGGACTCGGAACCGAGAACCGGGTAATTACACATTCAAATAACCGGGTACCCGGGTAATTATGGAACCGGAATCGAACCGAACCGGAACCGGTTCCCACCACTAGTTCTTACACTGGCCTTGGTAGGAGAATGTCGTTGCGACGAATTAACACGTTCGCTGCGTATAAATGCACGCGTCGCAGCCGTAACGCGGTAATGAGTTTTGGTACAATTCTAGTTTTTTTTTCTCAATTTGTTAATATTGTGTGTATGTAGAAGTCTTTACTCTTATTTTTCAGTATTTATTTTTTAACGCATACGGTGCGTCGGCAGCATTGTGGACACCTTTTGTTCGGCAGTGCTAACGACGCACCTATACGTCCAGCCTCTTGAATTCTGAAATCAACATATTGTTAGACAATTCATGTTTATTTGCTTGATGTTTTATCTTTTATTTATGTAATAGCCATTATTTTAGCCCTTTTGAGTTGTAAATAGCCCTGGTCGTTGTCTCCCATGACGAAAAAAAAAGCAAACTGTAAACTAACCCCACAAATCACTTTTCTGTAGTCGTCTGACAATGCTGACCAACGAACAGTGTTCTCTTTACAAGGCTGACGAAACGATGCCGGTTGAAACAAGATAGAGTACTGGACGCAACTGTTGCGGCGTGCGCAATAGTTCAGCAACATACAGGACGCAAAGTTGCGTCGTACGCAGCGAAAGTGTTAAGGTAGTTATATCGTGGAACCATTTTACCCAGAATTAATTGAAATTTAAAGTATATCTCAACTGAAGTATAATCCACCTACTCTCCTAATTTAAAAACAATTGACCACGCGGTAGCTGAAATATTTGCAAATAAATTTGTCCTTTTTTAAAACCGACATTTAATCGAAAAACTAGTATGTTATAGACGACTAATTAACGGATTTTATATAATAATTATTTACCAGCCAGATTTAATTTTATTGCCTATAGAAAATTATAATCTGAAAATACGATAAATATGTAGAAATATATTTGACAACCATGTACAGATGGAGTATCAGCTTAGATAATTTTGCATAATATGAACTAGATACGAGATGCCGGGAACGCTTAGGATTGAGAGAGATAGATATACTGCGCATGTGCGACATCGAGGAACGTGCTGAGCTGTTTTGCTACGCAGGAAGAATACGACAGTGTTTAGTATTTTGTAAATATTTTTTGGTATTTTTGTAATAATATAAATAAATAATATAATATAAATGATAGTTTTCTACATGCCGTGCATACGTTTAGACCAAAGTTTACTATTTTTTTTTAAATTAATATGTATTTAAGTTTTCCCTAAAGACGCCAAGATATTATGGGTACAAATATGTGCTACACATAAATGGTCGTTTCCGCACACTGCAGTTGTGAGATTATGTTCAAACCACTTCACTTCCCAAGATTATTAAGAAAATGGAACAAGCAAAAAAAATGTTACGCCTCAAAAACGAAGCTATTCCTTCCTGTTTCTCTAGAGATACAATATTTATATTATTTACATTAGAAATAAATGTTATTAATTTTTATAACAGATTAATTAAACGTTTCGTTTTTCATTTTGTTACTTTTTATTTCTAACAGTAAACCTCTCTAGAATACTTTCCTGATACGCTATTGCCGTACATTTCTTTCAAATGGAGTTTACGCACATCTGATCTCCGCCATTTTTTTCGTTTTCCTCCTTCCTCTTAACAATATTTATATTTGCATCTCTCTCGATACTAAGCGTTCCGTAGATTGCATTGTACAGCATAGGGCTTCTCATATCTAGTTCATATAATGCTATAAGATCCAAGGGCGTAGCCAGGGGGGGGGCAGTTGCCCCCTGCTACAGTTATATTTCATACACAATATAGTATCATGAATCGAGGATTTTTTTTTATAGATTAATTATCTGTACGCTGCTCGCAACGCTTGTCTGCGGTGGTGTATGCTAACCTTTACCTAAGCCGGCTCTTCTGAGCATGCGCACTTGCAGTAGTCTACAACCGTAGAAAAGGAAATTTGTATATGTCTCTCTTTTTTTCTTGCACGCTTCTCGCACATCGTACTTATTGTCAGAATATCGGTGTTTTTAATTTTAATACGCGCCCTAACCTGTATTGTGAATGTGAATTAAAAATAATCATTACCTATACATCTTTGGTTCTCAAATAAGTTTGCCCCCCCCCCCCTGATCGAAATCCTGGCTACGCCCTTGATAAGATCTATGAGTATCAGTTAGCAATGCCCTACTAGGAATAAGAGGCGTTCTTTGGATAAAGGAATTTCAGACGTACATTCGAAGGAAATACATTTTAAATGGGTATTTTACTTGAAAAGCATGAAAAGTTTAAACAATATGATACTTCTTTTGTTACTTAAAGAAAGAAATATATTAATTTGTTTTGCAGTTCCGATTTGTAGTTTAGAATTAGTATTATATCTCAAAATATCTTATTACTTTTATACCCGAATGTACCAATAAATGTGGGAATACGTCAAAATTCAAACTATTTTTCAAGCGTTTGTTTAGAAAAAGATATGAATTACTAGGCATTATTACTAATAATGTAAATATAGAAGCAAAATATATTTTCTTCCGCCCTTCTATAATGATGATATAAATAGTCTGAAAAATAAAATAACTTATTTGAACCCAAATTTGAAAAAATATATGAATGGAAATAATGATATATAAATATTTATTTAATGTATTTTTAACACAAAGGTATTGTGAAAATAAAATAAAAGTATATTTCAAAAAACAATATTTAATTTGAGAGAGACTAAATTATCGATTTTTATTTAAAAATTCAACAATTTTCTTTCAAACTCTTTCGTGTTTAGTTACACGTGATTTATTATTACCGATAAAATTTTCAGATAAAAATTGTATGACACTTTTTCTTCCATTTTCTGGATATATTGTATTTAGTGTTTCAAAATTAATTTCACTATTTGTAATTTTTTAAATCATGCTTTTGGAAATTATACCTCTTAAAATCTTCAAAGTTTGTAATGTAATTGTAACTTCTTATATTTTAGTTTCATTGCTTACTGCTACTACAAATATACATAAATAAATATTGCTTTATACCGTAAACGATTGGACATTTTCACGATTTACACAAATGTTGTCAAAATTAAAATTGAAGCTCTCAATGCAAACCAAATATTAAAATATCTCTGTCTTTGTCTAAGCGCGACGTTGCCACAGTTATTCCTCAATCTTTATACTTGGGTATGAGTACGACACTTGTGCATGGTTAGTGCGATTGGTACAGTTCAAAGAAAAACTTTTCTACGGTAAAATAAAGAAAATTTGTTTGTTACAGTGTTTGATATTAGCTTTTAACTATTTTTATACAATTTGTGTATATAATATAATGTTAAAAAATATAAGGTATTGCAAATATTAACTGCATTAGCGTTTTTGAATAGGTACACTCGAGTGACAACTACATTAAGGCATGCGCAAACTATTAGATTTCGCGAGCATATATTGTGCTTCTTATCAACATTTCTGCACACATTTGTTTACATTGAGACTTTTCACAGAAGAAAACTGAAGCTGAAGAGCTTTTTGCAATTTATTTCTAAAATTTCACAATAACCTGCGAAATAATAACAACTGAGCTTGACATTTGTCATTCAGCAACTCTGTGCGCATGCGTTATCGCAAATTGGAATTGAAAAATTTGGACCTTGCAAGATTGGAATTGGAAATTGAGATTGGAAGGTGAAATTATGCTGCCGTGAACGCGTATATTCAGGCACATGTTCCAAGCTTTAACGCAAAGTAGAAATTCAAATTGGAAATTGAAATTACTTGGTTGTGAACGCCGCTTAACGAATGAAAGTTGACGTTTAAATTATTTTATACATGTGATTTCTTATCAAAACTTTTCCCTATCATTTGAATTTGAAAGGAAAATGACCTTTATGTATTCCGTTAGAGAAAATTTGAATTGTACGAAACATTGCGGTGTGAATATTTTTGCAAGTACTCATTCAAATATCCCAGAAATACATGAATATGTTTTGCTCAAAATAGATGGATGACTACTGAATGATGAAATATTTTAAAGCACCTTTGTCTTGTTATTTTGCTATGGTGCAGGTACCGTCACATTGACATTCATGCCAAAACCAGCTGAGTGGAAGTAAACATACGCTAGTATGTGATTGACATGTGGCATGTTCTAGATTTGTTGATATTTAAAGTAATTTATTATATTATATTGAAGTCATATAAGAATATATAAGGTACTATATTATTTTAATTTATAGTACATTTGTTATTTAATGTATTAGTCACACGTCAGATACAGGCCCTTGATGCCAAAAATTGAAATTATTACTTACTACCAGATGTTTACTTCCACTCAGCTGATTTTGACATGAGTGTCAAGGTGACGTGCACGTACTCTATAACATTTTGGCAGTTACATTACAAGTAAAAAGGGAATGTTACAATTTTTTTGTCAACGTATTTTGTATCATATGAATACGCCTTAAATTAAATATATCACACTATGAACAAGATAAATATTTGACAAATGTCAAATTATTAATTTGACAAAAACGTTGTAGTATCCGGGCATATTTTATTCACAACGGTTACCGAACTAACTGATCGTTAAACCATATTTAACCTGGTTATACGAATAAAAAAAATTCCAAATATTTGCCGCGACAGGTCCGTGAAGTTGGCCCTTCAAACCCTTTATTTTAGAAGTAAATATACATCAAAATATTGTACTTATTATGTACAATTATGTGCAATAAAAAATTAATTTTGTACGTTTCTAGTTAGCGTATAATTAATTTATGTCAAAATGGAGGGCCAATTTCACGTAGCCCTTCATTAAAAAATGAGATCAATTTTATGTAGCCAATAATATTGTACATATTATGTACAATTATGTACGCGTTAAACAAAATTTTGTACTACATTCATAATTCTATAATTAACAATTAAATATATGGAGGGCCTAATTCACGTAGCCCTTCATTAGCAAATAATGTCAATTTTATACAGTGCATAATGTTGTACATTTATAAAATAATGTACACATTAAAGAAAATTTTGTACTACATTCATAATCCACTAATTAATTATTAATACATTATTAAGTATAAATTATATAATAGGGTACGGCAGTGTGGTTAGAATGTCAGCTTTGTGATCGGCATGTCCGAGCGGTTACACAGAAGCGACATGTTGGATGGGTGAACACGCTTAGCAACAAAAAAAATATATTACACTGCGACTCGTTGCGCCAAGCACCCTTACATCGAGAGGTACAAAAAAGGTTACAGATTATGTATGTATGTATGTATGTATGTATGTATAAATTATCATTTTGATATGTAATATTTATAGAAGTATATACCTACATTGATGTTTACGGGGTACGTATTACTCGTATTTTGTATTATAATCTAAATCATGTTTCCTGCTATTTTCAAGTTACGCTAGAAATTCGGTTTTGATAAAAAGTAAAGGAAATGTAAACTAAGTCATATTTATTCTAATTTCTAAACCAAGTTTTGGATTCATTTATGTATTCATTCATTCACGGACGCAAACTCACACACCAAAGATTTTTTTGTAGGAATGTATATCAATTGTTTTACTGGTGTAATAGTTAGCATTTCGATTTTATTATTTAGTTCAAATTAATTTCTGTCTCTATTTACTTTTTATGGTAAAAGGTCGTATTTCTTGTACTTTTAAATTTGATTTAGCATCGATTTTAAGGCAATGTATACTTGATCATTTTTTCAATTCAATTTATTATTTATTATTATTTAATGAATTCTCAAAAATGTAAATTGTTGCTATATTTTGTCGTACCATTTAAACCATTGTAGCAGTGGCGTGGGGTAAGTTTCTATGTTGGATATGCATAATTAAAAAAATCTGATGTTGCCAGCACATGACCTCCTATTACTTCCGGTTAATCATTTGTATTGAAAATATGGTTCCCCTACATATATAAAAGTCCTTAATATATAGTTTAGGAACTTTTAGATTGCATTTTATCACATTTTTTACGAAAATCTGTTTAGAGCTTCATCTAAAGATCCTTTCGGTTAATCAATTGTACCCACAATTTAGTACGTTATTTCCGTTGGTATAGAAGTTTCAAATACCAAATACGATTTGCATTATATTTGCCCATATTAACATAGTATCGTCCTTATGACACAGTTGCACAAGTATGTATTTCAAATATTAGATATGACATTTGACAGTATTTAGTACGTTATTTCCGTTGGTATAGAAGTTTCAAATACCAAATACGATTTACATTATATTTGCCCATATTAACATAGTATCGTCCTTATGACACAGTTGCACAAGTATGTATTTCAAATATTAGATATGACATTTGACAGTATTTAGTATATATGTATATTCTTACCCCACAAGAAGTTTAATTTACGGAGCCTATGGTTATTTTGGCAATCCAACTCCCCTTCCCGATATCCCTAAACTTTTCTTTCGGTGGGTGTATCATACTATAATGATTAATTTGAGCATTATTTAATGTAATTTTGATGGTTTGTTTATATGAAGCTTTCAATAAGCGCTACTGCACCGGTACTAGAAATATACACTTTATAAATTTAACATGTGACATTATTTTTACGTATCAATGATATACATAACACTTCAGGTATTAGACCCTAAAACTAGAAAAGTAACAAAAAAAAATTGCAAACAAAAAAGTTTTAATTATATACCTACTCCTAAACATTTCATAGAAAAGCAGATAATTGCAAAACTCGGCGTGTAAAGTTGCATATATTTTGCATAAACTATCAACTGTATGAATTAAGTTTTTTGTGAAAATGAGATCCACATTGTATATGTATTTATATTTTTACTACAATAGTACCTACATAGTTTCTCTATTTCGGAATTGGAATGTCACATTCTAGCAGGCATATTGATGTTGGAAGGAGCTTCATTCTTAAACGATTTTTGGTGATATTTTGTTATA